>JAOTNS010003476.1:257500-797500 GCA_028476615.1 Culter alburnus | reverse complement strand
GCGGCCATCTCTGGGAGTGGAAGGACAAGCCTCCCCTTCTCTGAGGGGTCAGAGGTCAGTGAGGCGCGGTGGGCGGCACAGAGCGGCTCATTCAGACGGCGCTGGAATCAAAGCCGCGCAGGTCACGGAGCATGTGCCCCCTTGATTTCCGCGTAACGGAGGGAAAACGAGCCGACGGATCCGTGCAAATGAAATATGATATATGTGATATATGGAAATCGAATCAAATATAAGCTGGAAAGTATGTGATTGACCAACAGAACATTGAGGAGCAGCAGGTCAAAGGTCACGGGATCAGCAGCTGAGTCATCACTGATTCCTCCTGCGAATCGTCACATCCTGAGACTGGAGTGAGATAAGATGAGCACTTCCTGTCAGATGAGGAAACGCTTCTGACGTTTCAATACATCCGTTCGATTGTGAGGTGAACTACTGAGTGTGCATATTTATAAAAATACTGTATGTAACTTTTTGAATTTTATAATTAATGATTAATAGTAATAATGTACAAGTTTATAATTAATAATTTATCATTTTGAGAAATCGTTAAAAATATTATACATTTATATTTTAAAATGATAACAGTTTTAAATAAATTATATGACCAAATATAAAAACAAATATATTTTAAATGTAGTTTAAAATTGTTATTTTAAATAAATTATAAAAAGTTTATAATATTAATAATTGCTCATTTAAACAAAATATTAAAATTATAAATGTTTAAAAATAATGTATTTTAGTGTATTTTATATATTTATATATAATACATATTTATAAAATATATTTATAAAAATATAATGTAAGTTTATAATTAATTTATATTAATAATGTATAAGTTTATAATTAAAAATGTATTATTAAAAAAAATCTATAAATTATATATATGACCAAATATAAAAACAAATATTTTAAATGTACAGTTTAAAATTGTTATTTTAAATAAATTATAAAAGTTTATAATTAATAATTTTATAATATTAATATTATATTATATAATATTATATTAATAATTTATAAATGTAATGTGTGTGTGAATATATATTATATAAAATGTATATAAGTTTATAATTAATAATTCATCATTTAAATAATTTATAATATATTATATATAACAAAATATGAAAACAATATATTTTAAATGAAGTTTAAAATTATACGTTATTTTAAATAAATTATAAAAAGTTTATAATATAATAATTGCTCGTTTAAAAAAATATTAATATTGAAAATACTAACTGCATATGTTTATAATTTATATTAATAATGAATAAGTTTATAATTAAAAATGTATCATTTAAAAAAATCTATTATATGACCAAATATAAAAACAAATATATTTTAAATGTAGTTTAAATTATAACTGTTATCATTTTAAATAAATTATAAAAAGTTTATAATATTAATAATTGCTTGTTTAAACAAAAAAATAATATTATAAGTGCTTAAAAATACAGTCTTTTAATGTATTATTTATATTTAGATATAAAATACATTTATAAAATGTAATATATATATATATATATATATATAATATATATATATATATATAAATGTATATGTTTATAATTAATAATTTATCATTTAAATAATTTCTGTGCTCTGCGAGGGAGCTGCAGCTGAAGCGAAGAGTTTCTCAGAGAAATGAAGCCCATATGCTGCTGCAGTCGGCCGGACGTCCTGCTCTCTCTCTTCTAATCGCAGCTGCTGGACGGTCTGGAATCAATCGCTGCGACCGGCTTTAATTGAAGAGATCCTCTCGTGATGAATTCCTCTGCCACCTGACCACTGACCCGAAGATCCCGCGAGGAACGAACGAGCGAGGAATCTTAATGCGCTGCGGGTCATGTGGTGCATGTGGCGGCGCTCCAGCAGGTCCCGGCCCGTGTGACTACGAGACGTACATATTTTACACAGAGATACCTGTGTTCCCCGTCAGCCGGGCCAGAGACGCCTGTCAGCAACCTGCTCTTAAGAGCCCAGAGCGGGGCATGATGGGTAAACACGAGGCCCTCCTCGACAATAAAGGACGCTCAACACAGATCTCCCGATTCCCAGAGTAAATATTTACCCTCCGACCCGCGGCACTCCCAGAGGAGAGTAACACTAACAACACCTCTGGTTAGTCCGCACGCGAGAGTCATGTGACCTGCCGTGATCGTGAGGGCGTAACATCATTTAAAATTTCAGAATAAAACAGCTCTCTTTTGTGTGCTCAATAAACTCAAAGCTTTAAAAACCAACAGTGCAGTCTGCCATCTGCAGGACACACGAGGAACTGATGCTAATAGAGTGTTTAAAGTTCATTAAAATTATTAAAAATTGAATAAAGCTGATATAAAATAATATATACATATTATATATTAAACTAAAAAAATTAAATAAATTTTGAAAAAATATTATATAATAATAAATATTATATAATACATAATATTTTACACACACACACACACACATATATAGTTGCTAATGATAAATTATAATAAAACAATTAAATATTTAAATATTAGACTACTTAGACTTTAAAAAAAATGTAAAATATTTTATAAGCTTATTAACTATTTATTTATAATAATTACTAAAAGTGAAACAAATAAAGCTATTAAAACCTAATAAAAATGACAAAAGCACATAACAAAATGACTAAATCTTAAACTATAATATAAATGAAATAAAACTTATTTAAGTTTTTAAATAAAAAAAATATAAAAATAAAATAATTCAAAATATATAAACACTATAATAGTATATAAATAATAGTTAAATTACACTGATATAATACAATACAACATAATATACAGTGTTTTTATTGCAACTAAAACATAAATAAATACACTTTTATATATGTTTCTAATAATAGTTGATAATTAATTAAAAATTAAATATTTAAATATTAGACTTAAAAAACTTTAAATTTTTCTAAGCTTATTAACTATTTATTTATAATAATAATGACCAAAACAGAAAAAAATAAAGCTATTAAAACCTAATAAAAATGACAAAAGCACATAACAAAATTACTAAATCTAAAGTAAATTTAAAACAGAAAATATAAAAATAAAATTCAAAATATTAATAAACACTATAATAGTATATAAAATAGTTAAATTACACTGAATATAATAAATAAATAAAATATATATAATATATATATATATATATATATATATATATATATATATATATATTATATATAATATATTAGACTTAAAAAACATTTTAATTATTTTTAAGATTATTTATTAACTATTTATTTATATAATAATAATTACCAAAACGGAAACAAATAAAGTTATTAAAATTAAAGTTATTAAAAATTTAAACAAAAATTAAAACAGAAAATATAAAAATAAAATAATTCAAAATATTAATAAACACTATAAAAGTATATAATAATATAATATTCAGTGTTGTTATTGCAAACTAAAACCATAATATTAAAAACTTAATTATACTTAATTTGCCAACAAATATAAAAATCTAATTTAAAATATTAAAAAATACTCAATAAATAGTATATAAATAATATAAAATTAACACTGGAATAGAGACAGAGATTTGACTGAAGGTTTCTGCTGAAATGCTTGAGATCATTTTTGAAGACGAATATAAATTGTGCCTGTGTATAATAAAAATACATAGAAAAAAATAAAAATAATAAAAATATTTATTAATGCTTAATATCCGTTTTCCTTTAGAAAGCATGTAAACGATGACAGAATGTTTGCTGTGGCTGAATCTCTTTAAGGAATAAACACAAAGCAGATCTAGTGAGCATCTCACCTGCAGCGTTCCCAGAATGCCAGCTTTTGGCCGCAGGTGGAGGGACGCCGTTGCCCTGTCGAGGGGCTCCGGCGGGAGTTTTGGTCATCGTTTTGACAGAAGACGTGACATGAGAGCTGGGCTGAGCCTCCTCTGCGGCCTCGCTGGAGAGAAACACAAGAGAACACACCAGACTTTCAGTGCTAGACAACAAAATAAGCACTTAAATGTGAATGTTTTTGTAGAAGCTCTAGATTCTTCACTCCTGCAGTTGAATTTCATGCAAACGTGTGGTCAAAGCGCAGGATGTTCAAACAGAGAACATGTGACGGGAACGACAGCGAACTGACCCTGTGAGAGCCGGCGGAGCGTGAACCTCCACACAGGGATGTTCTGCCTCCAAACATGAGCAGATTGATCAAATTCACGCGGCCCGTCGGCGCAGCGGTCCCAGATGGTTTGATAATGAAGAAAAACAGAGCCAACAAAACAACGAGCGCGGCTGAAACGCCCTTGATTCACTGTGACATTAAACCTGTCGACTACATGACCGGGTCACATCTCACACTGAAATAACAATAAATAAATACAAAATTTGATTTTGCTTGAAGAAAATAACAGAAATCAATCTTATATAATACATAATGCTTTATAAAACATTCTTTTTTAAAAGCTAAAAAATAATCGATAATTTAAATAAATATTATATATAGTTTCTAAAAATAATTGATAATTAAAAAAAATTACATTTAAATATTACTTAAGCTTAAAAAAAATCTCAAATTATTTTATAAGCTTATTTATTAACTATTTATTTTTAATAATAATTACTAAAACAAAGCTATATATATATATATATATAGTTTCTCATAATAATTGATAATTAAAAAAATTACATTTAAATATTAGACTTATTAGTCTTAAAAAATGTATTTAGAATAATAATTACTAAAACAAACAACACTATGAAATCCTAATAAAAATGACAAAAGCACATAAAAATTACTTAAACTAAAATTAAAACATAAAACATAAAATAATTCAAAATATTAATAAACACTGTAATAGTATACAAATAATAGTAAAATTACACTGAATATAATAAAAAATATATAATATACATATTTAGTTTCTAAAAATAATTGATAATTAAAAAAATACATTTAAATATTACTTAAGCTTAAAAAAAATCTCAAATTATTTTATAAGCTTATTTATTAACTATTTATTTTTAATAATAATTACTAAAACAAAGCTATTAAAACCTAATAAAAATGACAAAAAGCACATAAAATTACTAAAATTAAAACAGAAAATATTAAAATAAAATAATACAAAATATTAATAAACACTATAATAGTATACAACTAATAGTAAAATTAAACTGAATATAATAAAAATATATATTATTATATATTTAGTTTCTAATAATAATTGATAATTAAAAAATTACATTTAAATATTAGACTTATTAGTCTTAAAATATTTACATTATTTTATAAGCTTATTTAACTATTTAGAATAATAATTACTAAAACAAACAAATAACACTATGAAATCCTAATAAAAATGACAAAAGCACATAAAAAAATTACTCAAATAATTTTAATTTAAAAATTTAATCAAAATTTTAAACACTATAACGTATATAAATAATAGTAAAATTATCTCTCTCTCTCTCTCTCTCTCTCTCTCTCTCTCTCTATATATATATTATATATATATTCTAATAATATTTGCGTAAAGAAAATAGACTATTTTATTATGATTAATATTTCCTGTATCTCACTCATCAAATGTTGTTGTACTTTATTTATCTATTTATATTTGATGAATAAAATATTTTTGTATCTCATATTCATGCTTTGTTCAAAAGAGTTAATAAAAAATATAATTAAAAATATAATAAAATGTTCTTTATGGTTACATTAATTTCATGAATTAAACATCTTGTAAAATAATCTCATTGCTGTAAATTGCTTAAAAATGATAATTAAATTGTAAAATATTTATACGTCATAATAGCACTCATTGTACAGCATTTAATATAGTATAATCAATTTAAATAAAATTACAGAATTTTATATTATATTACAGCCACGAAAGTATAATCACCACTGAGAATAATAATAAAATAATAATTATATTTAATTGTCATGAAAATGCAAAAATATTATTGTTCCTAAAAACAGCCTTATTGTCTCATTTTTGTGTTGTTTAAATGTCGACTCAATCACACCGGTCACAACAAATGACTTCAGATATACTGTATATGATGGTATATCTGAAAATACCATGGTTTTACCATCTGTTACGCTCCGATGCAATCACAACACGGCGCTCGGGGCAGAGGTCACACCGGACACATATGCAGTGACCAGCTGGAAACACGTGAAACACAGAGCCAGCAGGTGTCCGTACGCTCAGACTCACCGCAACATTCATTTACTCCACGGAGAGCCAACATACGCCCAATTAAACCTCCAATCTTTATTGATCACCACATGAAACCAAAACACATTCTGTTACTGCCAGACTGGAGTAATGATGCTGAAAATTCAGCTTTGATCACAGGAATAAATTACATCTTAATAAATATTCACATAGAAAACAGCTGTTCTAAATCATAAAAATATTTCACTATTTTTACTGTATTTTTGATCCAAAAAAAATTGACACACATAAAGTGTTAAAAGTGATTTATCTTCACTAATAAGATGAAACGCAGTGCAGTGCTGCCACCTACTGTCCACTATCAGAACTGCATCAGTCTTCTGGCGAATGAAGGTGGTGCATTAAAGTGAATAGATGCATTAATATATAATCACTCCTCGGATCTGAACGTGAAACATTTCATTTTCTTCACTATTAGTTCTGATGGTTCTTTGACTCCTGAGGACACATGTGACGACTACAAATGGATCGAGAGACTGAAGGAGAGAGAGATAAATAGAGAGGGCAGAAGGTGAAATCATATCTATTATTTATCACTAATAAAAATGTCATAGATGGGCTCTGTAAAGGGATGAAGCGTCAAGTGTTTGTCGTGTCACATGTTCTGACTGATCAACCGCTCAGATTCAGAAGTGCCGTTTTATATTAGCAACAGACACACAAATACAGCTAGAAGCACAGAAACTGGCTAAATGACAAGAGTACGTCTTAATAACATCTTCACATCTGCAGTAAAAACTATCCAGTAAAAGCCAGTATTTCTCAGGATGACGACTGAGACCAACTGTAGCAGATCAATGATAAATATAAATAAAATATAAATAATACAATAAAATAAAATAAAAATATGTAATTTATAAATATAATACATAATTATAATATACTGTTTATAATATTTATAAATATTATTAAAAATAACAATAATAATTTATGTAGTAATAATAATATATAATTATATAGTATATTATTATAATTAATAACATATATAATAATATATTAATCCTATAAAAATAATACTATATATATATATATATATATATATATATATATATATATATATATATATATATATATATATATATATAAAACACTAATAATATATTATTAATAATAATAATACTATAAAAAAAATTTTATAATATAATACTTAAAATACATATACTGTCATATAATACACATACTGCATAATTGTATGTTTAATAATTATTATATATAATATATAAACAGTACATAAATACATATTTATAAATATTTTGTAATATATTATTATATATGTAATAATATAAAAAAAAAAAAAATATATATATATATATATATATATATATACATTTGTAACAAACTATATTGTAATATATAACATTTATAATATAATATAATAATTTATATATTTTACATTATATAACTTTATAATTATATAAAGTTATATATTTATATTAGGCCAAATCTTTTGAAATCATTAAGATTATTTTAATGTTTTTGAAAGAGTCTCTTCTGCTCACTAAGGCTACATTTATTTGAACAAAAATACATTATAAATAGTGAAATATTACTACAATGTATAATGTATACAATGTATAAATAAATAAAAATAAAAATACATAATATATAATAATTAAGATTATTTTAAATAAATAATAATTAAGATTTTAATGATTTTGAAAAGAGTCTCTTCTGCTCATTAAAGCTGCATTTATTTGATTGAAAATACATTAAAAATTGTGAAATATTTTTACAATGTAAATCAGCTGTTTTCTATGTGAATATATAGTAAAGTGTAATTTATATCCAGTGATCAAAGCTGAATTTTCAGCATCATTACTCCAGTCTTCAGTGTCACATGATCCTTCAGAAATCATTCTAATATCATGATTTGATGCTCAAGAAACATTTATGATTATTATCAATGTTGAAAACAGTTCATATTTTTGTGGAAACTGATACATTTTATTTTTCAGGATTCTTTGATGAATAGAAAGTTCAAAAGAACAGGATTTATTTGAAATAGAATCTTTTGTAATGTCTTTACTGTCACTTTAGACTGTGTCCTTACTGAATAAAGTTAAAAAAATCTTCCCAAACTTTTGAACAGTAGTGTATCCTGAAATCAGAGAATCGTTCATGGAATCAGTTTCAAAACTCAACCATTAAACCGAACGCCGGATCATTTGTGTGCCGTTTCAGCAGCTGAAGAAGAGAAGAAAACAAAGAGAAAAGAAGAGACACAACAGATGCAGAAAGACGAAAGAAAAGCTTTATTCAAAGTCTCAGAGCGATGAAAGAAAGTACAGACGTCAGAGGAGCAGCAGGAACAGACAGAGAGAAACAAACGGATATAGGGATATTGATCTGCTGGATTCGGGGAACATCAGACGGATCTACACATTGAGCGTTCGGGCCGAGACCTCGTGATGCCAGTCTCTCAGCTTGTTGTACTGAGGCCGGACCAGCTCTGGGTCCACTTTAGTCACCCTGACGGTCAGACGACACAGAGAGAGAGAGAAGGACAGACAGACGATAAACTGATTAAACAGTTTCAGAAGCAGGAGGACAGAGAGAGAAACGACACACACTCACACTGTAAAATATTAAACACTTCAGAGATGAAGATGAGCGTCTGTGAGCTGAATGATCGAGTGTTGCTCAGTTTCAACTGATATACAGTTACTGGTTTCAAAAGTAAATATTGTGTAACAATTTTAAAATTACATATATATCTGTATTATTATATTGTTATATTTTATATTATATATACACATACATAATATTTGTTATATAATACACACAATGCATAACTTTTATTTAATGATTTATATATTTATGATATATACATAAATTATATATTATATATATATATATATATATATATATATATATATATATATATATATATATATATATATTATACATATATATATTATACACACATACAAAAATACTATTATTAAAAAATATTATATTTTAATACCTTAATATTATTATTAATAACTGTTTATAAAATATTTATAAATATATAAATATATACACATTATATAATACACAATGCATAATTTTATTATTTAATCATTTATATATCATTATAATATATATATATATATATATATATATATATATATATTATATTATTATTAATAACATAATACATAATAATGTAAAATTAAATATTTATATACTTGTATATAAATTATATATTATTATAAAATTATAATATTTAAATACATAAATGTTATATACACAAAATGCAAAATTGTATTATTTAATAATTATATATAATTTATAAATAATATTTATGTAATGATAATATATAATAATATAATATATTATTAATATATAAAATATATATATAAAAATAATATTTATATACTTGTTTTAAATATATATATATATATATATTATATATATAGAAGTATAGAAATATTTTTAATATATATATTATTAATAATAATACTATAAAATGATTATAAATATAATACATAAAAATATATACACGTTATCATATAATACGCATAATGCATATTTGTATTATTTCATAATTATATATAATTTATCAATTTAATACAATTTTAATTTACTATATTTATAATATTTATACATGTTATTAAAAATATTTATGCAACAATAATATAATAATAATAAATAATTAAATAAATAAATATAAATACATAGAATATATTTATAATATTTATAAATAGTAAAAATATATTTATGAAGTAATAATATAATATGATAATATAAAAATTATATTAATGTATATATGTATATATATATATATATATATATACACATACACACACACACATATATATATATATATATATATATATATATATTATATATATATATATATGTGTGTGTGTGTGTGTGTGTATTTATTTGAATTTGTAGCAAATTATATTATATTATATAACATTTATATTTTAATTAATATAATAATTTATATTATTTTACATTTATATTATTTTACAGAACTTTATAATAATTTTTTTTTTTTTTAAAAAGAACTTTTAAAAAATATATATATTATTTCATCCATATCTCGGCATCAGCACTATTCAGTTTCATCTTTGTGGACAGCAAAGCAGCTCACTAGATTCTGAAACAAAACATATGTCCAGCCCTGATTACCCACAATCCCATTTCATGACTAACAGAAAGGCACGCTCTGATCAGAGGGAAGATTGTGGATAATCAGAGGAACATCAGATGTGATGGAGAGGAACAGAAGATCTGAACTCACTTCTTTCCAGGCCGGTTCTCCTGAGCTTGATCTAGAGGACAGAAGACGGACTGTGAATTACAGCGTTTAAGCCTTTAAAAGCGCACAGGAAAGAGTTGATCGGCTCCTACCGTTCTCTGTGCCGGTGATCTGCGCCAGGATCCTGAAGGAGCGCGACTGAGACGTGCCGGTGCGCGGGTGCCAGTCCTCCGTGTCCTCCATCAGACGCTTCTTACTGGAGTCGCTGAGAGGAGAGACGTGGTTCAGCTCCGGCTCCAGGACGGGCTTCCGGGCCGTTCTGATACACCACGCCAACTCACTAAATCCACGACAACACCTGCTGTTTACAGATGAGAGAGAGAGAGAGAATCAGAGAAGAGACAGAAATCACCCCATAATTCACATTCACTCTGCTTCTACTTACTTAAGAATACTCTGAGGTCCACTATGGAAATAAAAAAGACCAGAAAATATTATTATATTTATTGATTATATTTATTATAATTAGTGCAAATGAGCAAAAGTTAATTTAAATTCTGCATGCAAAAGTAATTCAAAATGTGTCCTATAACTACAGAACATCTTTTAATAAAGTATTGGATTTCATTTAAAAAATAAGAAAATTAATCCCAAATTTAATTGTCAGTAGATTAAGTGCTGTTATTCAACACATTAAAGGGGAAAATAAATAAAAAATACATTTTTTATAGGTAATTACTAATAGTCTTTTAGTATCACTGAGCTATTATTATAGTTTTTATTAATATTTTGAATTATCTTTATATTTTCTTTTTATATTATATTTATAGTTTTATTAATATTTTGAATTTGTTTTTATTTATTTATATTTTATTTTTATATTGTATTTATATTTTTATATCCGTTTTTTTTATTTTAAAGTTTTATTTAATGTGTTTGTTGTCATTTTTATTATTTTTTTAAATATGTCAACATAGTTATAAATGAAAAATGACAATTTTTTTTTTTAATGATTTTACTTGTTAGTAACTGAAAGAAGTGGCAATAAATGGAATTAAAAACTAAAATTTTTAAAATCTTTTAAACCTAAAATTATTTTTTAAAACTCACTAAATTAAACCTTTCAAACAGATTATTATTTTTTAAATTACTTTTTCTAACAGATAATGATTTATATAATTTATGAATATAATTCAACTCATTTATATTTTGTTATATAATACACATAATGCCTAATTTTATTATTTAATAATTTATATATTATAAATATAATACATTATATTTATAAATATTATTATTATTATAAAATAATTGTTTATAATAATATATAGTACATAAATATATACACATGTTATATGATACACAATGCATAATTAATTATTTAATAATGTATATATAATTTATAAATATAATACATGCTTATAATAATAATAATAATAATAATAATAATAAATATTATAAATATATTTTTATTATTATATATTTATATATTATTATAATATCTTGTTTAAAAGTTGCAAAATTAAACCTTTCAAACGGATTATTATTTCTAAAATTAA
Organism: Culter alburnus; assembly: GCA_028476615.1. Taxonomy (NCBI): domain Eukaryota; kingdom Metazoa; phylum Chordata; class Actinopteri; order Cypriniformes; family Xenocyprididae; genus Culter; species Culter alburnus. The sequence goes on along the minus strand of JAOTNS010003476.1, from coordinate 785,533 downwards.
TTTTAATTTTATTAGACATTTTAAGTGAGGCCAAATTTCTGGGTGCAGCTTTAAAATGTTTATCTTGAACAGTACTAACTATCAACACTAGATGGCTCCACCGTCTCAAGCGTTTAACTGGTTAAACCTGAGCTGGTGTTTCTGATCAATCTCTCTCTCTTCTGTAACAATGTGTGGAGGTGAATGTCACTGCTGCTATTTATACGACACACAAGAGCATTAATGCAACGGCCGTGAATAAACACACGGACATGATGACTGACAGCAGCACACGCTCTCCTGACCTCAACCTCTCCATCAAACCCTCTGTGACTCCAGACAACACCAGAGACTGAGAGATGATCGAGAGTGTGTCGCTGGGTTAGAGAACACACACACACACACACACACAGATGCCAGATAACACTATCTAGTGCACTAACTTTGTCATGAGCTCCTCCTGTGGGGAGAGAGAGAGAGAGAGAGAGAGAGAGAGACATCTGAAGCGTTTGTGTCTGACAGGGAATGATCACCATCAAACCTCATGCAGAAACACACACACACACACATGCAGAAACACACACAAACACACACACAAGAGCATCGAGTTACCGTGAATTATTATTCTGGTCTCGATATAAACATGCTGACATATTAATACTATAATAAAGTAACTCGTCCTCTTCAGACCGTTGCTCATTCATGACAGTAAAGATCATCCTGAAGAGAAACTGAGTGTAGAAGAAAAACATCCAAAGTCAATTTACCGAGAGGCAAATAAAAGATTTGTTTTTAGATGTCTAGGATAAATCGCTTCTTGTATTCCTAATTTGTAAGTGACCTTGGATAAAAACATCTGCTAAAATAAATAAAGTAAGAAAACAAACAAAAAACAAAAACAAAAAAACATTATTTTAAGTCACTAAGGATAAAAGAATCTGCTATAAGATATAAATAAAAAAATTCTACATCAATTTTAATTAACTAAGGATAAAATAAAAAAATAAAATAAAATAAATTAAAATAAAATTATACATCTATTTTAAGTCATTAAGTTAAATGAAAAACAAATTGAAATAAAATAAATATAAATAAAATTCCACATATATTTTAAATCACTAAAAAATAAAATAATAAAATGAAATAAATTAAAATAAAATAAAATGAATTTTAAGAGAAAAAAATAAAAAAAAATAAATAAATAAATTCTAAACACATTTAAATCACTAATGAAAAAAAAAAAATAAAATGAAGTGAAATAAATTTAAATTCTGTGTCCATAAAAAAAAAATACAAATAAAATAAATAAATAAATAAAATAAAAAACAAAATAAAATTAAATAAATATGTGAATAAATAAATTCTACATCTATTTTAAATCACTAAGGATACCATAAAATAATAAAAAATAAATAAGTTAAATTAAATAAATTTAAGTTCTACTCTACATCTATTTTAAGTCACTAAGAAAAAAAATAGAATAAAATAAAATAAAAAATGAAATAAAACAAATATATTCTACATCTATTTTAAACCACTAAGGATAAAAGAGTCTGCAAAATAATAAATAAATAAAAAAGAAAGAAAGAAAAAAAAAAAAAGAAAATTTAAGCCACTAAGGATAAAGGAGTCTGCTAAATAAATAAAAAAAAACAAACAAATAAATTCATTCTATATCTATTTAAAATCACAAGGAATAAAAGAGTCAGCTAAATAAAATAAAAAATTCTACAACTTTAAGTCACTAAAGGAAAACTGAGTTTGCTAAAAAAAATAAATAAAAATAAAATAAAATAATAAGTGCCTGCTAAATAAAATATAAATTAAATAAAAACTATTTAAAGTCACTTAGGATTAAAAAAAAGAGAAGAATTTGCTAAATAAATATATTATTTATTTATTTATTTGCAGTGTTCACTAAGGCCGGCTATATCGTCCCTCACAGCGCTTGTGTGAGTTTCAGGCTTCTCTCTCCACACACACACACACACACACACGATTTGACTGCATGCGTGTGTGTTTGGATCAGGACTGTCACAGACGTCAGCGAACACAGACGGCCTCTGCCTCCATCAGAGGAGTTAATGACTCTAATGTGAGAACAAGAGTCAAAAACTCACTCCGGCTGCTTCTCCCGGGATACTAATTGCTGGAGTCAGTAAACGCAGCTGGAAACTCTCGCGGAGAATTTTACAAACATTCCTGCCGAGGCTGACGACTAAACATAGTAAATGAGAAGCAGTAAAACTCACTCCACAAACATCTGTAGAGTAAATGCTGAAGTTAACATGAACTAAGATTAATAAATGCTTGTGTTTAACTAATGATAACTAATGAAACTTCATTGTAAAGTGATCAAATTAAAACAAGAAAAATAAAACGCTTACTAATAAGTAATTAAATAAAAATGTAACACTAATGTATTATTATATTATTATATATTATATCAATAATATAATATTAATATTAAAATAAATATATTTTAAAAACAAACAAAATAAAACTAATAATATGTAATTAAACCATAAAAATGCAAAAATTAAAATAAAAAACAATAAATAAAAAATAAATATAAAATAATAAAAATAATTAGTAATAAATATAATTAAGATAAATTAAATAATATAATAAATGATTATAAATATTAAAAAATAAAACAAAACAATATAAAACACAACACTTATAGGTAATTAAACCATAAAAATGTAAAATTAAAAAAAATAATAATAAAAGAAAAAATAAATCACTAATAAAAAAACTACAAATAAAACTAAAACAAAAAATTAATTATTAAATCATACGTTAAATTAAAATAAATAATTAAATTTTAATAATTAATAAATAATTAAATATAATAATTATTAAATTAAAAACAAATAAAAATAAAACTCACTATGTAATTAAACCATAAAAATGTGAAAACTTTAAAACAACTTTAAAATAAAAACAATCAAAATAAAGCAATTAATAATAATAAATAGTCAAGAATAAAAAAAAAAAAAAGAAAAATAACTAATAACTAAATCACAAGTTAAATTAAAATAAATCATTTTTATTAAAATAAAAACCAATCAAAACAAAACACTAATAAGTAACCGTAAATGTAAAATAATTAGTAATAAAAAAGTTAATAATAAAACTGAAACTAATAAAAATAACTAATAATTGAATCAGTGATATATAAAAGCAATAAATAAATAAAACAGCCGACAAAATGAACACTATTCTGGGTTAACAATCCCTTTAAGACACTCGGGATCTCTCTGGATAATCCATCAGCGTTCCTGGGATTTAGTCTGTCACGGCAAAGGTCGACCTGTTCTTCCCTGTTTCCTGTTGACTTCACTATGACTGGAATCAGGAAGCTCATAATAATATATTATGAAGAACATGTCCAAAACAAGCATGAACGCAGAGATTACAGAGAAATATTTTGATCCGTTACAAATTCTGCAGGATTTATATCCGACCAGCAGGATTCAAGAAACGCTCCAATCTAAATGTCTAAACCTGCAGATTTACGGCTGTGATCTCTCATCTAACTCGTTCTCTGCTCCTGTGGTCAGAACTTCAAGCAGAACGTTGTTTATCCGAGTGAAACACAGTTTACATGTTTATAGGATCACTGAAACCACATGAGAGGGAAACACTCGGCCTCAGACAGAAGATGTCAGACTCAATACCGCTTCACGAGTTTTCTTTGATCTGCTGTTGACTTCCACAACAAAACTAAAGCGAGTAAATAAACCCATCTATGAAAATAAGAGCACATATGGAGAAGACGCATGAATAATGAGCTTCTTTTAATTAGCTTCTTTTTTATTTTCTGAAGAAAGTTTAATAAAATAAAATAAAAAAAAATAAAAATAATTTAAAATATTTTTAAAATTCTTTAAATAATTCTTAAATAATGAAATTAAATAATTAAATAAATAATACTAATAAAATATTAAAAATATATAGATAAAATATAAAATAAAATATAAAATAGATCATTTATAAAATAAATATAATTTTTTTAAATAAATAAATTATTCTTAAATGATTAAATTATTTAAATACTTAAATAAATAATACCAACATTAAAATATTAAGGTATATAGATAAAAATATATAAATAAAATCAAACTATTAATAATAATTAAATATTAAATAAAAAAATAAATAAAAAATTTTTTAATTCTTAAATAATTCTTAATGTTTTTAAATTTCTTTTAATAATTCTTAAATAATTATTTAAATAATAAATAATACTAATAAAATATTAAAAAGATAGATGAAAATATTAAATATAATATTAAATAAAAATAAAATAGATAATTTATAAAAAACAATTTTCAAAATAATAAAAAAATATTAAATAATTACTTTTACTGCTTTACACGTTTTCTTTGATCTTTGTTGACTTCCACGTCGAAACTAAAGTGAGTAAATAAAACTCATGAAACATATGGTGAAAATGTGCTTTTAAACAAATTAGCTTTTTTACATTTTCTAAAGATAAATTATAAAATAAAATAAAATAATTAATTACTAATTAATATTAAATAAAAATAAAATAATTTTTAAATGTTCAAAAATAGCTAAATAAACAAGCCTAAAGCCTAAATAAACAATACTAATAATAATAATAACAAAATTAAAAGATATTAGATAATAAAAATATAAATATATTTTTTAAATAAATAAAGAATTACATAAATAATTTTATTTGCAGTGTTCACTAATTACTGCTAAAGCAGCACATATATCTAAAAGCATTTCCCTTTACGTAATTAAATATTTAATAATAATAATAATAATAATACAGGTAATAACAATAATAATTAAATGTTAAGTATAAATAAAATATATATGTAAATCTAAAAGAAAAAGATATTAATTAAATAATAAATAAAAAATGTAAAAAATGAAAATACTCATTTAGAAATGCCTGCTAAATAAAAGTAAAGAGAGGTCTGAGATAGCTCATCTCTGAATAAGTGATTCTGATGTCACAGTCTCTCGCTCGAACAGTTGTTTTGGAAAACCACCACTTTCCTCCCGTTGACTCCCAACTTTCCCACGCGCTTCCCCACAGAGAGCTGTGTGTACACGGTCTAGTGTTCAAAACATCCGTGGACTGCGATTCCCTCAAATGCATTTCAACACCAAAAACAGCATTTGTGACACGCTGCCAATTACCACAGACAATAATTATAAATGAAGAGACGTGATGCAATCATCCACAAAGCACTGTTTACACGAGCAAACTCAACCAACGGAGATTACATCAGCGACGGATCAGCACAATTCATCTGTCTAGACTTCAAAAGGACGATTTAGACAACTCAAATAACACGCATAATTCATTTTTAAGTTTCATATTCCTTATTTTAAACCCATCTGCATTAACCCTTGTGCGGTCTTCGTTCTCCAGAGACCCCAGGCAACAAAATGTCATTTTGTAGGAAAATAATTGTTTTTTTAAGCAGACATCATTTTACTCTGTTTATTAATGTTTTACTTCATATTTATGCAGGTTTTGGAGGATTTAACATATTTTTTTAAAATTTATATAAATAAATTAAAAAATATATTTTTTAAATAGGTTTTTATACAAAAACAGCTTTTTATGTAAAATTCACTTTATAAAAGACCCACATTTCTAACTTTCATTCATGGGGATAACATGGATAATTTGACATGGTTTAGTGTGAGATTTTTGCCCATCTTTTGGAAATACAGTTTTAAAAGTAAAAATGATCACTTTATCCAGCAGATGCTGCAGAGCTCCACTATTTGCTGTTTGACTGACTGAAAGACATCTTTACACAAGTATTTTTCAGTTGGATTCATATCTTACAGAAGAGGATTAGGGCCAAGCAATAATAAAAAAATAAAACCATCTTGAGATTAAAGTTGTAAATTTCGAGAAAAAAAGTCGAAATAAATGTTGAGAATAAACTCGTTAAATTACGAGAAAAAACTCGTTAAATTTCAAGAAAAAAGTTGAAATAAAATGTTGAGAATAAACTCGTTAAATTTCGAGAAAAAAGTCGAAATTAAGTGTTGAGAACAAATTCGTTAAATTATGAGAAAAATGTCGCTAAATTTCGAGAAAAAGTCGAGATAAAATGTGAGAATAAAGTCATTAAATTATGAGAAAAAAAGTCGTTAAATTACGAGAACAAATTCGTTAAATTACAAATTTGTTTCATAATTTGACTTTTTCTCGTAATTTAATGACTTATTCTCATAATTTAATGAGTTTATTCTCAACATTTTATTTTGACTTTTTTCTCGAAATTTAACGAGTTTTTTCTCGAAATTTAACAACTTTAATCTCGAGATGGTTTTATTTTTTTATTATTGCTTGGCCCTAATCCTCTTACGTAATATCTAGATATTATGAAATCACAATTATAACAATAAAAGCTACTTTTGTCAAAGCTTAGTATTTTTTGTAATGAAAAAAAAATCAGTTTTCAATATTGTTGCATTATGATGAGACCCCACTTACAAAATGGACAAAATTCATCCTCAAAATCAACATTATGAAAAACTTATTTTTTCAGTACAAAAAAAGCTAAACTTTCATAAAATATAATTGTGATTTGATAATATTTAGATATGAATCCAACTGAAAAAATACTTGTGTAAAGATGTCTTTTAGTCAGTCAAACAGCAAATAGTGGAGCTCTGCAGCATCTACTGGATAAAGTGATATTTTTTACTTTTAAAACTGCATTTTCCAAAAGATGGGCAAAAATCTCACACTAAACCATGTCAAATTATCCATGTTATCCCCATGAATGAAAGTTAGGAATGTGGGTCTTTATAAAGTGAATTTTACATAAAAAACTGTTTTTGTATAAAAACCTATTTTAAAAAAATATTTTTTAATTTATTTATATAAATTTAAAAGATATGATAAATCCTCCAAAAACTGCACAAATATGAAGTTTAAAACATTAATAAACAGAGTAAAATTACATTTGTTTTTTAAAAAAACAATTATTTTGTTACAAAATTACATTTTGTTGCCTGGGGTCTCTAGAGACCCCAAAGATCCTGAGTGCGACTTTTTTTTTCTACACTAACATAAAAACAAGATATCACTCCAATTTTTATTTTGTTTGTAAATCTAGAAAGTGTTAACCACTGTACAAAGTTTCATGTCATTTGGACATTTTTTTTTTCTTTTTCTTTTTTTTTTAGCAAACATCGTTTGTAATCTAAAAAGATCCTAAAGACCCTATAAGGGTTAAACACATGAGTCTGTGAAGAAGATAAAATACATCATAAAGATGTGTAAGAGTACACTCCGGTCCCTCAGTTCTTAAACCTCTCATAAGATTAATTTATGTGATAATAGTTCTGTTCATAAAATAAACTAAAATATTATTAAAGCACAGCATTAAAACTTCTCTTAATAATAACAGATCAAAGTAAGGAAGAGTAAATAAAGGAAACAGAAGTATGAAGGAACAGGAAGTTGAGGTTGATTGGTCATTCGGGTCGCCCCACCTACCCGTTATGGTGTTCTCCTGTGACTTTACTCTCCATCAGGCCACGCCTCTGGCCTATAGCCACCTCACACGCGTTCTCATTGGAGTAGAGGTTGATGGGCGTGTTATAGACGGACGGCTGAGGGGCAGCGGGGGCCGGGGGAGGAGGAGGAGCTGTCACTCTCGCCGGGGAGGAGGAGCCAGAGGAGGACGTGGAAGAAGAGTTGGCGAAGGGGGAGCGGCCAGAGGCGGGTTTAGGGGCGGAGCTAGGCGAGGACAGTGAGCGGTGGGCGGAGCTACTGAGCGGGAAGGGTGGTTGAGGAGGCTGCTGGGAAGGAGCAGCTGGAGTGAATGCAGAAGATGCGGAGGGGATGGAGGCCTTGGGTGCGGTGGGCACCGGGGACGGACTGACGGATCGAACGGTGCTAGCGGCCCCGCCGAACGGCCGCGCGGTCTTATTGTAAGCGCTGCTGCCCGGGGCGAGACTGGTGGCGGGTGCAGGCGTTTGGCTGATGGGCACAGGCTTTATGATCTCCAGTGGTTCCTCCTACAGGAAGTGATGAAACACATGCAACACATGCTCACGTCACAGCACACGCATGCAGGAGTCACGCCCCCTCATTACAGCCTTAACGCACACTAACATCAAAATGCATGGTTGCAAATCTGATTTATTGATTTAATTAAACTTTAAGTTGCAAACATTATTTTGAACCAATTCGCTGGATTAAAACAACTCAATTTGCTGGGTTAAAAGAACCCAATTCGCTGGGTTAAAACCCAGTTTGCTGGGTTAAAACAACTCAATTTGCTGGGTTAAAAGAACCCAATTCGCTGGGTTAAAAGAACCCAATTCGCTGGGTTAAAACAACTCAATTTGCTGGGTTAAAAGAACCAATTTGCTGGGTTAAAAGAACCCAATTCGCTGGGTTAAACAATAAAAGAACCCATTTGCTGGGTTTTGCAAAACCCATTTGCTGGGTTAAAAGAACCAATTTGCTGGGTTAAAACAACCAATTCGCTGGGTTAAAACAACCCAGTTTGCTGGATTAAAAGAACCAATTCGCGGAGTTAAAACAGCCCAATTTGCTGGGTTAAAAGAACCAATTTGCTGGGTTAAAACAACCCAATTTGCTGGTTAAAACAACCCAATTCGCTGGGTCAAAACAACCCATTTCGCTGGGTTAAAACAACCAATTTGCTGGGTTAAAACAACCCAATTCGCTGGGTTAAAACAGCCCAATTCGCTGGGTTAAAACAACTCAATTCGCTGGGTTAAAACAGCCCAATTCGCTGGGTTAAAAGAACCAATTTGCTGGGTTAAAAGAACCAATTCGCTGGGTTAAAACAACTCAATTCACTGGGTTAAAACAACCCAATTTGCTGGTTAAAACTGAGTTATTTTTATGAGTTCTGTTGACATAATTTTATATTTTTATATGTGTATATATATATATATATATATATATATATATATATATATATATATATGCACACACACACACTATAAAAAATACTTTAATATTTCAAGTTGTAAATAAAGTTTACAAGAAAATACTATTTCAGTATTCATACTTCAAAATTTCACGCTTAATTCAATGTGTGCCGTTTCTTTTGTAATTATTTGTGAAATTTACTAACAATTTCTGAGTGAAAATCATTTCAAAGTAACGCCTACACCCACTTTTTTCAGTGCAGAAACTGACTGTAATGAGGGGAAGCAGAATTACCCACAGTTCTTCAGTGTCATGCAAGAGAAACATGCTACACGTCACATGTGTGTCCTAACCAGGCGTGACGCAAAATCATAAATCTCACCAGCCACAACAAGACGTTTTATTGGTCACCTCATTTATAATGTGTCACAATGCACTAGGAGGCCCCACCCACAGTGAAATCTCATTGGTCCAAACTCCTTCTTCACATAAACATACATTTAAATATGTTCTTAACTCTTTCCTGCCATTGACGGAATTTTCTTTTTGTCATCGTCAGCTACATGATGAATTATATTTTGGTAATTATTAGCACTTTACTGTACATTTAGACACACTTGATACTGGAAATGCACCTAGTTAGGACACACATTACATGTTTATTTTTTAGTTTGAAGGTACATACCTTTGGGGTCTCCGTTTTATTGACACTGGAAGATCTGCAAAGAAAAAACAGATGTTTAATGTTGATTTTAAAACATAATGCAACACTGAATGAATAAAAGTCAATATGTAAATAATGGAACAAGTTTGACAGAGAGACGCTTGATATTGTTTGAATAACGACTCTATTCTGGCTGCCATTCAAACAAACTGCACCTCCCACTGTACGCTACATTACACAAGCCATAAATAAAGCTGAAAGAAAACTATGGCATTCAATCCCAGCATCCCCTGCTGTACGAGGCCGAGCAGGAATAACTACACAAGCTGTCTTCACAGTGTAAAACAAATTCAGTCTCTGATGGGCCGTTATGCTTTAGTGTCTGAAGTGACTTATGAGATTTCCAGATGAATTTTTAGGTGGTTTGGAAGCTCTGAGGCGACAAAAAGAAGCATGTTTACCTCCCTTTTAACTACACTCTAAAAATGCTGTGTTAAAAACAACCCAAGTTGGTTGAAAATGGACAAACTCAGTGGTTGGGTTAAATGTTTGCCCAACCTGCTGGGTAGTTTAATTTAACTCAACTATTGTTTAAAAATTACTGTTGCTTGTTTAAAATGAACCCAAATATGTTGGAAATTAACATTTATTCATATGTTTAATAAATGAACATTTGTTAATAAGTTTATTTAATAATAATTAAACTATAAACATTTATTAAATTGCTTATTAATAAATGTCATTATATGTTATGTTAATAAATGTTATTATATGCTTATTAATAAATTGCTTATTAATAAATGTTTGATTATTATTGCTGTCTCTAGTAATTCCGTGTCTGATTTTTAATTTTTAAACAATAGTTGGGTTAAATAAAACTACCCAGCAGGTTGGGCAAACATTTAACCCAACCGCTGGGTTAAACAACCCAATTCGCGGGGTTAAAACAGCCCAATTTCGCTGGGTCGCGCAGCCCAATTCGGGGTTAAAACAGCCCAATCGCTGGTTAAAACAATCTCTGGGTTAAAACAGGCAATTCGCGGGGTTAAAACACCCATTCGCTGGGTTAAACAGGCAATCGCAGGGTTAAACAGCCCAATTCGCGGGGTTAAAACAGCCCAATTTGCTGGGTTAAAACAGGCAAATCGCAGGGTTAAAACAGCCCAATTTGCTGGGTTAAAACAGCCCAATTCGCGGGGTTAAAACAACCCAATCGCTGGTTAAAACAGCCAAATCGCAGGGTTAAAACAGCCCAATTGCTGGTTAAAACAGCAATTCGCGTTAAAACAGTTGGTTAAAAACAGCCCAATTCGCTGGGTTAAAACAGCCCAATTCGCGGGGTTAAAACAGGCATTCGCGGGTTAAAACAGCCATTCGGGGTTAAAACAACCCAATTCGCTGGGTTAAAACAGGCATATCGCAGGGTAAAAACAGCCCAATTCGCTGGGTTAAAACAGCCCAATTCGCGGGGTTAAAACAGCCCAATTCGCGGGGTTAAAACAGCCCAATTCGCGGGGTTAAACAGCCCATTCGCGGGGTTAAAACACCCAATTCCTGGTTTAAACAGCCCAATTCGCTGGGTTAAACAGGCAATTCCCTGGTTAAAAGGCAATCGCAGGGTTACAACAGCATTCGCGGGGTTAAAACAACCCAATTCGCTGGGTTAAAACAGCCCAATTCGCGGGGTTAAAACAGGCAATTTGCGGGGTTAAAACAACCCAATTCGCTGGGTTAAAACAGGCAAATCGCTGGGTTAAAACAGGCAATTCGCTGGGTTAAAACAACCCAATTCGCGGGATTAAAACAACCCAATTCTCTGGGTTAAAACAGCCCAATTCGCGGGGTTAAAACAGGCAATTTGCGGGGTTAAAACAACCCAATTCGCTGGGTTAAAACAGGCAAATCGCAGGGTTAAAACAGGCAATTCGTGGGTTAAAACAGCCCAGTTAAAACAACCCAATTCGCTGGTTAAAACTGGCAATTTGCTTGGTTAAAACCCAATTCGCAGGGTAAAAACCCAATTCGTGAGTAAAAACAGCCCAATTCGCGGGGTAAAAACAGCCCAATTCGCGGGGTAAAAACAGCCCAATTATTTGCTGGTTTAAAAAAGGCAAATCGTGGGGTTAAAACAGCCCAATTCACTGTGATGTGACACTGAAGACTGGAGTAATGATGCTGAAAATTCAGCTTTGATCACAGGAATAAATTACATTTTAGTATATATATTCACAAGGAAAAAAGCTATTTTAGATTAATAATATTTCACTATTTTTACTGTATTTCTGTTCACATAAATGCAGCCCAGCCTTGGTGAGACTCAAAAATTAAGTTGCTTTCACAAATATTTTTGCAAAATAACTTTGCATTAAAGAGCTAAATAGACAAACACAGGTGTGTGATGAATTAAGAATTATCAGCTTATGAACAGTTGAAATCCAGCCGTGTTCCCATCAAACACAATCTGAAATATGACTGTGTCAACAAACCTCCAGTCAAAGTGCATCAGAGAGATGTTTTGCTTTTCAAAATCTCACAGACATACTTTATGTTCTCGTTTATCAGTGCATTCTCGTCACATCGTCTAGACGGCTTCATTTGTCCTCATTAATCAACATCAAATCCTTCACATTCCCCATAAACAACCTCCGTCTTCGAAACAGGCGACAAACAGGCCACGCTTCCTACAAAAACAGCTGTGACTCTTGTGGATTTGTTCCGTGTCCTCAAACGCTTCTATATTAGGAAGGCCGAGCGGTTTCTGCAAGGCCGGTTCTTTTGTGCTTGACGGTCATACTTATAATAAGGGGTAAAGGTGGAGTTCTGGGGACACAAAGAAAACACTTGCAGAAGGAAGTTAAAGGCGCTCACACAAAGAGCAATAATCAACACTCAAGGGGACAAACGTGAACAATAGAAGCAGCGAGAGGAAGCAGACAGTGTGGAAGCGGCTCAGATCAACCTGCAGATCCTATCTTTAAAGAATGATCCTGCTTCCTCTATACTGCATTCAAACTAACACTGAAAAAAATAAAATAAAAATAAATAAAATATAAAAAACAAATATAATGAAAATAATAAATAAATAAATAATTAAATTGAAATAAAATTTAATTAAATTAAATATAATGAAAAATTTAATTTATAATAAAAAATAATAAATAACAAAATAAGAAATAAAATAAGAAAATAAAATAAAAAATATAATGAAAAATAAAACAAAATATATGAAAAATACAAAATAGTTGAAAAAAATAAAAAATGACTAAAAAATAACATTATAATAAAAAATAAAATGTAATGAAAAATAATAAAAATAAATAAATAAAAATAATGTATATAAAATAAAAATAAAAAAAATAAAAAAAAATAAAAAAATGAAAAACAAAAATATTATGAAAAATAATAAATAAATAAATTAATAAATCAATAAAAAATAATAAAATAAATAAAAAATTAAATAAAAAAGCAAAATAAAATGAATAAATAAATCAAGGTAAAATTAATAAAATAAAATAAAATAACTTGAAAGCGACTCAGGTGAACCAGCAGATCCTATCTTTAAAGAATGATCCCGGTTCAAACGTGTACAAACTACATCAAAAGCACAAAGACGGTATCACAAAAGAAAATCATGTTGCAATAAAAAATAAACAGTGTTCCAGAGGTTGCAAAGAGTCACGAAACACTAAATATATTGTCTTCAATAAAATATAAAGTCTTGAGTCTCTTCTTTTGAAACTGTGTGCATTTCTTACTAATTAGAGACATAATAAGCTGGGATTGTAACAAGCTAACAGGACACTGGAGTCCATGCGTCATCTGACTGTCCCTGCGGCCAGAATGAGTGTGTTTTGACAGCGTGGTCAGACTACAGACCGCTGTGTGTGTGTTGTGTGTGTGTGTGTGTGTGTGTGTGTGCGCAGTGAAACCGGCACTCATGCAGCTACATGTTTAATAACCAACATACACATCAAAGTCACGCTTCAACATGCCGAACACGCCTGTGAATCAACACTGCGACTAAACAAACGTCATCAAATGTATGTCATGACCATAAACAGACGCTCTTTAGACATGTGACGATAAGAATAGTTACTGCATGTTTAGCCGGACAGGAGAAAGTGTTTAACAATGACAAACACACACAATGAAAGTGAACACGACACTGCAGGAACGCTTTCACAAACACGCCGTTGTGCCCTGGGGTTCGACACTGACGGGACACGCTGGGAAAAATGCAGGAGGCGGCGACGCGAAACTCTACATGAGCCAAAATCAACAAAGAGACTCGCGACACGAAACTGAGACGCCGCTGTTTCCTGCACAGGATCAGCCACCACTTACACACACACTTCACACACACACACACACTGCAATAAATATACACAAACATACAATACTGTTAATTTGTTTATATATGAAGAGAACTACGACTACAGACTAGCCTAAAAATAAAATAAATAAAATAAAATAAACTATAAAATAACAAAATACAAAACAAAAACATAAAATCTTAAAAAAAAAAGAAATATAATAAAATATAAATACAAAAACAATACACAACATAAGAAAAAATAAAAGAAAATAAGCACAAAATACAAAAACAATATAAAAAAATATATAAAAGCAAAAACAAAAAGAAAAATAAAAAATAAAAAAATAAAATACAAAACCATAAAAATATAAAAACAAAAAATAAGACTTAAAGTATAATAAAAATATAATATGAATGTAATATAATATAAAATAAAACAATTAATTAAAATAAAATATAAAATAACAACAACAAAAAAAATATAAAATACAAACCCAAATAAATATAAAAACTACACAAAAGAAAACAAATAATAAAATAAAATACAAAACTTAATAAAAAACAACACAAAATAACAGCACAAAATACAATCAAATGAAATGGAAAACACATACACATAAAATAAAAATATAAAATAAACTAAATGCAATAAAAACATCAAATAAAGCAGTAATCAAATGGACTACGAGCCCCTAAACGGCGTTTGTTCAGATATCTTACACACACACACCCACACACACTTTGCAATAAATACACAAACATACAATACTGTTAATTTGTTTATATATGAAGAGAATTACGACTACAGACTAGCCTAAAAATAAACTATAAAATAACAACAAAAACAAACAACAAAATCTTAAAATATATAAAATATATATAAATACAAAAACAATACACAATAATATATAAACAACATAATACAAAATATATATAAAATAAAAACAAAAAATAAGCACAAAATACAATTAAATGATATAAAAATATATAAAAACAAAACAACAACAAACATAAAGCAAAAAACAAAAAAACAAAACAAAAAAAAATAAAATAAAAAGCAAATAATATAATAAATTACAAAACATAATAAAAAAATAAAAAATAAGACTTAAAAAAAGTATAATAAAAATATAATATTAATGTAATATAATATAAATTAAAATAATTAATTAAAATAAAATATAAAATAACAATAACAAAAAAATATAAAACCCAAATAAAATGTAAAAACTAAACAAAAGAAAACAAATAAAAAAATAAAATAAAGTAAAAGCACAAAATACAATAAAATGAAATGCAAAACACATACAACACAAAATAAAATATAAAAAAACAACTAAATGCAATAAAAACATCAAATAAAGCAGTAATCAAACGGACCACGAGCCCCTAAACGGCGTTTGTTTAGATATCTCTCACACACACACACACACACACACACACACATCAGATGTTTGATAATGTCTCCGGCAGACCGTGAGCCGCAGGAGGAGGAAGATGAATAAAATGAGCCGGGAACAGAGCTGTTATTCAGCTTATGAAGCTCTGATGTCAAATACCTGCGTTTCCATCTTCTGACTGACAAAATGGCTTTTCCTTCCACGTTCCTTCCACAACTAATATACACCAAACGACATTTCAAGAGGTTCATTATCAGCTCCAGCGGGATCCACTGAAAACGGTCTCGCAAATAAAAACATCATATATGACGGCATGAAACGATAAATAATGTGAAATAGGAACGCGTTTATACAGGCTGAAACGTTTTAAACCGAACACAGAGTGAAACTTATAGTGCTTGGTCCAAAACAAAGACTTGCCACATTTAATTTAATATATATATATAATTTATATAATTGTGCCACACTTCGTATAAATATAATAAATATAAATATTAACAACATCAGTAATAAAATCTTATGTTGTAATTGTTGATTTTATTATATAGTATAGATTATAGTAGTATAGTTTAATGATTGTTTTGTATATTATATAACTAACAATTTTGAAGTGTCCATTAAGTCTTTTATTTTTTATTTCTGCTTTTTGACACAAATAAAACAATATAAAGACAAATAAATTTGCCACATTTAATATAATTTAATAAATAAATAAACATGCCACATTTGCAACACTTTGTATAAATATAACCAATAAATATCAATTAAAAAAAATCAATAACAATAAAATGTTATGTTGCAACTGTTGAAATATAATGATTATATTTGTGTCAAAAAACATTTTTAAAAAAACTTTATGGAAACTTTTTAATTTAACTATTCAATTTTGATGTTGCCATCTTAATAGAATGAATATAAATAGAATAAAAATAAAATGAAATAATATATATTAAATAAAATGAAAAACAAAATAAATGATAACATAAAATAAAATAAAACATAATAAAATAAAAAACAAAACTTAGCTTAATAAAGCATCATTTTTGTTAGTAGCTAATAGTGTAGCAAAATACATAAAAATATGAATAAATAAAACAAAAAAAATGAAATAAAACAAACTAAACTAAAAATATTAAAACAAAATAAAATGAAATATGAAATAATAAAAATATAGAAGAAATTAAATAATTAAAATAAAAAAATAAAAATATATAAATAAAATAATTAAAATAAAAACTACAAAAATTAAATAAAATAATTAGAAATGATTAAAAATAAAAGAAAAATAAAATTAAATAAAATATAAAAAATACAAAATAAAATTAATGGACACCTCAAAATGCTCAAAAATCATTAAAAACTTTAGAGATTGATCAATATTTTATTATGTAAAGTGCCTTGAGAAGCAGATTTAAAAGGCGCTATATAAAAAAGTTATTATTACTAAATTATTATTATTATTAAAGTTTGGTCAGAAGTGACTCTGCGAGACTGAGAGCAGAAAGAGTGTGTGGAAAAGTGGAAATGACATCATCCATAGAGTGACACCGGTGGCGTGACCTCGGATCATAACGCCTCGCCAGCCATTGCAGCCGATCCGTGTGATGAAAACAACGGAGCGTCAGCTCAGCGGGGAGCAGAACGGGTATGAGATGGAAACTCATATAATCGCTTCATGTGGAGCTTTCCAGAACAACACGGCGAGCCAAACAGCACCTCAGAGAGACGCGTTATCTGCGTTTCAGCTCAGTGTTCCTGCTGTCGTTTGGAGATCTGAACTTTGGAGTTTAAGAGTCTCCTGATGCTATCTCCACTAAATAGAGAACACAGTGAAGGACACTGACTGTGACGACTTCAGTTAACAGCCCAAAAATCAGTTCATTAAAGTGATATGTTAGTGTGTGTTAATGGAGCGATTCTGCAGTTCACATTCGCAGAAACCGTCAGGAGTGTGCAGCAGTTCCCGTTTCACTCTGAAACGTCACATTATGGAAGTAAAACAGATTGCAAATGCATTTCATGTTTACTTTAAATCTAAGCTTAAATTATGTAAATTTTCTAACCACTTAAAGGGCTGATAATAACAACATGACATCAGTCTGAATGGTGGCCTAATGGAAAACAGGACTCTTCACTGAATTTAATTTCAGAGAGAATAAGCGTCTGTGTTCAGAGACAGGAGTGCGAGAGAGTTCACACGGGTTTTCCTGTGTCGTAAAGGTCTAAAACACCAAACTTAGTTCTGTTTTAGTGGTTCCTCTTAACACCCACATGCTACACTTTCAACACAGGAACAAAGACGGCGTACGTCTCTCTGTGGAAATGCAAGAGCAAAAATCTTGCAACTTTAAACAAACTAGTCAGTTTTCAACATGCACTTTAAAAGCTGGAGATACACTTTATCTAGTTTTTTTTTTTTTTTTTAAAGTCTAATGCATTGGCAATTTTTCCAAACAAAAGTAAATAATTAAAATATAATTAAAACCAAAAACAATAATATACAAAAATGAAAAAAAAAAAAAAACAATACTAATAAAAACAAAATCTAAAAAATACAAATAAATAAATAAAATAAAAAATATAAAATAAGATAAAATAAGAAAAAATAAAACACAAGAAAACAACAACAAACAGGTAGTTCCATGTATTCTAATCTGTTTAATTCCTGGTCTATATATACAATATAATGACTATGTAAAATCATAAATAGCAGACAATAAAATGTACAAAAAATAAATAATACTAATACTAATAAAAACATAATAAAATATAAAAAAATAAAAAAGATATAAAAATAGTAATAAAATAAAATAAAATTAAAAAATAAAATAAAATAAAATAAAAAAAATAAGTAAAAAGTAAAAACAGGTAGTTCCATGTATTCTAATCCGTTTAATTCCTGTTTTTTATATACAATATAATGACTATGTAAAATCAAAAATAACACACAATAAAATGTACAAAAAATAAATAATACTAAAAAAAAATAAAATAAAATATTTTAACAAAAATTAAAATATATATATAAATAAAAATAGTAATAAAAAAAAAAATAAAACACAAAATAAAATAAAATAAAGTAAAATAAAATAAAATAAAAACAGGTAGTTCCATGTATTCTAATCTGTTTAATTCCTGTTTTTATATACAATATAATGACTATGTAAAATCAAAAATAACACACAATAAAATGTACAAAAAAATAAATAATACTAATAAAAACAAAATATAAAAAATATATATATATATATATATACATACAGTACAGTCCAAAAGTTTGGAACCACTAAGATTTTTAATGTTCCTATTGAATATATTTCACAAAGTAATTATTTCTGTGATGCAAAGCTGAATTTTCAGCATCATTACTCCAGTCTTCAGTGTCACATGATCCTTCAGAAATCATTCTAATATGCTGATTTGCTGCTCAATAAACATTTATGATTATTTTCAATGTTGAAAAAGTTGTGTACTTTTTTTTTTTTTTCAGGATTCCTTGATGAATAGAAAGTTCAAAAGAACAGCATTTATCTGAAATACAAAGCTTCTGTAGCATATACACTACCGTTCAAAAGTTTGGGGTCAGTAAGAATTTTTATTTTTATTTTTTTGAAAAGAAATGAAAGAAATGAATACTTTTATTCAGCAAGGATGCATTAAATCAATCAAAAGTGGCAGTAAAGACATTTATAATGTTACAAAAGATTAGATTTCAGATAAACACTGTTCTTTTGAACTTTCTGTTCATCAAATAATCCTGAAAAAAAATATTTTACACAAATATTTTGTACAATTGTACACATTAAATGTTTCTTGAGCAGCAAATCATCATATTAGAATGATTTCTGAAGGATCATGTGACACTGAAGACTGGAGTAACGATGCTGAAAATTCAGCTTTGATCACTGGATATAAATTATTTTGTCAAATATTCAAATAGAAAACAATTATTTTAAATTGTAATAATATTTCACAATTACTGTTTTTACTGTATTTTTAATTAAATAAATGCAGCCTTGGTGAGCAGACGAAACTTCTTTTAAAAACATTAAAAATCTTAGTGGTTCCAAACTTTTGGACTGTACTGTATATATAAAAATAGAATAAAAAAAAACCAAAACAAAACAAAATAAAATAAAATAAAATAAAGTAAAATAAAATAAAATCAAAATAAAAACAGTTAGTTCCATGTATTCTAATCTGTTTAATTCCTGTTTTTTATATACAATATAATGACTATGTAAAATCAAAAATAACACACAATAAAATGTACAGAAAATAAATAATTCTAAAATATCTAAAATATAAAACAAAAAACTAAAAATAAATGAAAATAAAATAAATTAATAAATGAAAAATACATAAATAAATAAAAATAAAATAAACATTCAAATAACAGGTTGTTCCATGTATTCTAATGTTTAATTCCTGCACTATATACACAATATAAGCACTATGTAAAATCAAAAATAGCACACAATAAAATGTAATAATAATAATAAAATCAATTTAAAAAATAAAATAAATAATAAATAAATAAAATAAAAATGGAAACATTCAAAAGAACACAAGAAAACAACAACAAACAGGTTGTTCCATGTATTCTAATGCGTTGAATTCTTGGTTTGTATATACAATATGACTATATAAAATCAAAAATAACACAGGTGATCACTTTGCACCAAAAAGGTTTTCATGGTTGAACCATGTTTTCACTGATTTGCGAGACAGAAACCAGCTTCGCCGGACCACAACCGCCTTTTCGTCAGTGGAAATGCATGGAAAGGTTCTAGATTGGGTGCTGTGTCGACGGAAAAGGATATTTGATGATCAGGAGCAGACAAAACCTACTTTCATCTGCACATACCCCTTAACAGCAGCGTTTTAATGTGGGCAAAAACAGCCGCCACAACCCTGAACCTCCCAGAAGCTGCTGCGGCCGGCAGGTGACGGCGGTTTTAAGGACAGACAGACCGAGAGACAGACACATGAGCCGCTGCTCCTGCAAACCTGTCCCAAACCTCAGGCGCCGCTCAGTACACATATTTTAAACAGCACTTTATGAATACAGTCTGGAAACATCCTTAAGAAAACAAGGAAAGGGGAGCAACATGTGGTCTGAAACGAATTGAAGACGCAAAACAAAATGGTACAAATTTTGGTTTGGATGTGGAGGGTGAGCGCTGGAGGGGGACGAATGGAAATGTGTACGAGTCTTTTGATTCATCCAGTGCAGATCAACACAGCTTGTGCCGTTTGAAGATCTCAAGAGATAAAAAACAGAGAAACAGTCAACTACACTTACCATGAGGAAAATGATTTCAAATCGCTGATCATTTTCAGACTGAGAGACATTAATGTCATATTGCATCAGAGTGATCAGAGGATTTGCAAAGCAATTTTGGTTTCAGAGCAGTGATTGATATGCCACAGTAAATCATCAGCTCATCCAAAAATCAACAAAAGGAAATCAAATACAGTGCATCAAGATGAGTTACGATTTCATGTCAATAAAGAGACATGCAGAAACCATTTGACATCATTGCATCAAACTCTGCGTGATGCACCATATTTGCAATTTTAGACACTTTTTTTGTTTTTATTTTGAAGTTTAACATACAGCAGAATTAATTTTCTCCAAAACTTCAACTCTTGAGAAAGCCTAGCCTGAAAGTTTGAATCAGTTTTAAAAGCTCAAAGTTTGTGTCTCTCAGACAAATCATTTGCTATGCAGTTGCTAGGGTACACGGGTGGTTTCTAGGGTGTTGCTATGCAGTTGCTAGGGTACATGGGTGGTTTCTAGGGTGTTGCTAGGGTACTCGGGTGGTTTCTAGGGTGTTGCTATGCAGTTGCTAGGGTACTCGGGGTGGTTGCTAAGGTGTTTCTATGTGTGACAAATGACGACAATTGTTTGTTGGGTAAACTATTACACGAAAAGACACAGTATAGCACTGTGATTCATTGTTCGATCAAAAACTCCTGTACAGAAGATTTGTAACAACATGACTGAAAACTAGATGAGTAAAGTTTGTAAACCAACTGTGATGTTGGCTTGAGAAAGCCTAAACTGAAAGTTTACATCAGTTTTAAAACCTCAAAGTTTGAAGTCTCTCAGACAAATAATTTGCTATGCAATTGCTAGGGTACACAGGTGGTTTCTAGGGTGTTGCTATGCAGTTGCTAGGATACTCGGGTGGATTCTAAGGTGTTGCTATGCAGTTGCTAGGGTACTCGGGTGGTTTCTAGGGTGTTGCTATGCAGTTGCTAGGGTACTCGGGTGGATTCTAAGGTGTTGCTATGCAGTTGCTAGGGTACACGGGTGGTTTCTAGGGTGTTGCTATGCAGTTGCTAGGGTACTCGGGTGGATTCTAAGGTGTTGCTATGCAGTTTCTAGGGTACTCGGGTGGTTTCTAGGGTGTTGCTATGCAATTGCTAGGGTACTCGGGGTGTTGCTAAGGTGTTCCTATGTGTGACAAATGGTGATAATTGTTTTTTGGGCAACTAGTCCACGAAAAGACACGGTATAGAAATGTGTTTCATTGTTCAAACAATATGATTGAAAACTAGATGAGTAAAGTTTGTAAACAAGCTTTGATGTTGGCTTGAGAAAGCCTAGGGTATTCGAGTGGTTTCTAGGGTGTTGCTACGCAGTTGCTAGGGTACTCAGGGTGGTTGCTAAGGTGTTCCTATGTGTGACAGAAATGGTGACAATTGTTTATTGGGCAACTATTCCATTAACAGACACTGTATAACACTGATTTATTGTTCGATCAAAAACTTAAACTCCTGTACAGAAGATTTGTAACAATATGATTGAAAACTAGATGAGTAAAGTTTGTAAACAAACTTTGACGTTGGCTTGAGAAAGCCTAAACTGAAAGCTTGAATCAGTTTTAAAAGCTCAAAATTTGAAATCTCTCAGACAAATCGTTTGCAATGCAGTTGCTAGGGTACTCGGGTGGTTTCTAAGGTGTTGCTATGCAGTTGCTAGGGTACTCGGGGTGGTTGCTAAGGTGTTCCTATGTTTGACATTGAATTTTTTTTTGGGTAAATATTCCATTAAAAGACACGGTATAACATTGTGATTCATTGTTCAATCAGAAATCATTGTAAAAGCGATTCCAACGGTATCGTTTGTCTTTGCCGTCTTTATCATTACAGTTATTGCCGTTTGTGTGAACGGGCCATAACTCTTGTAATTTGCGTCATGTAAAAGAGGTGTAACGGAAGACTTATACTCTAAACCTCATCATCCACTCAATATTCACAATCAAACCTCAATTGAAACTCGTCAGAAACGCGTACAGACATGCTGGTTTATTAAGAAGCGAGTTACAGCTGATCTGGGTGGTTTGGGTTCAAATGGCTCTCTGGGATCTCAGAGTAAACGCTACGCTCTTCTTAATGTGATGTTATCTTAATAGTAAAGCTTAAGTGCTGTTTGATGGCCTTTGCAGACTCACTGACAAATGTTCAACAGCTATGAAAACGGCACTAAAAGACTTTAATGGGAGATTCCTGAGCTCTTGCACAATCTCTCTTCCCTAAATTTCCTTTCAAAGGGCCCATAACTCCAGAATATGAGCTGTTCCTTTCGCTGCACCTCATTTCAAACCAACTAAATCTTAAAAATTAAAATCTACAGTGCATCCCTTCCCTTTTTTAATGAATCTGCCTATGGTCAACACACATTTACAGACATTTAAAGGAATAAATCACGCCGAAATGATTTACGTCTTTCCATACCTCTCTCAAAATAAACCTTGCAATGAAAATAATTGAAATAGATCATGTCCAACTGGAAAAATGACAAAAAATGATCATAAAAGAGGTCTGACTATATTCCAGAGTCATCTGAAGGCATAAAGTTGGTATTTACTGATACTTTTACGGCATTTTTTATGCATCTATCAGCATTTGCTTTTATTGTACAGAAAATTACAGCATTTAGATCTTGCAATCTAGGATTTTGTATGTCACGCTCGCATAAAAACGCATACCTTGAATGCAATGCAATTCACTTTGGATAAAAGCATCAGCTAAAATGCATAAATGTAATTGATGTCTGGAAGAACACAAGGGTGTGTAAATAATGCATTAACGATGCACTAATCCTTTAATTGTAATTCAGCAATCCTAGAATGACTGTCTAACACTGATAACTGTGATGATAGATGAACAAAACTACAATTAAAGATTCAGTGGCCAGGTTTCTGAAGAAACTGATGTGCAGAGAGGCCATTAAAACAGGCTGAAACACAAGAGTCTGTCTATCCGAACATCTTGACTGCATTAGATCCTGCGTGTCCCGCGATGGGAAGAGGCCGCAGGAGGGACAAAACCCGGCCAAGAGCTGCATTAACCAAACAGCTCATCTCTCCTCTGGAGGAACCGCTGTCATATTTACACAATCCCTGATCTTATCTGGACAAACATGAGTTTGCTTTCAATAAAGGTTCTGCTTGAACTATGGGACGATGCAGTTTGCAGGTACACTAGCGGTCAACATTTTTTTAAAAATGTTTCTCTTCCGTCTTTTCTGCTCACCAAGGATGCATTTATTTGATAAAAATATAGTAAAAATAGTGAAATATTTTTACAATTTAAAATAGCCATTTTCTATGTGAATATATAGTAAAGTGTAATTTATATCCAGTGATCAAAGCTGAATTTTCAGCATCATTACTTCAGTCTTCAGTGTCACATGATCCTTCAGAAATCATTCTAATGTGATCATGATCTAATATGTGTGTGTTTTACCTCAGCAGAGAGAGGTTCAGGTTCCCCGTACAGGCTTTGATTTTGTTCTGGGCTTCCAGGTGGGTCATTCCCTCCGTGGCGATGCCATCGATAGACAACACGACGTCCCCGACACTGATCTTGGCTTTAGCTGCCTTTCCTCCATCTGTCAGCTACATCAAACACAAACACACACACAGTTCAGAGAGGAACTACTACACAACCCTAGAAAGTGTCTGATTCCATTACTATCTTATTGCGGAGCAGAAATGATAATTGATTTGGAACAACATTCATACGCAACAACACAAATAATACTACTCATGTGACGTGCACAAGAGATATAACTCACAGTAGTTTCACTGATAATCCAGTGAGTCGTTAAGCACTGTGAGTTCAATCTGATTCATGTGGTTCTGTGAAGCAGATTCATTCAAAAGATTCATTTACAAATTGGACAGAGATCAAGTCTTACACTCAAAAAACCTGGGTTAAAAACAACCCAAGTTGGGTAAAATGTGGACAAACCCAGCGAATGGGTTGTTTTAATCCAGCGGTTGGGTTAAATGTGCTGTCCAAAGCTATTGTTTAAAAATGACTATATGGCTGTCTTAAAATGAACCCAAAATATGTTGGAAATTAAAAATCAGACACATAATTACAAGAGGCAACAATAATATCAAAAAGGTGAACATTTATTAATAATCAAATTTAATATAAATGTTTATTATTTAATTATTATCCAATTAAACTTATTAATAAATGTTAATTTCCAACATTTGGGTTAATTTTAAGCAAACAATATAGTAATTCTTAAACAATAGTTGAGTTATATAAAACTACCCAGCAGGTTGGGCAAACATTTAACCCAATTCGCTGGGTTAAAAACAACCTAACCGCTGGGTTAAAAACAACCAATCCGCTGGGTTAAAAACAACCAATTCGCTGGGTTAAAACATCCAATTCGCTGGGTTAAAACAACCCAACCTCTGGGGGGCTGGGTAAAACAACCAATTCGCTGGGTTAAAACAACCAATTCGCTGGGCAAAACACCAATGGGCTGGTTAAAACAACCAATTCGCTGGGTTAAAACAACCCAACCTCTGGGTTAAAACAATTTCGCTGGGTTAAAACAACCAATTCGCTGGGTTAAAACCAATTCGCTGGGTTAAAACAACCCAATTCGCTGGGTTAAAACAACCCAATTTGCTGGGTTAAAACATTCAATTCTGGGTTAAAACATTCCAATTCTGGGTTTAAAACAACCCAACGCTGGGTTAAAACAAATTGCTGGGTTAAAACAACCCAATTCCTGGGTTGGGTTAACAACAACAACAACAACCCAATTCGCTGGTTAAAACAACCCAACCGCTGGGTTAAAACAACCCATTCGCTGGGTTAAAACAACCCAATTCGCTGGGTTAAAACAACCCAAACGCTGGGTTAAAAACAACCAATTCGCTGGGTTAAAACAACACAACCTCTGGGTTAAAACATCCAATTCGCTGGGTTAAAACAACCCAAACCGCTGGGTTAAAAACAACCAATTCGCTGGGTTAAAACAACACAACCTCTGAGTTAAAACATCCAATTCGCTGGGTTAAAACAACGTTGGGCAAACATTTAACTCAACAGCTTGGTTAAAGCAACCCAATCGCTGGGTTTGTCCATTTTTAACCCAACTTGGGTTTTTTAACCCAGCATTTTTTTAGAGTGTACGCATGCGTAAAGCTTTACATATATATCACCTTTTAAAACAGTGTTTAAACTGTGATTTACAGAAGAGAAATTCACAGAAAAAAAAAATGCAAATGCAAATGTAAATCCAGTCTGTTTCTCACACAAATCAACGAGTAAAATTTTTCAAAGTTTGAATTCTTTAAGCTACATTTATTGTGATTTTAATTAAAAAGAGAGGTGGTAGTCTTCAAACAAATAATTTCTAACAAATAATCAATCTTTCAACAAATTAAATTTGTTGAGTTACTTTACCCTGATTAAACTGATATTGTATTTCAGCTTTATTTTTAATAGATTTTAATAGTTTTAGTTCACAATAACAGTGGTTATAACAATAACATCCTACCGCAGACCACTCGCTTTGATGTCAATGTAATATATCTCTTATGCCGTACATCTCCAGACTTGAAAGCAGTGCTGGACAGATAATGATTATACAGCTGAAAGATCTGGCTGTTAATAATCAAACCATTCACAGAAGCTGCAGATCAACAAATGACTGATGCTCCACTGACCTTTGACCCTCTTGGCCCTAATTGAAAGACAGATCCATACTTTGATGCAGAAGTGCAGCGAGACTTTCACGCGAGCAGACGCTGATGAAATACTAGCTTCAGGAGACACGGGAGTCCAGCTGTAATTTATTAGGGGCTTTAAATCTGTAGCTCCGAGACGCTGCAGCGCTGTCGACCTGATCAGATTAGACCTGACGGGTTATTAGACTCCATCTTAGAAACCATCCTCGCTCTTGTCTGGACTAATAAACAACCCGATACCTTACTAGATAACTACAGCAGGGGAAGGAAAGTCTTTACTCCAATGATTTACACAAACGAGAATAAAACTAAACAGCTTCTGTGGAGATTCTCAGAGAGTCTTAAAAGCCTCACATGTATTCTTTACAAGTATCCCAGAATGCACTGCAACTATACAGAAAAAAAAAATTATCCAAGATGGTCAACAAAGAGTAGGGTAGTCAAGAGTAGGGATGCACTGAATTTAGGCCGATACTGATAACGATAATTCTTTATATTTGAAAGCCGATAACCGATATATTTACCGATAAATCTAAATCAAAGTTTTTATATAATTTTTGAGAGCCTGATTACAAAAACAAAAGTCTCACCATTAAAAGCCATGTCCCAAACACACAATTATAATGTTCTCATTATAATATTATGTAGCCGATATGACAGACGTGCACTGCACATGTTGTACTTAAGTGTATTTTCCTTTTTGAAGGGATTTCAATCATATTTCAAGCAATTCAAAACCATCATGGTAAACATCTGAAGTGTCTCAGCTGAAGGAAATAATCCATTATTTATCGGCTTTAAAATATCGGCCAAATTTTCTTATGGCCGATAACGATAATATTAAAAATTAATATTGATATTGGCTGATACCGATATGGTGGCCGATATATCGTGCAACCCTAGTCAAGAGAAATGCATGTTATATTTCATCCAATACCAAAAAGTATCAATATAAATTTCATATTATATCTCCACAAACTAAACAAGTGTTTCCCCGTCATTATATTCTATTAACAGTATAGTGAGAAACGGGTTAACAAAATAAAGCTCAGATAAAAGAAAAGAATGTACAAAAAGTAGAGATACACCGATATATCGGCCAATAAATCAGTATCGGTCGATAGTTTAAAAACAGCCGATAGTCAGGGATATTTTCGGCCAATCAAAAGAGGGCAGGAAAATGCACTGAATTTGTGATTTGTGTAAAGAAAATGCTAAGAAACCAGTTTGATGTTCAATATTAATAGTAATTATATGAATTAATAATATTCAGAAATATTAATTCAATCTTCAGAAATTGGTTAATGTGTGTTAATATTAATTTGAGTAATGTGTTTTTTATTATAATTTTTATTTGCATTTTTTTCAACATAATAATTTAAAATAAAATAATGATTAATTATTAATTAATTTAAAAAAAGGTATAAAAGGCAGAACCCCCAAACTATCGGTATCGTTATCGGCAGATATCACTCTGAATAATCGGCTATCAGTAGAAAAAATTAGTATCGGTGCATCTCTAACAAAAAGGTTTAAAAGTTTATCTTTGAAAAATTTTCCAAGAAGGATCGCATGCATTGTGAAAAAGAACGTTTCATCCCAGATATATATGATTAATCGCATTGATTTGACAGCACTATTTTTAATAGATTAAATTGTATAAATTTCAGTTAATCTTGCATACTATAAAGTGAGCTGGCATGGAGCCTCTGTGCTGCTCGATGTGTCTGAACAAGAAGGACTCATGCACAGGTGTGCATGTGAGGAATTATGCAACCATGCATGGCAAATATCAGTCATTCATCATTTCACATCTGCTAAGCAACTAACTCAACTAAAGCACCTTCCCACCTCCGGAGTCAGATTAAGACTTGCTCTGCTCTTGGCCAACAGCTTTAAAACAACATTTGTGATGCGGGATTGATGAAAGAAACACTTCATCCTGTCAAAAGGATCAAGTTTTGCCTGATTTTTTTAGGGTCAAACGCGTGTAGAGCAACATGAGCACAGGTATGTTTATGTGAAATGTTCCTTCAAGAAAGTGAATTGTGATTTCTTGTTATCTTTAAAAGACAAAAAGGCTTACTGTGACCAATAAAAGTCTCTCATCTTGACATGTTCAGAAATCAGGGCCCTATAATTTCTGCGATGAGAACCGAATTGAGAAATCCAGTCACTTGTATAAGTTAACGATTTCAATTAATTACACATGATTTTTGATTCCTAACATTTCATTTAAACATTAAATCTGAGCCCAGAAAAAATGAAATGGAAAAAACGGCCCTATAATGATCTACGCCACATTGCATTATTCCAGCAGCAGGTCACAACTTTAAATTCCGTCCCACAACTCTAAGGAAGCACCTCTGGGAGTCTGACGGGGTCGCACACACTAATCCAGCGCTCTTCGAGTCTTTAGGTCAACGACAACAGCCGGGCCTCAAAGCCTGAATCAAATTTAATGGGCCAAGGAGACCCGAGAACACAGGAATAAGACGAGAGCGGAGGGGTCTTCACCCGGTCAGAGAACACGCTAAACTGATATAGACACGCGTGTGTATGAAAGCCGCTTAACATTAGCATGAGTCCCAGCAGTCATCACTTTTATTAACGTCATAAACTAAACCTCAGCCTCATAAAGCTAAAGGCAACAAGGATCAAATCCCACCGCAGAGGAGAACTCCACCCCAAATCAAACAGAACATCTCACAGTTTTCTTTATGTTTCCCTTTAAATGTTTTGTCCATCATATTTCTAGCAGCATTTTCAAAATGAAAGATTAACAAGGCTTTTTAACAGATGTTGTACGCTGAGTTATGATCATGTGTGGCAGGAGAACTTTTACATGTCTACGTTTCTACCTTTAAGCCAACAGAAAACACAGTTTGAAAGCTATTTTACTTACATAATGTGATGCATACATTATAAACATTCTATGAGGAAATAATAAAATAAAAAAAATACACAAATAAATATATAAATAAAATACATTTTATATATACACATTATATATTAATAACGAAAATTTATAATTATATTTATATCATACCTATAATAATTATAAATATAATATCATTAAAATTAATAAATATATAATTATATAATATAAAAAATTATATTAAATATTTAACATATATTTTAAAATTATAAATATAAAAAATTATAAATATATATAAAATATAAATTATAATAATATAAAATATATATATATATATAATTCTGAAATTTAATTATTAATTTTTTATTATTATTATTTATATTTTTCTTTTTATAATGAAAAATTGAAAATGAAAATAAATAATTATATTTATATTGTACCTATAACAATTCTAAATACATGAATTTGGATTGGATGGATGGATTTATTTGGATTTATATAAAATATATAATATTATATAAATATAAAAATTAATTATTAAATATAAATGTATTTAACGCAATGACAAAATATATACACATTTATATTAAATATAAGTATAATATATTCAATATTATATTCATATATAATTTATATATTATATATATATATATATATATATATATATATATAATATATATATATATATATAATATATTATAGTGTGGTGTGTGTGTGTGTGTGTGTGTGAAAATAAAATAATTATATTATATTATTATAATTATTTATTATTATATAAGTATAATAATTATAAATATAATATGATTTGGATGTATATAAATATATAACATAAATATAAAAATTAATATTAAATATATTTAACGCAATGACAAAAATAATACACATTTATATTAATAATATAAGTATAAATATTCAATTACATATATTCATTATATATATTTTTTAAATTATAATATATATATATATATATATATATATATATATATATAAATTTTTAAATATATATAAAATTTTTAAATTTTATATATATGTGTGTGTGTGTGTGTGTGAAAATAAATAAATAATATATATTATATTATATTATATATTATTATTATTATAAGTATAATAATTAAAATATTATGATTTGGATGTATGTAAAATATATAATTATAAATATAATTATATTAAATATATGTAATGGAAAAAAATATATATAAACATTTAAATAATAATTGAGGTATATATATATATATATATATAAAATGTTTATATTTATATATTTCAAATTCACAACACAATATAGCCAGAAACACCAGAAAGAAAGTAAACAGGGTCTATTCTTTCATTTCACACTGACCTTATTATGAAACAAACAGGACAAATATCCTTTGTTTGGTATAAACCGAAGCTGAACGCTTCCCATGACATGTGTTTGGCAGATAAGCATCTCTAGAAAGCCAAATGGACGAGATACTCGCCCTCTTCCACTTGGCAGTCGCCGAACGCGCCGCAGAATCAGCGCCGGTTTAATGCCGGGCAGTAAACGCTAATGAACGGTTGCTCAGATACGACACCGAAGTTCTGCGGCCGTTCTCCTTTTATAGCCGTCTGAGGATATCACAGGCCACGTCACACACACACACACACTTATCACATAACATCCCCAAAACAGGCTCGCAATCCCAGTAACCAGTGACATTTACATGAAGAGGGCCTTAATCTAAAACTTCATTTGAGCCACCAAGACTCGTTGCGTCTCAATTTAAACCGAAGAGGAGGCAGAAATGAGAGAACAGTGGCTAAAACACCAGCCATGTGAAAAAAAAATAGAAGTATGGTGATGTGAATAATTACAGAGAAGCAGTTCAGAGTATAACTGATGAAGAAAAACGCCACATGTTGTTATCCGGACGTGAGTTACGCTAAACCAGACAAAATAAGACACAACATTCGTTTCAGTTCGGACATGGACGGCAGCCAAACGCTTCCATGTGCGCCTCTCAAATTAGTCACAAACGCAAATCAAATTAAGGTGAAATTCCCCATAAAGATGTCTGACGATAAACCCATGGATCATCATTATCCACTCTCTGTCGAATGCATCCGTGTATTTGCGAGCGTGTTGTCAAAACAAGGCCGAAGGGAAGTTTCCATTCCTTGATTAACAATAACTACATCAAACTACATTAAAAATGCATCATTTACTGTTTGTGCACCAAAACAGGTTCAACGTGGATCTACATGTGTGTTCGGCAACGATACGATCACCACAAACCTTCTGCCAACTGTGTTAAATGACTTATAAAACGTATTAAATGAGCTGGACTGGTTTGCATCGCCTCAAACCACAAACCCAGTTATTTCTGGTATTACTAATGCTGAATTTTGGCTCAATAAAAAGCCAAAAATGTAAAATTTGAAGAACAGAGATTCTCGCCTTATGAAGGCATTCCTCCTTTAACTGTGGAAAGATAATATTTGAAAGTTAACTTTAGTGGAACGCCTGCTTTTCCTCCATTAATCTTTATCGAGACTTGTAAACGTGCCGATATGTTACAAGATCTTGCTGTCAACGCATTAGGACCACACTCATGGAGTGACTCAAAGCAAGCCGGTGTTTTTCCCCCCGGAGGGCCTCACACAGTCACACGGGCCGATTGAAATGCTGATGAGCTTCATTTTCAGCGGCTGAATGAATGAGTTTCTGGACGCTGCATTTTTCAGACGTGGAGTCACAGAGAGCTTGTTAAGGTGGTTTAACGTCTCTTTAAAAGCCTTATATGGATCCGGGAGATTTCTCTCGCTGTCAAACATTCCAGGAGCGTTTCGGGACAAACCAGGTGTTTCAACATCGTGTTCCTGAAATACATCTCTTACGTCACACCGACTATTTTATACAATAAAAGTACAAACACACTGAAGTGTAGGAACATTTTGTCTTGAGAAGAAGAGCCTGATTCCTTCTGGACGGAGTTACTCCAGCATCAGTGATTCACTGGAACCTGCTGTTGTTTCCTTAAAGAGCCGTTTTACTTGATTCAACTCATGAAAAATAATTTTGTTGGTATAAATTAATGTATTTAAGATGATTCAGCAATATCCATCTAATATCCATCCATCGAGCAATCAATCCATCCATCCATCGAGCAATCCATCCATCCATCTATCCATCCATCTAGCAATCAATCCATCCATCCATCCATCCATCGAGCAATCCATCCATCTACCAAGCAATCAATCCATCCATCCATCCATCCATCCCAAGAGCAATCCATCCATCCATCCATTCAATCCATCCATCCATCATCATCCATCTGCAATCAATCCATCCATCGAGCAATCCATCCATCCATCTACCGAGCAATCATCCATCCATAGCATCCATCATCATACCGAGCATCCAATCCATCCATCCATCCATCCAATCTACCAAGCAATCCAATCCATCCATCCATCCATCCATTCCAAAAGCAATCATCATCCATCCATCATCCATCCATCCATCCAGCATCCATCCATCCATCCACCATCCATCCATCCATCCATCCAGCAATCCATCCATCCATCTAAGCAATCAATCATCCATCATCCACGAGAATCCATCCATCCATCTACCAAGCAATCAATCCATCATCCATCCATCGAGCAATCCATCCATCCAAGCAATCCATCAGCGAGCAGCCATCCATCCATCCCATCCATCTACTGAGCAATCCATCCATCATCCATCTCATCATCCATCCATCATCCATCCATCCAGAGCAATCCACCCATCTTCCGAGCAATCATCAATCCAACCATCCATTCATCCATCCACAGAGCAATCCATCCATCCATCCATACATCCATCTACCGAGCAATCAATCCATCCATCCATCATCATCCTTCATCCATCCCGAGCAATCATCCATCCATCCACAGAGCAATCCATCATCCATCCATATTCCGAGCATCATCCATCCATCCATCAATCTCCATCCATCCACAAGCAAATCCATCCATCCATCCATCCATCCATATCCATCCATCCATCCATCGAGCAATCCATCCATCCATCCAATCCATCCATCTCCATCAATCATCCATCATCCATCGAGCAATCCATCCACCAAGCCCCAGCAATCCATCATCATCAATCATTCTATCATCTACCTACCTACAGAGCAATCATCTATCCACCACAGAGCAATCCATCCATCCATCCTCATCCATCTACGAGCAATCCATCCATCCATCCATCCATCCATCTCCATCCATCCAGCAGCCATCCATCCACCATCTCGAGCAATCATCAATCCAACATCCATTCATCCATCCAATCCATCATCCATCCATCCATCCGAGCAATCATCCATCCATCCATCCATCCATCCTCATCATCAATCATCCATCCGAGCATCCATCATCCACCAGCATCCATCCATCCATCCATCAGATCCATCCATCCATCCATCCAAGCATCCATCCATCCATCCATCCATCCACGAGCAATCAATCCATCCATCCCCATCCATCTACCGAGCAATCAATCCATCCATCCATCCATCGAGCAATCCATCCATCCATCCATCTCCATCCATCCATCTACCGAGCAATCCATCCATCCATCCATCCATCATCCATCCCATCCATCCATGAGTCCGAGCAATCCATCCATCCATCCATCTTCCGAGCAATCATCCATCCATCCATCCACACAGCAATCCATCATCCATCCATCCATCCATCCATCCATCCAAGCAATCAATCATATCCATCCATTACCCAATCCATCATCCATCCATCCATCGAGCAATCCATCCATCCATCCGAGCAATCCATCCATCATCCATCCATCAATCCATCCATCCATCTACCGAGCAATCAATCCATCATCTCCATCAATCCATCCATCATCCAAGCATCCATCCATCATCCACCAGCAATCCATCATCCATCCATCATCCATCATCCATCATATCCATCCATCCATCCATCCATCCATCTACTGAGCAATCAATCCATCCATCCATCCAGCAACTATCTGGATCAATCTGGAATATGCTAGCAGTGCGATAGCATGTACTAGCAACATATGTGCTAGATTTTAAATATATCCATATTAATTTTCATTTCAGTTATTTCAATACAATCAAGTTAAACTAAATGAAAAAGAGAAATGTTGCTTTGCAAGTTTTTTTTTTTTTTATATACGGTGATGGTTGACTTAAACCTTGAGAGAAATAAATGGAAAAGCTTCCACATCTAATAGCTAATAATTGACACCTAATATGAGGCGCTTTATCCAGATGTGCTCCAGATGTGCCTAATGAATCCATCAAACAGAGGAACATCAGTATCAAGCCACTCGGACACAAGCAGCCTGTCATTAATGTTCCTGTGATCCCGGAGATCCATACGAGCAAGTCTGGAACTCTCAGGTCGATCTCCATGGCAACACAAACAAAACAGAACATTCCAAAGCCGGAGAAGGAAGAAAGAAAGCCAGTGCTGGAGGAACAAACTGCAAGAGCTTTCATTTCCATGGCTGTTACTGAAAGAAAGCTCCCAGAAACATACGAGTATAAAAGAAAACTTGTGAGGTGCAATGTGAATAATGAATAGTACTTTTGAAAAAACTGTTTTCAATGACCTCCACTCATGTGACTCTAGTGAGCAGCCTAATAACAGTGGACTTATTCTGCATAGAGTGGATTGAGATCACATGACCAGTTGAATGCTACTTACTTTATCTCTGTAAGTCCATGGGTAGTGGACACTTTATAAATAGCACATTTATTAAAAGGCATCAAACGTTCAAGACATATCAGACAGCAAAATATCAATGAAATATCTTGTTACCATAACAATTTACTAATCGATTATACTGGCTTTTGCCAAAACAAAATAAAAAATAAAGCAAATCAGAAAAATAAATAAATAAAAAATGCAATATAAAACAAAAGAAAACAATAATAATAATAAAAAATAAAATAATATGAATGTTGCCAAAACAAAATAGAAAATAAAATAGCAAAGCAAATTAAAATATAAAATATAAAATAAATTAAAAAAGCAATAAAATTAAAAAAATATTATATATATATATTATATATATATATATATATATATATATATATAATATGAATGTTGCCAAACAAAATAAAAATAAAATAGAAAAAGCAAAATAATAAAATATAATACAATATGAAATAAAAAACAATATAACACAATAAAATAAAAAATATATATTATGAATGTTGCAAAAAAATAAAAGCAACACGAAAAAAATAAAAAAAGCATTATAATAAAATAAAATAAAAATATATAATAATATCATAAAAATAAAATATAATATAATGCAAAAAAGCAATATAAAATAATAAAATATAATAAAAATATATGGTATGAATGTTGGCCCAAAAAAAGACAAGCAAAGCAAAATGAAATAAATAAATAAATAATTAAAATGCAATATAAAACAAAAGAAATATAAAACAATAAAAAAACTAAATCTAATATGAATGTTACCAAAACAAAATAAAAAAAAAAAAAAAAAAGCAAAATAAAATAAATAAAATATATAATGCAATATGAAACAAAAAACAATATAAAACAATAAATAAATAATGTGTGTAATTAAATTAAAATTATGTTATTAAAATAAATTATAAATTATGAATGTTGCAAAAATATAGAAAAGCAAAATAAAATAATAAATAATATAATAAAATATAAAAATAAAATGAAATAAAAATATGAATTTTGCAACAACAAAAAAAGAAGAGCAAAGCATTCTAAAAAAAAATTAAAATAAAGCAAAACTAAATAAAACAAAATATAAAACAATATAATAAAAAATAAATGTTCCTTTACTTGTTTACTCCATCTGCACAATTGCTATTGGCAATATAAGTGTATAAAGTTTGTCACACTAAACTGAAACAGACAGTGAGAAAAGATGCTGTACTCATCAAAAAGATTAAACACAGAAACACAAACCCTCAAACACACTTGTGTGTCTGTGATCGGTTAATTACGGGTCAACAGCATGTGTGTCGGTCGGCTTAATGAGGACAAGCCTGTTCAGTCTCTACAGACCCTGGAGAAATAAAACAGAGCCACAGTGGAGAAAGGTGACGTGTGACGGGTTCACAATGAAAACAAGCAACAAATGAGAGTAAAAACTGTAACTGGTCAAACAAAATACATGATTTGATTGAAAGCACAGTATGAATGTCACGCGATGGTCAATGCAAACACGTATGATAACACCAACTCTTTATCTTCTCTCACCAGCCTAAATAAAAGCTTGTTCAAAGTCAGATCAGACCCACACCACTTTCACCCGGCCTCCCTGGCAATGAATCCAAATGCTCGCAATTTTTAGCACACCAACTCACAAAAGCTGTAAATCAGAGAGCGGAGCGAGCCAGCCTGACATGATGGACGAGTTTTCATTGACTTCTCGATTAAAACCAGATCGGCTCAAACTAATGCTCAACATGCTGCGGTCGCACGGATCGTGCTCGGATTTTACTGGGATTGGCATTCATGGAAAACTCTTTGCATGCTTATAAAACTCTTTCCTGTCAAATTAAAAGTCCCTGTAGAAATAACCCTAGAAACAGGGTCAGTTGCTTCAAAAGGTTGCTAGGGGTTCAAGTCAAAAGAGCAGAATTCCTGTTTCCTGTTGCCCTTTGTTTTTGACAGGAAATGACTCTGGAAAAGCCTGTAAAAGTCTATATTTAGATACAGGCAATTAAATCTGAATGGATGATTTTCAAGTCAAATCAGTTTGATTTGTAAAGCGCTTTTCATAATACACATTGTTTCAAAGCAGCTTTACATGATGTTAATGTTTATAAACATCTTCATGCGTTATAGTTGGGCGATAATATAGATATATTTTGCGACGATATAAAACAATCAAACAGTTGAGATTTGCAAAGCAAAGCCAAAATACAAAATAAAATACAATAAAATAACATAAAATAAAATAAAATAATGAAAATGAGCAATAAAATTAAACAAAATAAAAAATAATAAAAATAAAATAAAATAAAAATAAGCAATATAAAAAATAAAAATAATAAAATAAAAAATAAGCAATAAAATAAAAAATACAATAAAATGAAAATAAAAAATAAGCAATAAAAAATAATTAAAATAAAAGCAATAAAATAAAAATAAGCAATAAAAAAATAATAAGAATAAGCAAAATAACAAAATAAAATAATAAAATAAAATATAAATAAGCAATATAAAAATGAAATAAAGCAATAAAATAAGATAGAAACTAGAAATACGTAATAAACTAAAATAGATAAATAAAATAGAATTAAATTTTATAAAAATCTAAAAACATTACTGTTCCTGAAAATATACTTTACCCGTTTACTCCATCTGCACTATTGTTATTTTGCACTTATTATTGGCAATACAAGTATATAACATTTGTCACGCTAATAATCACCATGAAGCTGCTTTGAAACACTCTGTATAGAAATAAAGGTGACTTGACTGAATAAAGCACTGAACTGAATCTGAGTGAGAAAAGATGCTGTACTCTTCAAAAAGATCCTCTAGTTTTAACACAAACCCTCAAACTCTATATATGGCGTTACATGAGCGCACTGTATGTGGATGAAGTTGTAAATCCGACTTCACATATAAAGCTGTGCGATGATATTTTGCGATGATTTAAGTCGTCACATTTATTTATGAAGATGGAACATTTATTTATGCAGACGATATAAATGATCAAGCTAAAAGTTCTTCTCAACAGCCAGAACCTACTGTGGTATTATGGGCTGGACGATAGTCAAAGCATGATTTAGAGTCGAGTTTTCCTGTAAATGTCCTTTTTTTTATATCAGATCAAAGCGTTCGCTCACTTCCAAATGATTAGAAAGCTCAGAATCAGTACCTTGAGCAGCAAAAGCTGGACCGCTCCTCGACTCTTTCATCTTGGCTGAATATCTGAGTGATTCAGAGGTCAGAACAGTTGAACTTTCCCTTTGAAAGCAGAAGATGAAATTGAAAGATGTTGCTTCGCCTCAGCCTCCCGATAATGTGTGTGTGTGTGTGTGTGTGTGTGTGTGTGTGTGTGTGTGTGTGTGTGTAACAGTGCAACAAGTGAGCTCCAGAAGTAAAAACTCCACTCTTTTTCTCCACAGTCAGTCTAAGACAGGTTCACAATGAACTCTGAGGTTATTATGTGATCATTTCTACTTCTGTATTTTTTAAAAGCACGTTAATTTCCTGATTCATGCAATTATACAGTTTAGTTTGTCTGGCTATCACCAGACCAAGCTCAATTTAAAATTGAACATTGGTCTGGGGACTTTGCTATGTATTTCCTACTGCACAAGAGGCGTGATCAACAAGCATTATTCACGCAATTGGATAGTCCTTCAACCAATCAGATCAACGATCCGGGTGACGTACTTTTGCAGAGCGATGCGAAAACTCCAGACAGGCTTAGTTTGTATTGGTTTGTAGCATTGATCAGCGGTTTGCAGAAGCAGCAATGGCATCGAGCGATTTTTGCAGGTTGTGCAAAAAAAACATGAAAGTGAGTGGTATATACACCCAGTCGAGCAATTTGTTTGCTAAACTAAAGAAGTCATTTAGCATCGTTGAGAGGTTAAAAGGAATTGGATTGACGGTCGTGCGAGAGACGTCATCGTGTTATACCCGCCCAGAGCCATAGAAAGAGCTCTGTACCCGCCAATAACGAGCAAGGTGGATAAGCCAGTCTGTGATTGGTTCCTGCAAAAGTGTAACAGATGCAGCAGAAATGAATGTACGGGTTTCCAGACTGAGTTGCCGGGCGAAATCAAATCGCCGGCAGATCAGGCTGGGTTTACCCAGTCTACAGTTTAGTGTCATTATACAAAAATGTATTTTTGCGTTTGTTGTTTTTATGGTTGTACTTTGTTACTTTGTAAGCGTGTTTGGCTTTCTTTGTACGTTTGTGTTGGTTTACTGTGTTTTTGTTTTCTTTGTACGTTTGTGTTTGTTTACTGTGTTTTTGTTTGGCTTTCTTTGTATGTTTGTGTTTGTTTGTGTTTTTGTTTGGCGTTTGTGTTTTTTTACTGGTTTTTGTGGCTTCTTTGTACATTTGTGTTGTTTATTGTGTTTTGTTGGCTTTTTGTGTTTTGTGTTGTTTATTGTGTTTTTGTTTGGCTTTCTTTGTACGTTTGTGTTTGTTTACTGTGTTTTTGTTTGGCTTTCTTTGTACGTTTGTGTTTGTTTACTGTGTTTTTGTTTGGCTTTCTTTGTACGTTTGTGTTTGTTTGTTTTGTTTGGATTTCTTGTATGTTTGTGTGTTTGTTTTGTGTTTTTGTTTGGTTCTTTGTATTGTTTACTGTGTTTTGTTTGGCTTTCTTTGTTTTGTGTTTTTTTTTTGTGTTTTGTTTGGCTTTTTGTACTTTGTTTTTTTTGTTTTGTTTGTTTACGTTTTTGTTTGGCTTCTTTGTACGTTTGTGTTTGTTTACTGTGTTTTTGTTTGGCTTTCTTTGTACGTTTGTGTTTGTTTACTGTGTTTTGTTTGGCTTTCTTTGTATTGTGTTTGTTTGTGTTTGTTTGGATTTCTGTATGTTGTTTGTGTTTGTTTGGCTTTTTGTACGTTTGTGTTTTTTTACTGTGTTTTTGTTTGGCTTTCTTTGTACGTTTGTGTTTGTTTATTGTGTTTTTGTTTGGCTTTCTTTGTACGTTTGTGTTGTTTACTGTGTTTTTGTTTGGCTTTCTTTGTTACTGTGTTTTGTTTTTTTTGTTTGTGTTGTTGTGTTTTGTTTGTTCTTTGTTTTGTGTTTGTTTACTGTGTTTTTGTTTGGCTTTTTTGTATGTTTGTGTTGTTGTGTTTTTGTTTGGCTTTCTTGTATGTTGTTTACTGTGTTTTTGTTTGGCTTTCTTTGTATGTTTGTGTTGTTTGTGTTTTGTTTGGCTTTCTTGTATGTTTGTTTACTGTGTTTTTGTTGGCTTTCTGTTTAGTTTTTGTTTGGCTTTCTTGTATGTTTTACTGTGTTTTGTTTGGCTTTCTTTGTTTAGTGTTTGTTTGTGTTTTTGTTTGTTTCTTGTTTTGTTTGTTTTTTACTGTGTTTTGTTTGGCTTTATTTGTATGTTTGTTTGTTTATTGTGTTTTTGTTTGGCTTTCTTTGTACATTAGTGTTTGTTTGTGTTTTTGTTTGGCTTTCTTTGTAGTTTCTTGTGTTAATGTTTGTTTATTGTTTTTTTCTTTGTATGTTAGTGTTTGTTTGTGTTTTTGTTTGGCTTTCTTTGTATGTTAGTGTTTGTTTACTGTGTTTTTGTTTGGCTTTCTTTGTATGTTAATGTTTGTTATTGTGTTTATGGCTTTCTTTGTAGTTAGTGTTTGTTTACTTTGTTTTTGTTTGGCTTTTGTATGTTAATGTTTGTTTAGTGTTTTTATGGCTTTCTTTGTATGTTAGTGTTTGTTACTTTGTTTTGTTTGTTTGTACTTTTTTACTGTGTTTTTGTTTGGCTTTCTTTGCTGTGTTTTTGTTTGGCTTTCTTTGTATATTAGTGTTTGTTTGTGTTTTTGTTTGTTGTATGTGTTTTTTACTGTGTTTTTTGGCTTTCTTTGTACATTAGTGTTTGTTGTGTTTTTGTTTGGCTTTCTTTGTACGTTTGTGTTTTTTTACTTTGTTTTTGTTTGGCTTTCTTTGTACGTTAGTGTTTGTTTATTGTGTTTTCATGGCTTTATTTGTATGGTAGTGTTCGTTTACTGGGTTTTTGTTTGGCTTTGTATTTTTGTGTTTGTTCACTGTGTTTCTTTGTACGTTAGTGTTTGTTTATTGTGTTTTAGTTTGGCTTTCTTTGTATGTTTGTGTTTGTTTACTGAGTTTTTATGGCTTTCTTTGTATGTTTGTCTTTGTTTATTGTGTTTTTGTTTTGCTTTCTTTGTATGTTTGTCCTTGTTTACTGTGTATTTATGGCTTTCCTTGTATTTTAGTGTTTGCAGAATGAAGCAACTGACCAATCAGAAAGAATTAAGTATTCCAGAAGGACGTGTAATTACCATCACACAGCAACCACAAGAAATCATTCAGTTAAAATTGTCTCCGAAGAATCTAGAGATTTTTAATAGTCAATATGCATATTATTAACACTGCACAAATTTTTATTGCAAAATGTTCAGATAAATAGCCCTTTTGGTGCATTTTCAATCATTACAACAGCTTTGTACAATTACATTTCTCATTTAATAAGGACTTGGTAAATACCCTCATCAGGACATGATTGAATTGTTTCTTCTATTAAGTGTTTGTTCTGCTGCTCCAAACATTCACTGCAACTCTGAACGCCGGAGAACTGAAAATAGTCCATGTGGTTTCTGTGAATGTCGGTTTAATAATTGAGCCCTATGTTCTTGCTCCCAAAAATGACAAGTTAGAAAGTGCCACAAAACATCTACGCGCTCTCGAGTCAAAACCGCAGCGCTTTTGTTGACTTTTATATGCCGAAAGCCGCAGTAACCTTTTGCTGGAAGTATTCTGAGCTTTAACCACCATCCGCCAACTCCACAGAGCTGACAACACGCCCGGACAGACCGCTAAACCCTGGACGTGGATACAACTGGAGCAGGACATGCAAGGTTCATATTCATTGGGAAACAAGAACTAAAGCAGTAGATGGTAAAGAGGATGATGATTTATGCAGTAAAGACCTCCAAAAAGGCCCCATAAAAGTGGACCAATCAAGTCTTCTGAAGTCATACGATAGCTTTGTGTGAGGAACAGACTGAAATCTCCCAGATATCAATCACACGTGCAGATAATTAGACCTAGTGCCAAGTTTGAACATATGTGAAGAACTACTTTGATCACAAAGCTTCTGTATTGTATGATTATGCAAAACATCTTTTGTGTTGGAAAAAGACTCATGACTCATTTTGAGGTTTAACTACTTTAATGTGCATCCTTAAACCTAGAAATCTACTGTATCATATTTGATACTAGGGATGCACCAATAGGATTTTTTGGGACTGATAACGATACCGAGTTGTTGTAGTAGAGTGTTGTTGACATGCCATCATTTTACGCTGGACTGCTTCACAAACGAGGGTCAATTCAACACAAAAGATGAACATGACGACACATGCTAGTGGATGAGTTGAATCAACTCCACAGCAACTACATCAATTTATCCACTAACCATTCAGAAACGTCCTAAAAGTTGTAACTTCTTCCTGAGTCTCTCCATCAGTGTCGACTCCGGTTTGAACAATGTAAGGCTGAACACCGTTACTGACAATCCTCATTTTGGCTGCGTGAGATTCTCCAGCTTTGTTGTTGTTGAGCTGTTAAAGCTCCGCCCTCTTCTGGAAAGGGGGCGGGAGCAGCAGCTCATTTGCATTTAAAGGGACACACACAAAAACGGCGTGTTTTTGCTCACACCCAAATAGGGGCGAATTTGAAAAGCTATAATAAATGATCTGTGGAGTATTTTGAGCTGAAACTTCACACACACATTCTGGAGACACCAGAGACTGATATTACATCTTGTGAAAGGGGCATTATAGGTCCACTTTAAGACTACAGAGCATAAAACTCAAGCATTTAAATATCATCTTACTAAGACATATTATTGGCAGATGCATTTGATCTGCTATATCTGTTCTAAAGATGTCATTGGTTTACATTCTAAGAATTAGAATTTAATCACTCTTTGTCCATATAAACATCAGCATCTGCAGCAAATTTTGTTTGGCCGTCTGAATAAAATTGAGCCGTTTTTTCCTTCATATTCTCACTATATCAATCAGACTATGAGCCATAAAAGCCTGATGCATCAAATATGATACTTGAACAAAAAAACATGCGGTTTAATAAATGGTTTAAGAAAAAAACAGATCTTTCAGACTATTATTTTATATGTCAAGCTTTACACCGGGTTAAAAATTTAATCGAGCTATCTTACCCTTCACATAAAGTATAAAGCCTGTTAGTCGGGACTGTGCCAGACCGCAACCACTACTTTCAAACCAAAACCCTTCATGGAATCCTTGAGCTATTCATCAAAGACATTAGCCAAGGAAATCTGAGGCTGATGAAGCCCAATGGAAAGCATTCATCTTCCTGTTCTCTTAAACGCCTCATGCTTATGTAACGCTAGATTATTGTTCTGAATGGAATCTCGACCTGCTCTTACCCTCATACTCATACTCAAACACACACGTGTGTGAAACCTATACGGTATGTTCACATGCTACAAAAGCATTCCAAGCCTTCCTGTGTGCGATGGGTACGGCGGTAAGCAGAGCGAGGTTAAAAGAGAGCCATCAGGGAATAATATAGCGCTCAACACTGGCAGACGGCTAAAATTAGAGCATATTTGTTCAGCGTGAGTATCAAATGTCAAGCTGACAGAAAGCAGACAGCTTTGTGAGGTTAAACACTGATGGGAGGCGAGTGGATGGCGAGACGGACTCTTGACTGAACCAAACAGGGAGGGAAACTTCAGCAGAAGAAACCGAAGAAGGTATCCGTTTCCGTCTGGTGCTGTAGTTAACGACACACAACGGAATTGTGAAAGGCCAGTTATGCTATCTGTTACCAAAAAAGGAGTATGAGGTGATTGGAAAGACAGGAACAGACTTTAAAAAACACCTACTGTTTTCCTTCCTCGCATACTGGAGCTCTGGACCAAAACCTACTGAGATGACTTGTTGTCTACTGACTAGATAGGCTGCGGTC
Source organism: Culter alburnus (assembly GCA_028476615.1). Lineage (NCBI taxonomy): Eukaryota > Metazoa > Chordata > Actinopteri > Cypriniformes > Xenocyprididae > Culter > Culter alburnus. The sequence goes on along the minus strand of JAOTNS010003476.1, from coordinate 741,675 downwards.
AACTAAATCAGCATCTTAAAGGATTAGTTCACTTTCAAATTAAAATTTCCTGATAATTTACTCAACCCCATGTCATCCAAGATGTTCATGTCTTTCTTTCTTCAGTTGAAAAGAAATGAAGGTTTTTGATGAAAACATTCCAGGATTTTTCTCCTTATAGTGGACTTCAATGGAGCCCAAACGGTTGAAGGTCAAAATTACAGTTTCAGTGCAGCTTCAAAGGGCTCTACATGATCCCAGACGAGGAATAAGAGTCTTATCTAGCAAAACGATTGGTCATTTTTGAAAAAAATACAACTGTATATGCCTTATGAACACAAATGATCGCCTTGCACGTGCTTCCGCTTTCCGTATTCTTCAAAAAGCTTATGCTGAATGTCCTACGCCTTCCCTATTCAACTTACGGAAAAACGGAACTGGCGCAGTGTTTGTTCTGTAAGTTGAATAGGGAAGGTGTAGGACATTCAGCACAAGCTTTTTGAAGAATACGAAAGTGCGGTTTTGGCGGAAGCACTTGGAAGGCGATCATTTGTTTATAATAAGCATATACATTTACTTTTTTTTAAAAAATGACCAATCGTTTCTCTAGATAAGACTCTTATTCCTCGTCTGGGATCATGTAGAGTTCTTTGAAGCTGCACTGAAACTGACATTTTGACCTTCAACCGTTTGGGCTCCACTGAAGTCCACTATAAGGAGAATAATCCTGGAATGTTTTCCTTAAAAACCTTAATTTCTTTTTCGACTGAAGAAAGAAAGACATGGATGACATGGGGGTGAGTAAATTATCAGGAAAATTTTATTTGAAAGTGAACTAATCCTTTAACTGGAACAGAACCACAAATGTGACTCGATATCAGAACGTTTATAATTTAGTAGGGGTGTAACGATTTATCGCAGTACGATATATCGCGATGCAAAAATGTTACGATATGCATCGTAGAGTGATGGCGATGCTTTTACGATATGACGGCAGTCTAATCTTATTGGTTGAGCTGCCGACGTGACCTACTCTGCAAGGTGGCAGTGAGAGAAGCCGGTTGTCATCACATATAAATGGTGTGTCTCAATCAGCTCTCTAGTTCAGTAAGTGTTTCTGGCACACATTGAATCTTGCAAGCAGGTTTAAACGTTTCTCATGTCAGTCTCTTGCTTGGTCGCGTGAGAAAAGTCGTGGCTTTCTTTCACCGCAGTGCACAGCAACAGCTGTGCTCACAGAAAAGCAAAAGACGCTTGCGATGCTTTGCTTTAAGAAGTTCTGTGGGGCCGTTCACATATTGCGTCTTTTCCGCATGCAAGTCAGTTATTATTTTCAAATGTAGCCGCGCGGCAGGCGCGCTCATAATGAGATCAACGCGGTCGCGACGCGCATGCAATTCTCAACTTTTCAGAATGCCGCAAGCGCACCGCAGGTCGTGTGACAAGAATCAACCGATCAGCTATGGCCTTTCCGTAACAAAACATCAAAAGCTCAGCCGAACAGCTGATCATAGCTGTACATGGTGGTTTTTATATCTTATCTCCATCAATATATCTCGTAGTAAAACTAATGCAAGGGCTAGATATCATTTATCCTTTGCAGAAACATCCGGATCCTCTTGGAGAGCTCAGTTCATGGCTGCATAGCAACGACCGACGCCACGGGAGCGCAAGCGCTTTGGAAAGAAGGAGAAGCGGTGCGGCCGCGCCTTCCACACATTTTTAGACGCGATATGTGAACGGCCCCTATTCATAATTCTAAGTTCATGTTAAATTTAACATTATTTTTCAGTGACAGACAGACCTATTCAGCTGTTGATTTGAATACAGAAGGTTTTTATTAAACCTTGAAATGTGATCCTATGTAGGCCTACAACAAGGAAAATTATTGAAATTTGTTCATGTTTTTTGAATAAATCTTGTTTGAATTTCAGTTTCATTTTGTTCAAAATATCGTGATACGTATCGTATCGTGAACTCCGTATCGAGATACGTACCGTATCGTGACCTGAGCGTATCGTTACACCCCTATAATTTAGACTGAATTCATTTGAACTGGCTTCTTTAAAGGGTTAGTTCACCTCGTGTCGTTCCACACCCGTAAGACTTCCATTCTTCTTCTGAAGACAAATTAAGATATTTTTGATGACAGAATGCTGTCAGATTTCCTTCCATTGACTGCCTTTGCAACTTCCAATTTGACGCTTCAAAAACTTCATAAAGAGATCGGAAGACTAATCCATATGAATCGATGGGTTTAGTCCAAATTTTCTGAAGAGAATCCATCGCTTGTTATGACGAACAGATTTAATTTAGGCTTGTACTCGCATGTAAACATTGATCAGCAGAAGCTCAAACAAACCTGCTACACATGCGAAAACAAACCTCTTGCAGACGTGCTGCGAGAATGAACCTCATTGGTTACGCAGTGCATTTGACCTTCCGGAAGAGGTTTGCTCATATGGATCTGCTAGGATATAAAGCTGCTTGAAGTGTACATCGGAGAAGACTTGCTCCCTCAGTCAAAATCGAGGGGACGAAGGTCTGTCCATATAAACTTAACTCGTCCACTTCATGAATTGGAGCGCACTTCAAAATGGTGGCAGGGATTTCCCAGAGGGGAAAGGTTTAGGGAAGTTCAGGAGTGCGTGTCTAAAAGTGGAGTGGAACGCAGCCCAGGTCAACATATACATGCAGGGAACAGAAAACAAACCAAAACACAATGAAACTAAGCAGAAAAAACATAACCCTGACAAAAACTATAATAGTATCTCAATGATACTGAAATAACACAGGTAATGCAAAGTGTTTTCCAAAAGGATTAACTTTCAAACAATGTTTTATCAAGTCGTAGTAATTAATTATACTTCCTAACATTCAAAATCTAATTGCAACTCTGCTTTCTGTTTGCTACGTCAATCAAATACAATTCAAATTTTGGAGAGCATTCCAAATTAAATTCTGAATGTTCTAACTTTTATGTATTTGACAAAAAAAGTATAGTAATAAATCAACATTTCTCTTAATTGAGCTTGTGCAATGTACGGCTGGGTAAAAATATGATTCCAATTTTAATCGATTATTTTTAAAAAATAAAACCGTTTTGGCGCTGTTTAATGTGGCGTGACAGATAGCTTTAGCGCCTCAGTTAAAGAGAAGCATGTGATCATCCTCTCCTCCGCTTTAATACCAGTTACAGCGAAATAACACATGAACATCTGAAGGTATGTTAAAATATACAGTAACTTACTGAAATCCGTATCATGTCTCATGTAATCGCTCAATCAGTGTTTCAACCTCGGAAGACGTCAATAAAACAGCTTCAATGTCACGTAACGTCACATTTACCTCAGAAAAACATATTCAGTGACCATAACTCATTAGTCAGCTAGAAAAGTGAACTCTAGAAAGCAACATTCTGATAAATATAGCTATGCACCGTTACATATTCATTATAATTTTTTATGTTCTTCAATATTTAATGCATGTTTGAATAAATCAGTTATGACAGCCGCGATTTAAATGTTTATATTTCAAAAAAACGAATTGGAGTAGAAATATGATTATGTAATTCTAAACTTTATTTATTATAAAAAAACATAATTGAGTGTAATTTAAGTGTTTGTATATTTATCTGAGTGGAGCTCACAGACACCAGGATGGATTAACTCAATGGTTTTAGTTCTCAGATTTGGCTCCCTTGTTCTGCAATCCAAAGTGTTTCTGTTTAGATGCCGCATATCTTTAGGTATATTTGTACCTAGTAAGTTAATTTTAACCTTCAATATTATAGTAAAGTAGTACCAACTGACTCCCGTGTGTAGTTTACAGCATTAGTTGAGAGATATACTGATATACTACATCCAAAATAATCAATATCGAATCGCAAGCATGGGAATAGAAATCGAATCGTGAAAATTGTGTCAATACCCAGCCCTAGTGCAATTTATTCTGGGATTGCCCCTCTGTGAATGACACATGCAATGCAAATTGGGATAAAAGACGGGCATTGGTGTAAATATGCAGCCTGTACTTTCTGGCACAGCCTTCATCTCTATGATCTATCTATGATGCTGTCTAGTTAGGCAGCACAATAAGTTTCGGAACAGAGATTTTCTTTACTTTGGCATCAAGTCATGCAAATCTAGAAAAGCCAAAAGCAGTTCATGTCATGAATAGACCATAGCATCTGATTCAACATGCTTAAACGATAATGAAAAACAATGCTGTTTTGATTGGTGCATTTCACAATGCTAGCATCTGATTAAACTTGCCTCTGTTACCAAGAGACGGGGTGTGTATCGATTCAGCTCACGCTAGTTAATCATTCACAATGAGATATGTACGAGATGATGATAAAAAGGCATTGCATAATGAAGCATCAGACACAATCGCTTTGATAACGTCATTCTGGGATGAGGTGAATAGCATGAAACCATTTCTACAAGAAGTCACAAATACCACTACGTCACAATTAGACACAACACGATTTGTTGTGAAGTTCAAACATCAACTGTAATTGCTTATGTCGGGATCTTGTTCAAACAAAAATCAATCATGATCATGTTTGGGACAATTTGAACAAATTCACTAACTGTGTGCAATTATCCCAAAAAGATGGCAAATGAAAAGCCTGCAAGTTTGTTAAACACCTTTTATTTTAAAGAAATAAAATAATCAAGACTTTGAACAAAGTTTTGTGTTTTTAGGCTCTACTTGAGCAGGTTTTCCTGCTTGAATGTTGATTATTTTCCTCATATTCTCCATTGTTGCAGCTCCTCTCTTCCCAGTCTGTCAGTAACGCTCTGTTTAGCTCCTGGGCCCTATAATACACCCGGCGCAATGCGACGCAAGGCGCAGCGCAAGTGTGTTTGCTAGTTTGCGTCCGGCGCCGTTCGCGTTTTCCCGTTCAGCGCCACGTTCTTAAATTAGTAAATGCATTTGCGCCAGTTAGTGCGCCCATGGGCGTGCTGGTCTAAAAAAAAGGGTGTGTTCAGGCGCATTGCTATTTTAAGGAGCTGAAAATAGACTGCGCCATAGACCAACTCAAACCTGGTCTAAAGTCTAAAGTCAATGGCGCAATATTTTTTTGTTAGAGCGCATTGGTAGAAACTGCGCCTCGGGCGCGTCCACAGTGCGCGTTGACTTTGCTTATTACACACAGGGATGCGCATCACCCAAACATGCCAAATATTAAAAACAAAAGGATTACAGTGTAAAAGAATATTATTGTGTAGGCTACATAAATATAAAAATGTAATGATGAATAGTCATTGCGTGTATTAGAATTAGGCTACCTATTTTCAATTCAGCCTATTACTACTTATAACGGACACAATCACTGCTAATTCATCCCACGCCTTCTTCACATCGGGAAGCTTTGGTGGATTCCTGCTTGTCCCGTAGATGATCTGCTCGCGCGCTTTAACTTCGCGCACGAGCAGATTGGTTTCTTCGCTTGAAAAGCGTTCAGCTTTTCCGCCAACAAATTCCGCCATGTAAACAGCAATCTGCCATGGCGCGAGGCATCCGCTCTTAAAGGAATGGGAGAGACACTCTGATTGGTTTATTGAACGTTACGCCATTACTCATTAAGAGAATAGGAAAACCCATTTCAAAAATGCGTCCCGGGCACGGACCGTTTTCCGTATTTAAAATAGCAAAAGTGGATTTGGACACGCCCTGAGTGCACCTGCGCCGTGCGCTTTACACTTTGCGTTTAGATCGTTAAAATAGGGCCCCCTGTCTCTATGAAGCCCCTCCTTCTGAAAAGCACAATGTGCTCTCATTGATTGGCTGGAGCAGTGTGCTCTGATTGGTGTTTGGGAAATGTCCCGCCCCTTACCATAACTGCCAGTTTCAACACGCTACTTACTAACTCAAAGGCCCCGGCCCTTTATTCTGCGTATGAATTATTTAAATGAGAAATATTGTGAAGAAAACTCAAGACTACAATGGAGGCGTTTCAGGGAGTTCAGAAAACATTTGATATAGAGAATAACTGGGACTTTACGGAGCTTTTTCATGCATAGAAACTCATTGTTTCTACACTATTGAACGGAAAGACTCATTTTGGCTCCTTCTGAACTGAAACAGCAGTAAAAGATAACAAACTCCCCTCCCTGATAAACCATTCTTGTCATTGCACACAGTATTTATCGTGTTTTAACAGCCTTGGTTAAAATCAGTCCAAATAAACCATTCCATTCCCCAAGTCATGCCGGATCCCTCCCACATCTGAAGGTCAGACGACTTCAAGAGGCCACGGACAAGCAAATATTATGAGGAAACAAGAGCATCATCGGATCATGGGAGCAACGATGCAGAGCGTCACCCACGGCATTCGCTCGCTGAGTAAATCCTTCACGCAGACATCCTTCTAGGGCTCTTAAAAATAGTGTGTTAGTGTTTTGTCTAAGAACGAGAGGAAAGAACATATTAAATTTCATGTTGATAGATTGGGTCTCAGATGCATTTAGAAAAATCTCCCAAGGCCCATCAATTATTCAAAGCAGACTCCAGAGCGTTCCCTAGTTTTCCTTATTAACGGAAACAATTACACACAGAACAAAGGCTCTGAAAGATTCTGAACAACTGTTTTGTCTGAAGGTTTAGTTGATCTATACTCTCACCACACGGTTAAATCAAACTCAGACCTCAGAGAAACTTCTGCTTTACAACCTGCTGCGGCACATAAAGCTGTCAGGACGCTCCAGATCCAGGGTTCATCTTCTCCCGGGACATAATCAGAAACATCCACTCAAGTAAACAAATGACAAAACACTTCCTCAACACATCAAACACGACTTCAGGACTTTCTGCCTTAGGTGCACTTCTAGATATACAAGTGCAACATCAAATTTCAAAAACAAATTGACATTATACTATAGCACATTTCTTTAATTTCAATAAATACATATGCATCTATCCATCTATCTATTTATCTATCTATTATATCAAGTGTCTTATATTATTGGAATCCATGGCTCAAGACGGACAAAATGCATTGTACCAAATTTTCGGGTATTTTGGATTTTTTGAAAAACCTACTTTTTGCAAACTAGTCCTATGGTTTGGCCCAATTAGAACAAAATCAGTGCAGCAAGATTCCCCGTAATAATTATCAAAAAAAAAAAGTTGAAATTTCGATTCACGGTCACTAAGGGCCGGCAAAATGTTTGAAGTGGGGGGGCCACTTTTACTAAAATGGCTAACTCTTGTACAGAATGAGATATTTTCACCAAACTTGGTACACATATGTACAAACCCGATTCCAAAAAAGTTGGGACACTGTACAAATTGTGAATAAAAAGGAATGCAATAACTTACAAATCTCATAAACTTATATTTATTCACAATAGAATATAGATAACAGATCAAATGTTGAAAGTGAGACATTTTGAAATGTCATGCCAAATATTGGCTCATTTTGGATTTCATGAGAGCTACACATTCCAAAAAAGTTGGGACAGGTAGCAATAAGAGGCCGGAAAAGTTAAATGTACATATAAGGAACAGCTGGAGGACCAATTTGCAACTTATTAGGTCAACTGGCAACATGATTGGGTATAAAAAGAGCCTCTCAGAGTGGCAGTGTCTCTCAGAAGTCAAGATGGGCAGAGATCACCAATTCCCCCAATGCTGCGGCAAAAAATAGTGGAGCAATATCAGAAAGGAGTTTCTCAGAGAAAAATTGCAAAGAGCTTGAAGTTATCATCATCTACAGTGCATAATATCATCCAAAGATTCAGAGAATCTGGAATAATCTCTGTGAGGCCGGAAAACCATACTGGATGCCCGTGATCTTCAGGCCCTCAGACGGCACTGCATCACATACAGGAGTGCTACTGTCATGGAAATTACAACATGGGCTCAGGAATACTTCCAGAAAACATTGCCGGTGAACACAATCCACCGTGCCATTCGCCGTTGCCGGCTAAAACTCCATAGGTCAAAAAAGAAGCCATATCTAAACATGATCCATGGCATGGGCAGCTTACACATCTGGAAAGGCACCATCAATGCTGAAAGGTATATCCAAGTTCTAGAACAACATATGCTCCCATCCAGACGTCGTCTCTTTCAGGGAAGACCTTGCATTTTCCAACATGACAATGCCAGACCACATACTGCATCAATTACAACATCATGGCTGCGTAGAAGAGAAGGATCCGGGTACTGAAATGGCCAGCCTGCAGTCCAGATCTTTCACCCATAGAAAACATTTGGTGCATCATAAAGAGGAAGATGCGACAAAGAAGACCTAAGACAGTTGAGCGACAAGAAGCCTGTATTAGACAAGAATGGGACAACATTCCTATTTCTAAACTTGAGCAACTTGTCTCCTCAGTCCCCAGACATTTGTAGACTGTTATGCCACACAGTGGTAAACATGGCCTTGTCCCAGCTTTTTTGAGATGTGTTGATGCCATGAAATTTAAAATCAACTTATTTTTCCCTTAAAATGATACATTTTCTCAGTTTAAACATTTGATGTCATCTATGTTGTATTCTGAATAAAATATTGAAATTTGAAACTTCCACATCATTGCATTCTGTTTTTATTCACAATTTGTACAGTGTCCCAACTTTTTTGGAATCGGGTTTGTAAGAGTTCATTCTGTGGTCATGTGAAAAAGGACGTGGCGACTGGCCACTTGGTGTGCTATAACAAGAAAAAAAAACATGAAAATGACTACTTCACCGTTAGTCCGATTGACTTGAAAATTGGCATGCAGTGTCTTTGTCCCATGCCATGACCGTCTATGAGGACATTGACTTATATCTCAAAAAACATGGCCGGCATCGGCCAATGAAGTTTGAGCAAGGTTAACGGAGACCGATCAGAATGAAACTTGCTGGGCCTGTGAGAAATTCGAAGGGTGTGCCACACACCCACGACATTCATACCACATGGTAGAACTCCTCATTCTGAGCAACTTTGCCTCTAGGACCACAGCTGTCAACTGAATCGTTCGTTAAATATTGGAGATTATTTCAAAAAACAACTTTGGCAAACTAGTCCTAGGTTTTTGGCTCAACCTCGGTAACCGTTAAAAAGCTTTAAAAACGATATATTTCCTATGATAAATTGCCTGTATTTGATGTAAATGGTCTTTTCCCATCTATGATCAAGATGGTTACAGGCTTGCTAATTAAAACATTATACCTTTTTATCCATGTGCTTAAAGGCCTTAAAGAGCCTGAACCTCGATAACTGCTGCTCGCAGCTATATTTTTTATTTTAATGTATAAACATACTAATACATATGAATAAAATTAAACCTAATTTATTAGTATACTAACTATTAATAAGCAGTAAATTAGAGTTAATTGAGGCAAAAGCTGTAGTTAATAGTGAACATGTGTTCCCTATACTGAAGTGTTACCGAAATTATAAATATATTTCTGTCAAACTTGTGTAGTTCAACTATCATAGTGAAGCAAAAGTTCTTGCTGAGCAAATTACAGACACTTAAACTCTCAGCATGTTTATAGCTTCGTTCCTTTAAGTGCTGAGTTTTGTTACTGCCACAGTAATGCAAGAAAGCATGTCAAGCATGCAGAATGGGACTCATTTCTTGCAATGTTTTGAACAAACATTCATGTGTGCGTTTGCATAGAGTACGGTTCTGACCTTACTCATCTCTCAAAGAGCCGATCCCAGACTCTGGGACTCGCAGACAAAGGCGGCTCTGTGGTGCAGCGTCTGGCCCGTGACCATGGCAATATCAACACTTCACCGTCGCTCCAAAAGCAACACTGGCAGCTGCTGTCTCAACCTCCACTACGAGATGAGATTAACAGCAGGTTCCTGATGACAAAGGATCGGTCTTAATGCACAGAGGCAAGCTGGGAAACCGGAGGCAGCGTCCCGGGCGGATCAGAGCACTGAAGCGCTGATGCAAAGTGACTTATCTGACTGACTCCAGCTGGCAGCTCTCAGTTTGTTGACGGTACGCACTTTATAGGACGACAAATCAAGATAACATCCATTAACCACTTCTGAAAATCTGCGAGGAGGTTTGACTTTCACAACGAGATTCCCTGTCAGACTTTAATTCTTTAAGAAGTCTTACACATGAGAGTCGTGTTACTCGAGTTGACAGTGACTAAGTTTTACTGTTTTATGACCTGACGCCTTCAGCTTTTATGTTCCTGATGGCTAATAAATCAAACGTTGAATCTCTTTCTCTAGTGTAAGTCACACTGCTCTATGGGACCAAACAGACTCAAAGATAAAGAGAACCATATCCAATATTCCTGTGATATCTATCCCTCAGTACTGTAGGAAAGGGCAGATGGATATATTTAAAAATTTGCACATTTGTTAAATTTCAAAAACAAACAAACAATGAAATAAATTTAATTAAATTGACCTCTGTTGAAATTGTTAGCTTTCTTATTCTTCTTCCGCTTGAGTCTATGGCAGGCAGCCCATATAACCCTATGGTAAAAAAGTTACGAAATTTGGTACACAGATAGAGTACAGTCTGAAATGTTACCATAGCAAATTTGGAGTCTCTACCTCAAACCCTCTAGCGCCACCAACAGTTCAAAGATTCACTCATGTTTATGCTCATAACTTTTGATGTGTAAGTCCTAGAAACAAAAGGTTTTCAAAAGGAGTTTTCCGAAAAAACAACTTTTTCGAACTCCTCATAGACAGTTTGCCCAATGTGCACAAAGTTTGGTATGTAGCATCTACTCACACTCCAGGCAAAAAGTTATTAAGAGATTTTTGATCGGCCAATCCGTTCTCGTATAGTGCGTAAACGAATTTGACGGCGAGCACTCCAAAAATGGATTTGATGCTGTATCTTTGCAATGATTTGGTGTATTGACACAAAAATTGGTATTACAGGCATGACTTGAGGTACATGCACAGTATCGTCACAGCACCACCTACTGGTGCAGAGATAGGAAAAATGTCTCTTTTGGGCATCTGCTATTTTGAATTTTGTCATAAAATGCTGTTTTATGAACGTATGAACGTATCATTACGTAACTCAGTATGATTCATCGAGGCCATGTTCTGAGAGGATCTGTAAAGTTTTAGTTCAGCGCACCCTAGTGGTCAAGAGATATAATGAAATTTATGAAAATGCTTATAACATGAAAAATTCAACATATTGTCATTTAACTTGCATCATTAGATTTGTCGGCTTATGTCGAGTCCTACGATACCAAATTTGCAATATTCTACCATACTTAATGTCCGCCATGTTGAATTTTATTCAAAACCTACTTTTTTCGAACTCCTTATACAAAATTTGTCAGATTTGTATGAAATTTGGTATGTAGCATCTACAGACACTCATGACAAAAAGTTATTAAAAGATTTTTGATAGACTCAACCGTTGTTTTATACTGCGTCAACAAATTTGACTGCGATCATGCCAAAATGGATATGCGGCTGTATCTTTGCATAAGTTTTGTGTATTGACATGAAACTTGGTATAGGTCATCACAGGCACGACTTGAAGGTGCATGCAGAGTTTCATCATAGCGCCACCTACTGCTCAGACGTTATAACCTCATGATCTCAGATGTCCACAAATATTTCATTTTCTGCTCTTATTCGGCTTAACCCCGTAACTGGTGCTTGCAGCTATATTTAATTATTTTTGTTAATATTTTGAATTAGATTTTATTTTTATATTTTCTGTTTGTATTTTTTTTTAAGTTTTTGTAATTTTGATGTGCGTGTTTGTCATTTCCATTATCTTCAGTTTGTCTATTTATCTTTTAATAAGTTTTAGTTGATTTATGCAAGTACTTCAACTTAAATGACGACAAATACTTCATCAACTAGCTGAAATAAGGGATTTTATTTCAGTTAATGTACAAATATAAATAAATAAAATAATTTTTATTTTAATAAATTGAAGTACATCATTAACCTCCAAGCATGTTCAGAATTACGATACTACATTTATAGAACTAATTTAAGGCATGACTTTATATTTCAGGTATTAATTTGTATATTTTTGAATCTGCAAAATGCAGATGACATTGGCAGTATATTTTTTTCACACTGCATTGTTGTGAAATACTTAAAATAAATAATAATAAAAAAAGAATGCCTGATGCAAAAAAAAAAATGTAATTGAAAAAAAAAATGTCTGATATCATTCAGCATGCACCAGTCACTGTGTCAGAATGGCAAAAAGTTACTTAATACTCTTAAGTAAGAGCAGATGGGCGATTTGCGGCGAAAGCATTTATGACAACCGTACGAAACTCAAGCAGCAGTTTTGGCTCGCCGTCACTCTCGTAAAGTGGTTTTGTGCGACTGCGGCATGTGTTTCAGGCCTCGACACATCCAGGGTGCGGCTCCAGTGATCGGCCGGCTGGCATGAATCAATCCAGCGCTGAGGAAGGAGAACGTGAGAGGAAAATCTTTAAGCATGAATCAAAAGAAAACCGGAGATAATTTCGCCCCGAAGCTGAAAAGTTTAATGCGACCAGACCAAATAAGGGATAATATGGATCTGGTTCCAGAGTTTTCCGCTGCTGGTGTCAGTCCCTCCATCTCCCCCGCTCTCAGCTGCCCGGAGAGTATAAATAACTTCCTCTGACAGGAAGAGCCATTATCTCCCAGAGGAGCTTTGCTGTAAAAGCGTCACGGTCCTGCTCACACGGTTCCACGTGTCCTACGGGCGGATGAGGCACAAGACCACTTCATTCGGTTGAATTAGCCTCAGCCAACATCTGCGCACCCCTTCTGAAAACATCCAGAGGAGCAATTAATACATCCATCATGCTCATCACAGCTGGGCAAGAGCGGTCGAAGTGCGGTGTTAGTAAAATTACTTATGAAATGTTCATTGTAGGGATGTCTTGAGCAGATCTGAAGGATCATACTGGAGCCGATTAAGCATTTTTTAACTGATCAGTAGTCGCAGATACAGCCAGATAATTTCCATACTGTTTATCAAGAGCAGTTCAAATTTGCATATGGTCACAAACAAGCAGAGCCGATGATAATCAGGTGCAAAATAGGTTAAGAAATGCTTTTTTGGGCATTAAATAATGGCGCAAATACCAGTAAATTGACTAGCGCAAACCTTAGTAAATCACGCTGTGTTATTGATTTAAAAACTCTGCTCCCATAAATACTGCGTCTGAAAGGGAAAATCCTATAAAGTCAGCCGCATAAATAACCCTGTCCATGCCTTTTCATCGCTAGTTTCTCATAGTAAATCCTGACAGTAGATTTTTAACGCCAAAAGAGGGTTTGCGCTAAATCTAGCCCAATATTTCTTGTTTGTGTCACGTTTTGTAACGTTTACATTAATACACTACCGTTCAAAAGTTTGAGGTCTGTGAGATTTTGAAATGATTTTGAAAGTCTCTTCTGCTCACCAAGGCTGAATTTGTTTGATCAAAAAAATATAGTAAAAATAGTGAAATATTTTTACAATATAAAATATCTGTTTTCTATGTGAAATTATTGTAAAGTATAATTTATCCCTGTGAACAAAGCTGAATTTTCAGCATCATAACTCCAGTCTTCAGAGTCACATGATCCTTCAGAAATCATTCTAATATGATGAAACATCAAGAAACATTTCTGGTTATTATCAATGTTGAAAACAATTCATATTTTTGTGGAAACCGTGATACATTTGTTTTCTTTGATGAATAGAAAGTTCAAAAGAACAGCATTTATTTGAAACAGAAATATGTCTTTACTGTCAGTTTAATGCGTTTCAAACTTTTGAACGGTGGTGTATATAAAATGTTTAAATATTTAAGTAAAAAATGAATAAAAATAAAGAATATGACAAATTAAAATGTTTACAAAAAAAACATGATAGTTAGATAAACATTGTGGTTCAAACAACAAAGGCATTTTTCCAAAATATCTTATGAGAGTAAATAACGACAGAATGATCATTTTTGTGTGAACTATCGCTTTAATCGGGCTGTTCAGTTCTCAATCCACCCCAGGACTCTCTTTTTCTCTTCGGTCATTACGCAGTGACGTGTGCATGGCATGTGAGGCCACTCTTTCCACTCGGTGCCCAGCGGACAGCCAAGCCACAAACCCATAAAAGGCCTTCCTTTGTGGTGAAGCAGCAGATAACAAGAGACATATACATCCCGATATCTCAACATCCCAGTTTCCGCTCCTGTCGCTATCCATTACACACGATTGAGCCCTGGATGTGTACAGCAACAGGTCAAAGCAGAGCAGTACCAAATCACCCATGAGCAAACAACAGAAATACGATTACTACACTAAGCATTCATCAGCGTACGGCTTGAGAAAAGCCATGCCAGCATCTCCTCACTTAAAGCACTCCAGCCAGTGCCGACTGCCAAATCCGAGCATAGATTTATGGTCGCAGTGCTTCCAAACTGATATTCCTGGGGTTTAAAGTCTCCGCTTGAGTGTTAAGAGTGCAGCTGGCGCACTGGAGCTCCTGTGCTACGGATTCATCTCCATCGCAGATGATACATAACGTCCCTCTGAGGCCAGAGTTGCATGTGGAAGCCAGGTGAGAGACCTGCATTTGGGGGCCGTTCATGGACATGAAGATCAATGGGAAATAAGCTGAATAAATGAGCCAGATGGCCTGTGTTTAAGCAGAACTGATGGGTGAGGTTTTCTTGGCAAATAAATATATCCGGCAACCAAACGCATTAACTTTGTGTCTTACTTGGACTTTATATGTATTTCCTGCAGCCGCAAACAGATGCCTGTTTTTCCTGGTGGAAATCCTTTGGTAATATAACCTCTAATGTGTTATATTAAAAGTTATATCCCTGAATGATATTTTTAAATTTAAGTCAACATGCAACTAATTTTAAGGCCATAAAATGACGTGTTTCGATTGAAATAGTATATGTAGTAAAAATAAAAATTGTAGGCCAGGACTTGAATCAAACCTAAACCTAAGAAATGTTTGCATTGCCAACAGCCTTATGTGACATCAGCCAGAGTGTTAGAAGTGTTAATCTAGTCAACAAAATGAATGACAAAAATGTTAGTTGATGAAGAGATCTTTGTTTTTTGTCAATATGTAAACAAAGGAAATTTTTCCTCATCATCTGCAGCTGTCTTGTGTGGTGTGCCCCAGGGGTCTATTTTGGGACCTTTATTGTTTTCCCTTTATATGCTTCCCTTGGCCTACATTTTTCAGAAATACAACATTTCATATCACTCTTATGGGGACGATTCTCAGTTTTACCTTCCAGTAAGGCTTTACACCATTGTTTCATTTGATGTGTTATTGAAATGTGTAAAGTTAGACCTAAGAAATGTTTCCATTGCCTTATGTGACGTCAGCCAGTGTGTTAAAAGTGTTAATCTAGTCAACAAAATGACCAACAAAAAATGTTAGTTGACGAAGAGATCTCTGATTTTTGTCAAAGATAACAAAAATGAGATGGAAAATGTGCATCATGATGACAATCACATGAATTTAATTAAAGCAATGTTGACCAAAATGTCAGTATAAGGAAAAAGAGAAGAAAAATCTGTTTTGTTTTTTCCTTCAAATAATCCAATCATACAGACAATGAATAACTAAGACAAAAATGCACGTTTACACATTGTTTTTGTTAAAGGTAAAAATGTCTGAATTTTATCCTTTGGATATTTATTTGATCAATGATACCAGAATACAGTCAGACCTGAGCGTTTGGATTGCTAATAAAGTTAATAAATAAATTGAGAATCACTATTTTTCTTGTTTAAAATAGCGATCACGATTCTCCGACGATTCTAAATACACAATTAAACAAAATAGCATGTAATTTACTAGATGTTCTGACAAAATGTTAATTGCTGCAGTCTATTTAAATATATATTTAATTAATTTGAGTTAATTTTTTTTTTTTTATTATTGGATTGAATGAATGATTCAATGACTCACTCATAAAGACTTCACTTGCTTCATTACTGGATGAATCAACGTTTTTGAACAATCTCTTGAGTGAATGATTCAATGACTCACTCATAAAGACTTCACTTGCTTCATTACTGGATGAATCAACGTTTTTGAACAAATCTCTTGAGTGAATGATTCAATGACTCACTCATAAAGACTTCACTTGCTTCATTACTGGATGAATCAATGTTTTTGAACAAATCTCTTGAATGAATGATTCAATGACTCACTCATAAAGACTTCACTTGCTTCATTACTGGATGAATCAATGTTTTTGAACAAATCTCTTGAGTGAATGATTCAATGACTCACTCATAAAGACTTCACTTGCTTCATTACTGGATGTCAATGTTTTTGAACAAATCTCTTGTGAATGATTCAATGACTCACTCATAAACTTCACTTGGGATGAATCAATGTTTTGAAAAATCTCTTGATGAATGATTCATGACTTCATAAGACTTCTTGTTCATTACTGGATGAATCAACATTTTGAACAAATCTTTGAGTGAATGATTCAATGACTCACTCATAAAGATTCATTACTTGAATCAATGTTTTTGAACATCTCTTGAGTGAATGATCAATGACTCACTCATAAAGACTTCACTTGCTTCATTACTGGATGAATCAACGTTTTGTATCTTGCTTGTATCTTGAATGAACGATTTAATGACAAATATGTTTTATTAGTCACTTGTCGCCACCTACTGGTGTAGCGATGTAACTAATACAATCTTTATTTGAAGCGCAAAGCTACATTCAAAAGGTGATTCACTCTATTTTGATCACTTTCGTAGACATCAGTGTTTATATCTGAACTATAAACTTTTATCCCAGTAATTCTGTGATAAAATGAATTGTTGTAAGATAGAAATAATGACAGCCGACAATGATATGAAACTTGTCAAAGGTTTTTGAATCGTTATTCAGGAATAAGACTGTGTGGGTGTTTGAATCAAGATCATGATCGATTATCATGCAACTCTGACCAATAGAAGTCATAAAAGACCAAAAATTCATTTTAAAATAATTTGCACTGTTGAATCAATCACAATTACACCAGGAACATGTATTAAGAAAACATTTCACATAATCTTCCTATAGTCCTTCCATGATACGCTGCTGAGAAATATGAATACAAGCACTGTTCATACAGGATAAGTTTTTAAGAAATAGGTACTAACAACAGGAAAGACAACAGGTAGAGCGAGAGAAACAAGGACGATCAGCTCTCTAAGTAAGTTTGAGCAACATAACAGGGTCCATGGCATTGCGCCATCCCGTATCATCACCCAACAGCCTGACGGCACTCGCTAGACAACATGCTGAGAATGCACAGATCACAAAAAGAACAATATGTCTCTCATGCACCTATTATTGACATTTAAAGTTTGCATGACATGTAAAGGTGACACTCACTTTGGAGATGGTGAGAGGCATGCTGAAGTCCTTGCCACCCTGAAGTCTGAAGCCCCATGGGGAAGGTCCGATCAAGGACACGCTGTAGCTGCTGCTCATGGTGGGCCGGGTCACTGTCGCTGGGAGGCCGAGTACTAAAGTCCAATTCACAGCCTGAGAAACCAGAGCAAAGTCTTGTTGTTGTTGTTGCAACAGGAGACAAAACATGATCTACTGAGGTCTTTGACACCTAAATACATCCTTCTGCAACTCTGGAAGCATCAAATTAATTAATATGAAGAGTTCAGTTGCAAAAACCTCCAAGTCCATCTGACACCTATGTTTAGGTTTAGTAATTTCACTGTAAAAGGCAATGAAAAGATTATTAGTCAGTTATTGAAATGCCTTATTTTCAAAAATGTGACTTTAATCAATTCATTGGTATTTTGTGTCCATGTGTGCTTTTTTTGCAAAATCAATGGACAAAACATGATAAACACTTGCAGCTCGGCAATTATAAGCGGCTCAAATGCACGTTGTCATTCATCTTGAAATCATGATTCGATTCGCATCTTCCGATAGGTATTATACGTTTATAAGCATCGTCAATATTTGGCTTAAATAGATAAACGGAGAAGAATGGCACAGATGTACCTGTGCAATTGATTGAACTGGAAAATGTTACAGGTTTCTAAATAAATCCGAGGACAAGATGGTTCATAGTCCAAATTTATCTCTTAAGTACAGATAAAACAAAAGAGCAATCTCTATTTATATAAACGTGACAGGAGGGGGAGCAATCTTGTTGTGCACAGGCAAGTATTTTAAGAGCTTACGGGTGAGCGCCGCAGTTGTTGTTGAGGTAAAACCCTAGTAAAATCCAGCACAAGCCAAATAGAAACATTCCAGAGGAACGGATTAGACTCCGGGGGTCTCGTTCAGGAATGTCCCACGGATGCTTTTAGAAGTTATAAGCAACGTCATTCACCTGCTCTCCTGCCTTTTAAAGACTAAGAGCGACCACACTATGGAAAATATTCCAAATTCATCTCAAACTGACCTGGTTCTTTCCACACCCTCAAATCAGATCTCGTTTATATCCGTCAAACTCTCAGACATGCTTATTAATGTATATTTATATCATGCTGTGGATTTTCCATGCCCTGTTATAAACTGGACATATGGGATGACAACAATGTGGATGACAACAAACACAAGATGATGCTAAACAGGTGAAGTAGTGCCGACGTTAGCATCACCAGCCATCTGTTTAATGACTGAATAACAGAGTTGCATGGAAATGAGAACATGAACCTCACGAGTTGCTCAAAGATGAGTGTGCATCATGTTATATATGTGACTATGGAATGAGTCAGTGAAGCTGATGCAACGCTCTAAGGGTGCGGTTATAGAGAACAACATGTATTGAGAACATCCTGAATAGAGAGAATGAAGCGATTTTCCACGCCTGAAGCCACTAAGGCTGTGTGTGTTTGCCACACAGGCTTCATATTTACTCATCTTATCTAGATCAACAACAGTATTGGTTCAGACAGAGTTAGAATAACAGGATAAGTGTAGTTAATGCTCTTTAGAGTGAAGAAAATTCATCTCTTTAATTTATGACGAGGCTATTAGTTTCATTCACTAATCAAATTTGTGCGCAAAATCTGCATTTAAATGTTTTCACAAACAAATCATGATTCGCCAATAACCTTTGTAATAATTTATTATAAATTTATGAAAAAAAAAAAGTAGAAACAACTAGGGTGGCAAAGGGGTGGAAAATTTCCAGTATTTCCAGAAACTTTTTAAGATTTTTGGAAACTTTCTGGATATTTGGAAAGTTTCTGGAAGTTTACCGGAAATTTTCGAACCCTTTGCATCCCTAGGAATGACTGACATCAGATGTACACTGGGTGGCCTTATAATTGTGTTAAGATTAAATTATTTTATATAGACATTTAATCATCATATAAAAGAGTAAGAAAATCTATGTTAAGCCAATAAATGGAGATCGTTTGGGCGTGTTTTATGCAAGTTACTAATTTCGCTCATTTAAAACACTCCAAATTCATTAACATTCGCACAAAGTTAAGAACAAATTAATGTGCGTAGTACTGCGAACTGTGAATTTTGTGAGAATATCTCCTATGCGAACGGATATGAAATAATCCACGCAATTATTGGTGAATGAAACCCATTGTTTTTAAAAAAAACCTTCTGATATGTCCCGCTTCAACTTCCTGTTTCAAGAGGAAATACATTAGAAAAAAAAATTTAATTACATCCATCAAACCATTTCAGTTGGTCATTAAGTGCAACCAGTCAAATACAAAACAACTTAAAGTCCCTATGAAACCAAAATTGAAGTTTTTAGTATGAATATGTTAGCCTTACTGTCCAAAACAATGACAAAATTTGCATTTAGAAGATATAAGCGTTCAAATCTAACAATCTCGTCACTTCCACCAATATTGATCAATGATTTTGATGACATCACTCTGCACTTTAGTTTCCCGTCAGATCTTCTGTCCAGTCAAATGCTCTCTAGAATCTAAAGCGTCCCGCCCCCTACATTATAAATAGACGCTGAAGCTATGACTAAAATCTGTCACTTGTCAAACACTTAATTACACTCAATGATGTTTTTATTATAATAAAGTTTAGAATTACATCATATTCTATCCAATTTTTTGAAATATAAACATTTAAATCGCGGCTGTCATAACTGATTTATTCAACATGCATTAAAATTGAAGAACATTAAAAATTATAATGAATATGTAACGGTGCATAGCTATATTTATCAGAATGTGCTTTCTAGAGTTCACTTTTCTATCTGACTAATGAGTTTATGGTCACTGATATGTTTTTCTGAGGGAAATGTGACGTTACGTGACATTGAAGCTGTTTTATTGAGTCTTTCCGAGGTTGAAGCACTGATTGAGCGATTACACGAGACATGATACGGATTTCAGTAAGTTGTACTGTATATTTTAACATACCTTCAGATGTTCATGCATGTTTATTTCGCGCTGTAACTGGTATTAAAGCGGAGGAGAGGATGATTACATGCTTCTCTTTAACTGAGGCGCTAAAGCGATCTGTCACGCCACATTTAACAGCGCCAAAACGGTATTTATTTTTTGAATCTCATAATAAGATGGATGTCATTTGAAATCTGAGACTTTGCTTCATATCAAAAGTAACAAAGATTATTGCGATTATTGGATGGGAGGCGCTACATATTCTGCTCATTCATCAACTGAAAACAGACTAGACTAATCGATTCTTGGGATTTAAGAATCAATATAGGTTCGTAAAAATGAGAATCGATTAAAATCGAGAAATCAATATTTTTTACCCAGCCCTACCATTCAGCAATAGAGCAGATTAGGGATTTGTAGGAAACTCCGAGCTCAACGGCTCTGGCCGAGCTGTGATATAAACGCAACGCTATTGGCTATTTTAAAAAAAGGGAGGAGCTGTTTGATATGGCCCGCCCTATCTTTCTGTTTCAGTGGAAATTACATCAACACATTGAATAATGCTGCGCTTTCCAAGACACTTCAGTGGGCCTTTAAGTTTAAGACAACACAGTGTTCAGAATCTGTCCCATAATGCTTCTGAAATGGACGGCATATGTCCGTCACCATATGAACTAAAACTGTGTTTGAACACCAACACAGCTTTCCACTGATCTGTCAGTCACGGTTGGTTTTCTTAAGGTGTGAACGGAGCCAGGCACGACATGATGCCAAAGGCATTGCCTGGAAAATGGACAACCTTGTGCGTCCAGCCAATAAAAACATTGCAAAACCATTTTATTTAGTGAAATAAAGTAACTGTACATTTCGGACTCCCAACACTCTTAAAAACAAAGGTTCCAAAAGGGCGTTTTTATAGCGATGCCATAGAAGAACCATTTTAGAACCAATTTTTTTCCTAGTCTGAAGAACATTTTAAAAACTTTTTTCACTATAAAGAACCTTGGATGTTAAAAGTTCTTCATAGATGCCAATAAAAAACCTTTATTTGTGAATATTAGCTTAAGATCAAAAGCCAAACATTATATTGGCCAGAAACAGCAGAACTTTCTAGTTTATGGAAAGTTCCATTTAACTGAGGAATTACCTAATTCTACATCCAGCCAAGCACTGAAATAACATGCGTGAGACAGCCGTTAAATCACTGCATGTGTAGACAGGGTTGAGCTACCGATCCATAGGTGGTAATTTAAGAATTTATTACACCAACAAGGCTGGACTTTCAGTGCAACATGTGACAGTTTAATGTTTAGCCACTGATCTCTAAACCTAGAAACGACCAAACTGACCCGTAAACACATTCTCAGACGCTGCTCTGTTTGATAGCCGGTTGGTTAGTCAGCTGCAAAAGCATTCTAAGCTTGCCTGTAAAACACAGGTGTGCTTTGTAAACGCTGACCAACTAATGGTTATCCTTTATGGAGAGTTTCATTGGTTCTCTTACGTAACAGGGAATGCACCTGGACAAAAAGTCCTTGTGTTTTATAAGACTATAACTGACTTATTATTAAAGAATCCCAGTGCTGAAGTTCCTACAGACTTCACCTGCAGACCGGAGACACGGAGCCGCACCCGGCCTGGGTTCTGTTCAGGCGTGCTGGATCACGTCTCAATCCTGCCTATTGCATGGGCCAGTTTGGGGGTGTTGGCAGTGTGCTTCTATTGCACATACATTCTGGGAAAGATCCTATTTCTGATCGAGCACTTCCCCAGACGTCCCTAAAGTAGATTTCATCAAATTTAGCTCACTTCTGGGGACAATTTCGTAACAAAATATAGTATAGTACTCACTTTTAACACTAACTGCTTAAGGTCACGGACCGTTTAGTCATCTGGAACCACCAAAATACATTAAATTATGCTCACAGTGCATTTAAACTGCGTGTTAGTTAGCCAACATCATTATTATCCACTTGAGAATGTGTCATTCTTTTGCCTCAAATGTCTGTTATTCCAGCGAATTTCGACCCCCCTGCCAGATTATTAGTTTTGGTAGGTTTAGGAGTAGATGTGGGGGAGGGGTTAGGATTAGGCGTGGGGTCAAGATTAGGCAATCAAGTAGCGACTTCAAGGAGGGGGGTAATAATTTAATAATAAGACAGCCAATCAGAATCCATTCTAATTTAAGTGCTCGCGCATTTAAAATGGCGGACGACTTTGCGGAGAATCGCGAGGTCCGGAAAAAGCCACCACTGTTTGACAAGTCAAACCCCCTTTTCAAGGATAGTTTAAAGAAAATGGATATATGGAAAACAATTGGTCATACCCTCGGAATAAATGGTGAGAAGTATTAACAATGAGATCACTATGCTAGGCTAGAAACTGTGTAACATAAAATTACCTCAGGTATCCAGCACTAGTTTCGACAACATTGTCTTGCTTCCTTTGAAGTTGCAGTGAAAAAGACTAGGCGTTGTTTTTATTCCACTATATTGACTTCATCAGCTAAATTCACTGTTGGATTAGATCGATTATTACACTAGCTATTCAGTCGAAACATAGCATGCTGAGGACATCTGCTGGTTAAACCCATGTAAATGCAACAAGAACAGCAAAAAAAAAGTACACACTTTAAAACCGCAGAATTATGGAAGCCTGTTTCAGCCACTAAATAAAAAAATAAAAACAGTAATTGCGACTTTTTATCTCAGAATTCTGACTTTTTTTTCTCGCAATTGCATGATATAAAGTCACAATTCTAACATTCTTATGCCTCAAATGTCTGTAATTCCGGCGAATTTCGACCCCCCTGCCAGATTATTACCCCCCTAGTTTTGGTAGGTTTAGGAGTAGATGTGGGGGAGGGGTTAGGATTAGGGGTGGGGTTAATGGTGCATTCAAGTCCTCCTGGGAAGTTCGTATTTACGAGGTGGGAAGTCGTGTTTACGACAGTAGGTGCGTTCAAGTCACTTTCGTCGGAGTATGATGGCGGTGTGCCTTCTCTAAATTCATTACACAAAATAACAAAAAAAAACAACACTTCTACTTTTTGAAAATGTAGAGCAAAGAATGTTCATTGGTTGTATGTTGCTTTTTTATGTTTTTAATTAATTTATGAAGCCATTGTAAACTTTATTGTTACATATTACATTCCTATATTATGATGCTATTGTATTTTTTGCTGGGAATCAGCTTACTTCGTTGTAAATAGAAAAGCCTGACAATGTCACTGCTAAATACTTAAGTATTGTGGTATTTCGCCATGTTTCTCACTGACACGCCCCCAACTCGTACAGATCGGGGCTTAAAGAAAATCCCGAGCTTCCCACTCGGGAATTGTGGTGGCGTTCATGTGCGTTCAGCTCGTAAATACGATCTTTCCGACATGACTTGAACGCACAAGATTAGGCAATCAGGTAGCGACTTCAAGGAGGGGGGTAATAATTTGGCAGGGGGTCGAAATTCGCTCCATCAGTTTTAGAGCAGAAGAACTACCTCAAACTCGCAACATGAGGACTTCAACTGCTAAAGTGAAGCACAAATAAACAACACCACACTCTTTTCACCTTACGTATTAACTTTTCCGTTTAGTTTCTGATTTCAAACAGCTACTCTCAAGGACAGAATGACACCACATTCAATGACAGACACTGTAATCAAATCTCTACCTTATCAAGTACATCCCAGTGCTGAAATAACTAAATCTACGCCACTTATTTAGCGTTGTTTTGACGCACCCTCGTGAAACTTCATGAAAACAAAACCACTTCCTCGTTGAGTCAATCACAAACCGCTTCACCTTTCATAACTGACAGCGCGCGAAAAAAAGACAAAACCCAACCGTCAAACTTAATTTAAAAAACAAAACAAAAACCCAACCGTCAAACTTAATTCAAAAGTTAACCGTCAACCACTGATGAACGTTACCTTAATACAGGCGCATTGTTTTTTACTTAATAATTTCACGATGTAAATCCTCTTCATAATAATTGTTTGTAACTAACAAGAACTTCAAATCGGATCAGATTAAGATTTTTTTTTATTTTTATAAACTTCATTTGCGTCTCGTCTCGCGCCGCGTCCACGTAAAGTCCAAAGAACGCGCGTGTTGATGTCACTCACCTCAGAGGTGCTGTGGAGCCGCTGCGGAGTCAAACTGTGAGTGAGGAAGAGAAGCAAACGACTTTAGAAACTCCAGCCACTGTCTGACTGACTTCCGCCCCTTTAACACGCGCTGGAGGAAATTCTCTCCGCGGCACCGACGCTCTGACGTCACGATGATGGACAGATTGAGAGGCTGACAGCGCGTAAAGGGAATAGATCGAGTTATTTCTTTATTTTATTAGTAGTATTTCCATATTTCTGAGGGAAATGTGAGAGGAAAAACTATTATTTACATGTCTGATGTCAATTCTAAGAACAAAAACTGAGTTTCTTTCATAATGCGTCACATTTCATAGGACTTTTTTTAAACTAACTAACAATAACTTATGTGCTGTGATGGAATAAAGCTGTAATAATCCAAATATGTCATTGCACATCTATGCCGGAGACGCCCGGTGACACAATGTCATTTTTTCCCATCTTAGCTTTTATAAGAGTGAATGTAAATGCCAGGAATACCGGCAAATTCCTCCTAGTTGATGACATCAAATGGTGACTTGCTTCAGAACAAAAGCATTAGACGTCAGTCGCTGTTGTGTGTTATTTTGCACAAAAAGTTCAAGTAAGAATAGTTTTCCATCAGGGTGAAGGACTGACTTCACTCACAGTAGAAATGGTGTGGTCAAATAGTGCCATCTACTGGCTAAAACATTACTATACAAACATCCCTGCTCTTACAGTCAAAGATAGATCATGTGGGATGAACTGAGTTGTGGGAAGAATGATGCTAAATGCAAATAAAATAATACAGCTAACCATATAATCACGTATGTAACAAAATAAGTCGTTTTCTCAACTTTTCTTTATGAGTCACGAAGACCGGTGTTTACGTTTCAGCCAATCAGGGAGGGCTACTGGCCGATCGTTGGTTATATAATTAATATTCATGAGCTCAGCTTCGCGTCACGTGTTTGTGTTTCCCCCAGAAAAAAAAAACAAATGTCAGAATATTAATACTTTTAATATTATTTTTCTTTATCACAACTCAAATTCTCGTATTCAGTAGGCCTACATTGTTCATCTTTTTATTTTTTTATTCACAAATGTAAATTTTTTGGGTAAAGGGCCATTCACACTAAGAACGATATAGATATAGTTCTAAAAATCATTCTAAATATAACAGAATAGCAGAGTCCACACCCGATAACAATACAGAGAAACGATATCGTTGGGATCACTTTCAAAACGACTTTTTCCAGCTCTTAAACGGTAAAACACTGAAAGCCAATCCGAATCCATTCTAATTTAAGTGCTCGCGCATTTAAAATGGCGGACGACATTGCGGAGAATCGCGAGGTCCAGAAAAAGCCACAACTGTTTGACAAGTCAAACACAAAAGTTTAAAGAAAATGGATATATGGAAAACAATCGGGCATACCCTCGAAATAAATGGTGAGAAGTATTAACGATGAGGTCACTATGCTAGGCTAGCAAACTGTGTAACATAAAATTACCTCAGGTAACCAGCGCTAGTTTCGACAACATTGTCTTGCTTCCTTTGAAGTTGCAGTGAAAAAGACTAGGCGTTGTTTTTATTCCACTATATTGACTTCATCAGCTAAATTCACTGTTGGATTAGATCGATTATTACACTAGCTATTCACTCAAAACATAGTATGCTGAGGACATCTGCTGGTTAAACCCATGTAAATGCAACAAGAACAGCTAAAAAAAAGTACACACTTTAAAACCGCAGAATTATGGAAGCCTGTTTCAGCCACTAAATAAAAACAGTAATTGCGACTTTTTATCTCAGAATTCTGACTTTTTTCTCACAATTGCGAGTTATAAAGTCACAATTCTTTTTTTTCTCGCAATTCGAACTTTTTTCTCACAATTCTGATTTTTTTCTCACAATTGCGAGTTTATATCTCAGAATTGTGACTTTATAACTCAATTGTGAGAAAATATTAAGAATTGTGAGATATAAACACACAATTGCGAGAAAAAAAGTCAGAATTCTGAGATAAAAAGTCGCAATTACTGTTTTTATTTTATTTTGTGGCGGAAACAGGCTTCCATACAGAATAAACAGACCGTTATCGTTCGTTGGCGTTATCGTTATTTGGCCTTAAGAACCTGCTTTTTCTGGTAGACTATAATTCCTGTGTTTCATCTTTGATGGGCATCAAAAACAACAAAAAAAATCTTTGAAAAGTCAAAATTGCTTTCAATGTTTAACCTTGCATAACTTTATTCCCCCCCCCCCTCCCCCCCTCTGGCTCTTGTTTTATTAATTTATTTTGATACATGTCTTGTTTTCTATATGTATATATAATATATCAAATTAATTGGTTTAATAGAATCAAATATTCAAAAAGCTTTGTTCCTCCCATGCATCACTACCTGAAATCCATTTATAGTCTTTCTTTAATTAATTTAAATATATTACACTCAAAACAAACTGGTACCAGTGTTCAGTCAGACAGAAGTGAAACAATAGTTTTCATTGTTGGCTTGCAATTAAAAAAAAAATAATGAAAGTAAAAATAATGCACCCAAACAACACAAGCTCATATGTATATGTTTTACATTAACAAACATCTTCTGAGGCACGTGACAGACTGGCTGGTTTCATTTTAACCCACACATGCATCTCCCCGCATGTTTAAAAAGCCTCAGTGATGCGGACAGCTCAAACATGCCACACAATCCCTATTGAATAAGCAATGCACTGAATGTACAGTTTTAGTGTCCATCAAAGGGTCAGCGATGCAGTCCTGATGAAGGCAACACATCTGTCCTTGTTCAAACAAATCAACATCCGGTCACGTTCAGGTGAACATCAGGCCATCAGCTGCCGGGTTTCTCTCTGTTTGGGCCCATGAACTCCACACCTTCTATAGGGATGTCCTTCTCCTTGATGGCTTTCTGTGGACACACATCAGAGCATCACTAGACAGGAAGCTCACTAGGTTTTGAGACACATATGCAAGTGTTTTCTCATTCCATGTTAATGTAAAACGCAATGGTTCACATGCACATTTATATACCTGAACACACGTGTGATATTTAAGGAACAGCTCGCTGCATGGATCTGCGCTGCGGTCTCCTTTCAGGAATTTCTCGGCGAACCAGCGGTTGAAACACTGATCGTACTCGCGCTTGAGCTCCGTGCAGCCCTCGCCGACACTGTTCATCTTCACAACCCTCCGAGAAAACACAGCTCACGAGTTTAATGCGATCTCGCTGTTTATTCCGCGATCTCCCTTGACTTTGGGGTCTCGCGTGGCGCGCGATGATGACCTCACGCAAGCAGACGCGTAATAAAAGTCTTCAAGGACAAAACAGTATCAATAACAAAACGAAAGAAATACATTTTAAAATTTTGCATGCCATCTACCCTGTTAAATCAATAATTTCAAGATACTCTGATATTGATGATTTATGCTCCTTTTGCAAAAATAAGAAAGAAGCACATTTGTTTTTTTATTGTAAAATTACACAATTTTTTTGGAAGGAAATGGCAGAATTTATTTTTAATCTAGTAAAGGATACTGTTTTTCTTTAAAGGATATTATTTTGTACTATGAAAACAATGTTAACAAAGGTCTTGAATACATTGTTAACTTACTCATATTGCTGGCAAAATTTTTATATACATAAACAAAAATGCTTAAATTCTTCCCCGATATTTAAGGTATTTTTAGTGGAATTTGATTTTTTTATATCTTTGAAATTGTTAAAAAACAAAAAGTCATTAACATGCTTAAAATATTATAATTTTATTTTCGGATCCCCTTTTACTAATTAATGTCACACTTTGTATTGCACTGTCTTATGCTATGCTCTGTTTGTAAATTGTTCTATTTTCATTAAAAAAAAATCTTGTAAAATAAATGTAAAAATAAATGTAAAAAAATGTAATACTGGCATTTTAGACCACCTCTGTTAATCAATAACAGTGATTCCTCATTTAAATCTTTTTACAAAACCATTTCACTCTTTAAAATAGTTAGGAAAGTGCAAAAGGTCCACATTTACTGAAGACGTAGAACCATTTAATTCTCCACAAAAAATAATAAATTAATAAATAAAATTGAAAAATATTTAATAAAAATAGCAAAGTGAAGGTCAATATTTACTGAAGACTTAGAACCATTTCATCCTTCAGAAAAAAAATATATAAATAAATAATAAAAATAGCAAAGTACCGAAGGTCAATATTTACTGAACCAATTCATTCTTCAGAAAAATAATAAATAAATCATTAATAAAAATAGCAAAGTGCCGAAGGTCAGTATTTACTGAAGAATGAGAACAATTTCATTCTTCAGAAAAATAAATAAATAAAAATAGTAAAGTATTAAAGGTCAATTTTCACTGAAGAAGTAGAATCATTTCATTCTTCAGAAAAATAAATAAATAAATAAATAAAAATAGTTGATAAAAATAGCAGTGCTGAAGGTCAGTACTTACTGAAGTTGAACCATTTCATTCTCACATAAATAAATAGAAAAAAAGGAACATGCTGAAGAAATACATGAGGTTTTTTTTGTGTGTGTGTGATGTTATGTATTTCATTAGTATTTAATTTGTATCGTGCTCAGCATTTCATTATAGTTTTGTTATTAAATGTTGTATATTTAATATATTTCTGATATTGTCTGTACAAAGGCACTTGAATAATTAATTTTTACATGATGTACATTATATATGCATGCATATTTTCCCAACAGTTAAGTAAAGCATGATGCATCACGAAAAACAGTCAACACATACATTTATTAAATATTATAATACAGATTATATCATATGCATCACGCAGTATTCTGACAATATACTATATAGTTTCACAGAGTACAATAAAAATATATAGGTTTCCAATACAATTTCAACAAATCTTTTGTGTCTAATGTTGTCTGTAGTTCGTGTCACTGAGGCTGTGAGCCGAATACATTGATCAGTTTTTACAATTCACACGTCCAACATTTGTAGATATTGTTATATTGTGAGCTACATACAGCGTCATTCAATGTAAGCTAATGTTACAGGGCATAAAACAGCAATACATACAGAGAGAGATGATAAAGAGATCGTATGGCATATGATGGGGGAGTTAGTGTTGATGACACTTCATCCAGTCGCTCTGAATTACACGTGTTTTAGCAGGTTACTACAATCACATCAAATCTAACAAGTGCTAAAAGTTTGGGACACCATACAAAAGTTTGGCTGCTGGTAGTAGAGCACATCTGTACACACTCCCTCGCACACACACACACACACACACACACACACACATCTATATGGCATATACTGTATCAGATAAACATGAACATCTGTAATGAACTTCGTGACAAGCGCCCACCACACACGTCCCTGAACAGAGAAACTTAAGGCAAAAAGATACATACAAATGAAAATATCTCTGGTGATCGATTGTTTTTACAGTAGAGTTGGTTCACTGAGTGAGGTACGTCATTGTGTAGCAGCACAACAGATTATCTGAGTGATGAAAAAACCTGACGGTAAATGAGTGAACATGGCCAGGTCACATTTTACCTCAAAATCAAAAGGAAGAAAAAAAATTGATAATAATTTTCTTTGCATAAAGAAAATTCAGCCTATTTTTAAGAGATTTTTACAGTCTAAATAAATAAATATTTTTTTTACTGCTATATATATATAATTTAGATCAAACTTTTTGCTCATTTAAATAAAAAATGTATTAGAATAATGATTTACTATATTTTTGCAAATATGCAAAAATCTTAATGGTCCTAAAAGTAGAATGCAAATTTAATTTCTTAGTTTTTTCTTTTATTTATTGTACAATTTCTTATTTTTTTCATTACTGTAATGTGACTCTCTCTCTCTTTATATATATATATAAATAATAAAATTATGATTTCAGTTTATATCAGGATAGTGTTTATTCTACAGCCTTTCTGCTAATTTAAATAAAAAATGCATTACAATAATGATTTTATATATTTTACTATATTTTCGCAAATATGCAAAAATCTTAATATTCCTAAAAGTAGAATGCAAATAATTTCTTATATTTTCCTTTGTATTTAGAGGTCAAATATGAGCTGATTTTCACCCCGCTGAAAATTATAATAATTCACTTTCATCCCCATGTGAGTCTGATAAACCTGACAGCAATTTTTCCGTGCAAATATCATGAAGTGATGTGTGAAGTACGCTAAACATCTGCAATAATGATTATGTCTAATTTTCATACATTTAAAAAATAAATAAATATACAGCATTACTTTGTGCTTTTAGAAAATCTGAGTCATTGAGTCGCACGTCACTGCCATTCATAGATCATCTTTATATATTTCATAGTTATTTGTTTACATCCACAACCTTGTATAAAACTATTCTCCAAGTATCCTAAATTTTTTCTATAATAGCTCTCATTATCTCTGATATATTCTTAGTCATATTTATTCTTACGGACCCCATGAAATCAAAATCAGTGTTTTGTGGCTTGTAGTTTATGTCTTTAGCTTTGAGTCCATTTACATGTCAGTGCTAATCTGACTAAATAAACTGTATGTATAGGGATTTAAAATGTTTCTCATCTTGCACTCATTGTTTTCCAATCAAATGGGCTATTTAAAAAAAAAACACTGATATGTCCCACCCCAACTTCCTATTTCAATATACATACTCTATATTATAATATTAAATATAATAAATATTAACATTAAAATCTGGGCAGATGAAAACACTGGTTTGGCATTTACTGTAGCTTAGGGTTTTGTTTTCTCATAATGGCCAAAAACAGACACAGAGCGTCTTTAGACTGATAATGGAAGGCAGAATGAGAAGGAGGTTGAATCACTTGTTCTCAATCAGGATCTGGACCTTGTGCACCAGGTCTCGAGCCATGACCAGCAGCTTTGGGACATCATGATGTTCAGCCATTTCTATGTGAAAACATAATAATCAACAGCATGTCATTAGCAATGTTTTCATCTCAAGTTGGGAATTTAACATATGCACAAAATTGGAAAATCGCATAAAGCTCCGTTTTAATCCATTTTCATTCAATTTTGATGACAGAATTTGGCTCAGATATTTCAGAATAACCAAACCAACATTTGAGATGATGTGATGCGATTAGTCCGCTGGTTAGTCCAGTTATCCAATCACAGTCTCTGTTCTAAAAGTTTTTTTTGCACATCAAGGCATTTATTTGGTAAATGTATTTCCATCATAGTTTATGTCTTCTTAGCGGATAAAAAAAATATCCACCTCATACATTTTTATGAACATTTTTAGAATTTATGTGCATCTTGGCATTTCTATCCAGCTTTTTTTATGCGATAACCCAAAATTTGCATAAAAATAGGTGGAAGGAAACAGCTATTGTGGGATTTTGCATCACTGCATTTGATAGACATTTAATAGTACCGTTAAAGAACTTGATGATGTCTGTGAAATCCATGTTGTTCTCCAGAATAATGTCTCGGTACAGCTCAACCAATGCCAGTGCGATGAAGAGCACAAAGTGCTCAGACGAGGCGTAACGGGCGGCCCAGATGGTCTCCCACACAGAGAACACATCATCATACACCATTTCTTAGAAAGAGGAAAACAAAAGGATTCACTCACTTTAAGTGCATCAGTTGGAAAGTGTGTAAGTTTTGCAGCACTAGTGGTACCAAAATTAATTGCAGAAAAAAAGATTCTTCAAGGCAAGACACTAGGTGAATATGGTAAACTTTTTAACTAACAGATATCACCATACTTCCCCAGTTGATTAATCACAGTATGTTAAGACAATTGTTTTAAATTACAAAAGGTTTTTTAAATGTTATGTCTAAATATTGGCATTACCGAATTAAATATGCACTATTTTGTATACATTTCCAGAACATAAATCTGAACATTTGATATATCCAGATTCAAAATTATTCTTTCATTTTGTTGGCATATTAGAGTTAAAGGTTTTTACTGAGGGGATTTTGGATTTCTCTTTTTATCACTCCATAAATCAGAAAATACTATCAACAGCCAGAAAAAAAAACATTAATTTTCACCATATTTTTTAGTAATAAAATGTTTTATAAAATCAGGCAAATGATTTGTGAACAAACCCCTCAGTAAAAACCTTCAGAATATAGACAGGAATAAAACTGTAAAGTTTGGTGTATGTAACTGCTGCTGAAGTGCAGAAAAAACGCTTTAAAGATATGACAGAAAAAATAAATTTTCACCATGTTTTTAATAATAAAATGTTGTATAAAATCAGGCAAATTATTTATGAACAAACCCCTCAATAAAAACCTTCAGAATATAGATAGGAATGAAACTGTAAAGTTTGGTGTATGTAAGTGCTGCTGAAAAGGAGAAAAAACTCTTTAAAGATATTACAGAAAAAATTAATTTTCACCATGTTTTTGATAATAAAATGTCGTATAAAATCAGGCAAATGATTTATGAACAAACCCCTCAGTAAAAACCTTCAGAATATAGATAGGAATGAAACTGTAAAGTTTGGTGTATGTAAGTGCTGCTGAAGTGGAGAAAAAACTCTTTAAAGATATTCAAGAAGAAAATACATTCTCATCTTGTTTTTAGTGATAAAATGATGTATAAAATCAGGCAAATGATATATGCACAAACCCCTCAGTAAAAACCTTCAGAATATAGATAGGAATGAAACTGTAAAGTTTGGTGTATATAACTGCTGCTGAAGTGGAGAAAAAACTCTTTAAAGATATGACAGAAAAATAGATTAAAGTGCAATAAAAGAAACTTAAGTGTAATTTGGATGTTTGCTTTCCACTGGTCTGATAGTTATGGAAGCAAAATTGACCAGTACATAAAAAACTATGGTTTTGCCTGTAGTGTCTCGCCCGAAAATTTGTACTTTAGGTTTATTTATTTATTAAGCATGTAAAATTGATTAGTTATTAGCATTTTGTTTTTCAATATAAAGTGATGTTTTTGCACTGTGGCATCGATGAGCTCACCTCTCTTGAAGTCCAGGAGGAACCAGCGGTAGCAGAAGTAGAAGTGTGTGTAGTCTCCGTTCTGCTGCATCAGCTCAAAGAGCTCCGAGTCCAGAATCTGAAGAGGTTTGACAGAATCATGAAACAGAAACACACACACACACACTGTCTAAAACATCAGCGCAATTGTGTGTTTAATAAGTGTGTGTGTGATTGTGGGTGAAACCTGGATGAGGGAACGCATGTTGGCGAAGTGTGTGTCCATGGCTCCACCATGAGGGAAGTTCTGGTTCATTCGTTTCATGAGCTCAGTGAAGCAGCTGAAGGCCATGGCCTCTAATTTAAAACCAGATGATTCAGAAACATTTTACACTTGGTAATATAAAATAGGCTTACAGTATTGCTTTAGTTTAAAATATACAGTATTTTAAGTGTTTTCAGGCACAGCATGAATTAGTGCCTAAAAAACTTGCAATTTTTTTTTTATTAAATACTGGCAACAGCAACATAATAAAATACACCAATGTTCAACAAATAATTAAATTAATAATCTCAGTAATTTTTCCAACAAAACTGACATATGATATATATATATAAAAAAAAAAAAACAATATATGTCCAATCAAATTTCAGAGGGGATTTAAGAGATCATAGGGTTCACAAGTAAATAAGGTAAGACTTAAAGTTAATGTACCATCATCCAGGATGACCAGCAGGGGTGCTAGTAAGTCACACATTCCCTGGACGTATCCAATGTCAAGGTGCTGCCAAACATAACTTAGGACACAAAAAAATGAAAACATTCTCATTTGCTTTCAGATGGGAAGTAAATCAGTGTAATGCTGCACATTTATTTCTTAATAAATATGTATGCTACCATTCAAAAGTATTTTTTGAAAGTAATTAATATATTTATTTAGCAAGGATGCAATACATTTCTATTTCAAATAAATGTTCTTTTGAACTTTCTATTCATCAAAGAATCATGAAAAATGTGGTTTCCACAGAAATATGAAGCAGCACAACTGTTTTCAACATTGATAATAATCATAAATGTTTCTTCAGAATGATTTCTGAAGGATCATGTGACACTGAAGACTGATGCTGAAAATTCAGCTTTGATCACAGGAATAAATTACAGTTTACAATAGATTCACATAGAAAACAGCTATTTTAAATTGAAATATTTCACTATTTTTACTGTATTTTTGATCAAATAAATGCAGCCTTGGTGAGCAGAAGACACTTCTTTCAATAGACTTTCAATAGACTTAGCTTTATTTTACCTGCACATAATGTTACGCAGTTTCTCCAAGTTTGCAGGGGTAAAATACCAGTAGTTTCTGTCACATCGCTGGACGTCTTTGTCAATGCGATGTAGATTGAGTGTGTACAGGTCTACCATCTCCTGCTGTAAAAGAAACGAGAAGAAAAAATGCCTTTGAAGATCACACACTATTAGAGGAACAGTTCACCCAAAAAATTATGACTTTCTTTTTTCAGTGGAGCACAAAAGAAGGTTTAAATAGTGCAAAAATGAACTAAATTTGGGTCTGTTCCTAACACAAAGCATCATATGACTTCAGAAAATTTGAAATATAGTACAGTTTATGAGTCAGATAAGCTATTTTCATGATGCTGTTTTGGAGGAAAAATACAAAGAAAGACAAGAAACCACACAGCAATCAAACACAAAAATACAAAGACAAAAAACCAAACACAAAAATGCAAATAAAGCCATAAAAACACATTAAACAAACACAAACATCAAAAAAAAAACAGTAAACAAACACAAACATGCAAAGAAAGCACGAAACAAAACAGCAAAGAAACACAAAAACATACCAGTATCAAGGAAAGGAGAACAATGGAAGTCATAAACTAAACTAAAACCATGTGTTTTATGGAAAACAGAAAGTAATTGTTTCCCAAACGATCTCTTTAAACCAAGAATGTTTTAGGTGACATACCGAGTAGGTTGTCCCGATGGATGACACTGGAGACGCCACGTCAGTCTTGTCTCCTGTGACCACTAGACAGTCTGGTTTGGGGAATAAGTTGTCCATCTCCGGTTCCTCCTCTGAGAGCGCTGAATCCGTTCCCTCCGGAGTTGTGTTGACGCCTGGATCCATGCAGAGTTCCAAAGCAGGCATTCCCACGGGCGGTTTCTCCCCGGACACGGACGGTGCCATGGGACGAGCCAACATCAGAGGTGTCCTGTTACTCTCTGAGGACATATAAACCACGGATGAAGCAATCTCCTCCATTTCCAAAGCCGACGGCGAGTCATCGGACATGTCTGGAGATTGTTTTGATAGGGAGGTGATGGGACCGCAGCTCTCTGACTCGGATTCGGTGATTTGTTTGATTATTATCCTACTGTGATCAGCGTCCCAGTTGATTGTTTGTGGCATGCTAATGGATTCAGCTTCAGTCGTGGTTTGTGTCACATTCTGTGGTTCAGATGAACATTCATCCATTTGAGATTTGTCCAGTGATGATTCTTTATCAATCGGTTTTGGATCATCCTGGCTTTCGTTCACTTTCAAATCTGTTTCTTTGTCAGTCTTTGATTCTCCAGATGGTGAAGATGCAATCACAGCCTCCTTTGATTCAGAGGATTTTGTCATTTCTTCAATGGGATCTTTTGGTGAATGAAGTTCACATTCATTTTCATTTTCTTCAGATTTTCTGGCACTGGGTTGCATTTTAGCTTCTGTGTTTTCTTCAGTTGCGTTTTTTGCATTTGCATCTTTCTCTGAATCTACTTCCTGCTGCGTTTCAGTCCTAGATGTTTCAGAAGTCTGGAGTTCTTCACTTTCTAGAGGTTTTACTGACTCGCCTTCTGAACAGACGCTCTCTGTTTGTGAAACTACAGCATTAGTAGTCAAGCTGTTTTCTGGTAGATCCTCTTTGGCCTTCTTATCCAGGTCGGTCTGATCTCGTGCTGCCGTTTTGGACCCCGATTCTTGTGTGGACGTCTCCTCTGTGCTCGGAGAGCAGTCTGAGAGAGCAGAAGTCACGGAGAAGTTACGAGACGATGGGTGCCCAGAGTCTGGAGAACTAGTGCAATTCGGAAGAGTGCCGTTTGGGATTTTGGGCTGTGGCTTCTCATCTTTTGGTTTGGGCTCAGATTCAATCGGGTCAACCTCATCGACAGACCCAAACACCTGAGACAGGAGAAGCAAAGTCAGAAAAAACTAAAACCAGCATGGTTGAAAGACAGAACAGTAATGCAGGATTTGATTTGAAACACCAGGATTTGTGAATGATGAAAAGCGGGACTTTTATTATGACACAGTCGCTGGCGCCGCTTCCACTTTTCCGGTCATGAGTATGAGGTAACACAGCTCTGTTTATCATATTAGATACATTTGAGTGTGTTGAAAATTATGTTATAACGTTACTCTGTGTGTTCGCTCGGCGGCTGTATGATGGTATGTTTAATGCGATGCCGTCTCACCTGAGTGCTGCTGTCGCTGTGTGATCCTGCGTGACTCTGTTTATCGGAGCTGCTGCTCTGAGACGACTGGAGAGAGAAACACAACGTCACTCAATAAACCTGCATGTAAACATCACTGTGCATTTGCAGTGCATCTGATGTGCGTAGGAGACTCGAGCGTAAATTTTTTACATCCGTGCTGATGGTGGAGTCCTGGCGCGATCCACAGTCCACGCTGGCGCCGGACGCGCATTTAGCCAGAGCGACGGCGTGTTGTTCCTTCTCACGCTGACGCACGATGGCTTCACATCCCAACCACTCGCTCATGGTCTGCTCGTAACACGCTCGAATCTGCTCGTCCACCTAGAGAGAGTACAGCAGGGTTATTCTGCTTCTGCATTGGTTTCGATCACAGAGTCATGTTTGCTCACCTCTTTGCGTTCGTTGAGGCTCATGGTGAACTGATAGTGGCCTAAGAGAAACGGCCAGACCTCTTTCCGTAGTGAGGGATCCACACCACCATAATACACCAGCCGAAGAAGTTCCTCCTCGTCGTATGCCTGCACAAGCATCATTGAGATACTATTATAGTACTTGTTAATATTTTACATGTTTTTATGGTAACACTTTACAATATGACTTCTTTCTTAAAGGGATAGTTCACCCAAAAATGAAAAGTATGCCATAATTTACTCACCCTCAAGCCATCCTAGGTGTATATGACTTTCACAATCGGAGTTACATTAAAAAATATTCTGGCTCTTCCAAGCTTTATAACGGGAGTGAATAGTAACCCAAAATGTTGAAGCCCCAAAAAGCACAGCCATATGACGTAGGATGTAGGAGTAGAGTAAGCTTAGGTGAGAGTAGACTCTTCTCGTGGTTCAAACAAATAAAGTAGGGCTAGGCAACAAACTCAATCTCCTCCAACAAAGTTCACTCTTCCACCGGAATTGACTCGTGTACAGAAGACAGTGATTCTAGCTTATAAAGTTATAAATATGGACATTGGTTCGCTTCAGAAGGCCTTTAATAACCCCCTGGAGTCGTTTGGATTACTTTTATGATGGATGGATGTGCTTTTTTTGGCTTCAAAATCTCAGGTACCATTCACTTCCATTATGAAGCTTGGAAGATCCAGAATTGTGAATTCTAATTGTGTTTGGCTGAAAGAAGAAAGTCATCTACACCTAGGATAGCTTGAGGATGAGTAACTTATGAGATACTTTTCATTTTTGGGGGAACTAACCCTAAAGGGATAATTCACCCAAAAATGAAAATTCTGTCATCATTTACTCACCCTCATGTCGTTCCAAACCTGTATGAGTTTCTGTCTTCTGTTGAACACAAAAGAAGATATTTTGACGAGACAGTTGATCGTTGTCACAGTTATGTTCTGTTAAAATTCACTTTAAGTTTGTTTATCTTCAGTCACATGTTTTTTTGTTCTAGTTTCCCGCCACTCTTTAGTTACTCAGGTTACAGATCAGCCTGACCCAGAGCCCAGCCCATCACCGATCGACAGATTTTTTGCCAGAGCCCCCCGCAGACTGGATGCTTCCACTTGCCGCGACCGGTGAGCATGTACCTGAGGAAAGGAGGACAGCGCATACCATCGCCCCGGAGCCGAAGCACCTTGAAGTGTCTGACCAGGGGTGTGAACCGACGTCACCATCACCTCAAGGTATACGAGGGACTGGATACGAGCCCCACTACTGAGAGAGCACCAGCTGGACTTAATGGATGATTTTGGTGAGGGCGGAGAGATGGATTCCCTGTTTCCCTTGATCCAGCCAATATGCGTTTCATCTTCAGTCTTGTTAACCCCACCCAGCCTCCCTCTCCTACCACCTCTTGAAACAGCCATTAGGACTGCATTGTTTTTTGTTGGGTTTTGTTCTATTCTCCCATCTGCCCTTCAGTGCTCAGCCTCTCCTGCCACCCATTCGTCAGTGTTCCCCATCTGTCCCGCTGCATCACCACCACCTCCTCTCAGTGGTGTGGGAACTTAGCGGACCTGCTGGGAGCCACTTCCTCATGGGCATCATGAGCCCGTGGCTCTCCCTACAGCCTGCTCCACCTCAACCGGTCATCCTGACTCCTACACTACCGATTCTTCTACCCTCGTTTCTAGCAATGACCATCGACCATTCAGCCTTGCCAGGCTCCCTCGGATGATCAGCTCCACCCAAGTCAGACATTGCCACACCTTCGCGGTGGAATTGCGTGACTTCACCCCTTCAGCTTCAGATAGCTTCGCTCTCCCACAGGCTTCACCTTTGCCCTCAGTCACCCCAGCTCAACCTCTGGCCTCCGGATCCCTACCTTCAGACTGGATGCTTCCACCTGCCACGGCTGGTGAGCCTGTACCCAAGGAAAGGAGGACAGCACATACCATTACCCCGGAGCCGAAGCACCATGAAGTGTCTGACCAGGGTGTGAGCCAACATCACCGTCCATCGCCGTGGGAGTCCTCATGGCATTTGAGCAAATAGATGCGAGCCCCGCCACTAAGAGAGAGCACCGGCTGGACTCAATGGACGATTTTTGTTGGTCTCCCACCACCTCTTAAAACAGCCAAAAGGACTGCATTGTTATTTGTTGGGTTTTGTTCTATTCTCCCATCTGCCCTTCAGTCCTCAGCCTCTCCTACCACCCATTTGTCAGTGTTCCCCATCATTCCCACTGCATCACCACCACCTCCTCTCGATGGCATGGGCACTTAGCAGACCTGTCGGGAACCACTTCCCCATGGGCATCATGAGCCTGTGGCTCTGCCTACAGCCTCAGAGTGTGCTGCTCCACCTCAACCGGTCGTCCTGACTCTTATGCTGGTGCTTCTTCCACCCTCGTTTCCGGCAGTGACCATCGGCCATTCAGCCTTGCCAGGCTCCCTCAGACCGCCAGCTCCACCCAGGTCAGACATCGCCACACCTTTGCTGAGGACTTGCGGGTCATTCACTGCTCTCCAGCCCTCCACCCTTCAGCTTCAGATAGCTCCGCCCTCCCACAGGCTTCACCTTTGCCCTCAGTCACCCCAGCTCAACCTCTGGCCTCTGGATCCCTACCTTCAGACTGGATGCTTCCACCTGCCACGACAGGTGAGCCTGTACCTAAAGAAAGGAGGACAGCACAAACCATTACCCTGGAGCCAAAGCACCACGAAGTGTCTGACCAGGGTGTGAGCCAACATCACCGTCCATCGCCGTGGGAGTCCTCATGGCATACGAGCAAATAGATGCGAGCCCCACCACTAAGAGAGAGCACCGGCTGGACTCAATGGACGATTTTTGTTGGTCTCCCACCACCTCTTAAAACAGCCAATAGGACTGCATTGTTATTTGTTGGGTTTTGTTCTATTCTCCCATCTGCCCTTCAGTCCTCAGCCTCTCCTACCACCCATCTGCAGTGTTCCCCATCATTCCCACTGCATCACCACCATCTCCTCTCAGTGGCATGGGCACTTAGCAGACCTGTCGGGAACCACTTCCTCATGGGCATCATGAGCCTGTGGCTCTGCCTACAGCCTCAGAGTGTGCTGCTCCACCTCAACCGGTCATCCTGACTCCTATGCCGGCGCTTCTTCCACCCTCGTTTCCGGCAGTGACCTTCGGCCATTTGGCATTGCCGGGCTCCCTCGGACCGTCAGCTCCACCCGAATCAGACATCGCCACACTGGTCGCTGCTCTCTGGCCCTCCGGCCCTTCAGGCTTCACCTCCGCCCCCCAGTCACCCCAGCTCAACCTCTGGTCTCCAATCCCTATCTTCACCTTGGGGGGTCGTCACTATGGCTCCATCATCACCGTTCCTTCGCTCCCTCGGCTCTCCAGCCGTGCCTTGGGCTTCCCTAAACATGGTTACACTTCCGTCGATCGTCAACACCATGGCTCCTCCCTCCTTCAACTCCACCGTGGGCTGTTGTCCTGGTCGGGCTCTGGGTCTGCATCATCTGGTCTCTCAGCACATCTCCTCCGTGGCTGCTGCCTCCAACTCCTCCATGGTTCCGTCTGCCTGTTTTCACCATCTCCTCGTCCACCTCCAAAGCCCCCACCTTCCCTCCTTCATCTTTTCTGTTACAGAGCGAAGTCGCGCCTTCTAAGAGGGGGCGTACTGTCATGTTTATGTTCTGTTAAATTCATTTTCATGGACTTTTAGTTTGTTTATTATCAGTCACGTTTCTTTTGTTCTAGTTTCCCGCTATTCTTTAGGTACTATGGTTATAGATCATGATTAGACATTCTGTTCAGCTGTTCGTGATTAATCACCTTGTTTGCCTTACTATTTAAGTTGCTGTGTTTTCAGTACTCATTGGTTTAATCAACGTTAATGTTAAGTTGTGTTTGTTCGCCTGCCTTTTGGATTGTTTGCTCGTATGGATTATTAAAGCCTTTTTGAACCTGATCCTTCATCCTCCTTTTCTTCCTACAACCTAACCGTGACAACCATAGCCATTGACTTCCATAGTAGGGAAAAAAAGATACACTGGAAGTCAATGGGGGCCATCAACTGTTTGGTTACCCATATTCTTCCAAAAATTCTTTTGTGTTCAGCAGAAGAAAGTCGGTCCTGATGTACAGAAGATATCATCTGATTATTCATGAGGCTGTGGAGTAAGTACACTAAATAGTGAAGGTCACATACAGTGCTGTCCTGTAGGAACATCTTCCACACTTCTGCAGACAGACCGCCTCTGGCATCATAAGGGATGTCGGGCTCAACAATAGTGGCGTTCACCAGAGCCGACAGGTGCGTGCGAACGGTGGACAGGTGACGGCAGTACGCCAACCCTTGAAGGGACACGACAGGTCATGAGAAAGTGCATGAGAAAGAGCATTACAAAACCATAAATCTCAAGTGACACATACAGCCGTAGAAAGCCCGGGAAATTATCTGGTGCTTCATGGTCTCACAGAGTAACTTCAGCGGCGCCCTGTTTCACACAGACATCTGCAGTCAGGCTAAAACCATATAGTAGCTTAATTCATATTGCAAACATCACAAATCCAGACTAGCCTGTCATGGTTGCATCCGTTGGGTAGTCCATCCGACGAGCCATTCTGAGAACAGGAAGAACAAGACGACTTCCTGGGTGTGGGCTGCCATAAATTCACACTCTGGTCGATCAGTTCTGGTGCCACTTTAATATTGAGAATATCAATTAGCATCATATTTATGATTTCCTGCTTCAGACATTAGTCAGATGTAAACCCATTTGGAAAATCATAAGATAAAATTTATACAACAGTTCTTTCTAATTCTTGAATCACTCAAACGTTTCACCGTTTGTATCACTCCGCTTGTGGTGACTGTAATGGCGGCCAAATCCATCATCTTTTTATAAATACTACTGTTGTTGTGGCACGAAATGTAGTTTAAAGAGTTTTTTAGGAGAGAATGTAGTTATTTAGACCTTAAATATGTGGCCTATTTTGTTTAGACGCTTTCAGAGATGCCAGCTCCAGGTCATCAGCGGCCGTTCAGTGCTCGAGTACCCGCCGAGAACAGCTTCATATCGGCCAGTCCTTCGGGAATTTGCCGCTGACTCTTATGTAGATACTGGTTAAACATGAGATATAATTCATTTGGAGTATATCACACTGATTTATAGCTTGTTTCATTGAGTTTCTATGCTTTCTTTAAAGTTTGATTCATTGAACTGCTTCCTTGCCTTTTTCTCCCCTAATCTTATTAGGAAACTACCTCTCAATTAGTGGAGTTGCACACCTGTAGGTAATTATCAGAGTGAACATAGCTGTGTGAGATTGTTACTCTTGTTATCTAATGAAGGCCTTGGAAGACCCGAAACATCATGTTTTTTAAGTAATAAAGTTTGAGCTCTTAAGAGTGAGTGTTGCAACTTTGTTCAGCTCAGTTGAATTTTGATTTTCAGTTGTATTGGTAGAGCACCTTTTATCATATTCGGGTATATCAAACTGTGTCTTATTAATCTATTACTTGTTCCAGATGCAAATCGATCTGAGTTAAAGGAAAAATTAAGTTTCATAACTTTATATTTAAATGAATCATAACTTTATATTTAAATGAATCCTGTACTAGAGCGCTGCTTTTGTACGTTTGACTGAATTGTTTGCTTATGTTTATTTCCTATTGTCTAATGGTTATTGTTGTAAATTAAAATTTTGTTTAATAAAGATTATTTTTTATAAATAATATGCCGTATTTGGTATTGAGAAAGGGTCCGTTAGTGATTGTGATTTCAGTGAAAGTTACATTAATACACCATTAAATGTCTTTATGAGTCAGAAAAAGGAAGTTGTTTTAGCGATGTGGGAAATCCTCTGAACATTTAAAAGGATAAAGATATTACCTCTGCGGACATATTTTCTTATAATGGATATAATATTATGGACATCGACCTGAAGAATGAATGCTATATCAGATGCAGGTAATACACTCATGACGGAAGGAAGTAGTTCTGCACAAAAGAGGTTTTTAAAGACACACCGTTGTCGTTTCTTATTTATTTACTCACTTGTGCCGTCAAACTGTTGTATAAATGCAATATCACACTCGTAGCCATGCGATATAGCTGTATATCAGCACGCTGTGATTACCTACGGCCGAATCATTGTTTAAATTTGTTTCTGTTTCCATGCTTGTGAATGAAACACCAACATCAACATGATATTAACATACCAAACTCATGACTGCCTGGATATATAATCCGAAACACGTAATCCGTGGCCTCGTCTTCATCTTTGTCCGAGAATGACTCACAGGATCCATGTGGACTCCTTTTACGCAGTTTTGGGAAGACTTTTCCCTGGGGAAAGAACACAAAAAGGTCTGCAAAACAAAACATTTCTTATTCAAATTACTGAAGCATGAGTGTTTGGCGAACCTTTCCTCTTTGGGACCACAGAGGAGGATCTAACTGGCCGTGAGGAAGGAGGCCCGTTTCCAGACACGTGAGGAACTGGAGCAGATGGCCTCCTTTTGGAAATCGAAACGGAGGTCTTTGGATGCCGTCTTGGCTGACCAAAACCACAGTACCACCACTGTCCACTGAACACAAGCAGATTCGGACAAACCTTTAATAGTTTGGGCCCTTTTTGCATTTTTTTTTTTAGATTTTCTTATAGATGTTGTCTATAAATGTTCTCAATATACTGATTAAAGTGTTAAAGATGCATATATTCACCTTGCTGATGACAGTGCAAATAGACAATCTCCTCTAGACGAATGGTCATCGCAAAATCCCAGTACACACTATGAAGACAATAAAGAGACACCAGTGTTGACACAGTCAACGTCACCAGTATACAGTTTACTGTTTTATAGTATTCTATAAAGCCTATGTCTATTAGCACTGCATAATAAAGATGCATTTGTCCATTTAAGGGATTTCCTGGAAGTTTTATGACTTCTATGAGTCTCACTTGTGGTCTTTCTGCAAGAGGGCGCCCTCCAGCTTCCATTATGAATGAAACAGACATTACATGAGAGTGTTTTATGCTCTACAATGCTTGCATTGCAACGTCACCATCATAACGCACCTTTTCTCATAATCTAACTCCCCTATGTTTCCATTCATCAGCTGGTTCGGTGTCCATTTTAGTGTCATAAGATCCG
Source organism: Culter alburnus (assembly GCA_028476615.1). Classification (NCBI taxonomy): domain Eukaryota; kingdom Metazoa; phylum Chordata; class Actinopteri; order Cypriniformes; family Xenocyprididae; genus Culter; species Culter alburnus. The sequence continues at coordinate 697,289 of JAOTNS010003476.1, read as the reverse complement.
CCGTCTGGTGAAGAGAGAGGTATCCTGGGATAGCTTCCATGTCGTCTCTCTAAAAGAGACGATTTATTGCCATGCTTTAATTAAAACTCCATATCGCTACAGTATAGTCATAAGTAACATTTCACAGCTGACGTACCGGCTGCACGAGGACATTGTTCTTCCCAAAGAGCAACGTGGCTCTGGAGTTTTGATGAAGGGATTCAACGTAATCCCGAGCCCAGAAAGAAGGTCTGTCATCCATACTGCCGCTCGACTGCCTCTTCTGAATCTACAAAGCAACAGATTGAGATCTCATTGCATTTGTGATTTTGTGAAACCAGACCAAACAAGACAGATAGATAGATAGACAGATTTTTCTTTAAGTTGCATCATTTTTGACTTGAGAAACGAGCACTGCGTGATCTTATGGACCGAATCCAAAGCATTAAATGCTGAATGTCTTACTAGAGCCGGGGCGTTTGGTGGGGGAATCTTGGCGGCAGTGGCCGCTGTGAATGCGGTGTCTCTGCACCAATTCATCAGCTGAGGGGTCCGTCCAGAAATGATTGGCCGTCTTCGCTTTTGTGTACTCCAAAGCACACGGACCGACTGAAAGAGTGTACAGAGTACGGAAAAACACCACCGAAATGCATCATAATATCGTAATTACACAAAGATATACAGTTAAATATATATTTTAGTATATTTTTATTATATTTTAATATTGGTATCTAAGCTGATACCAAGCAAAGATGCAAGGATTGGGCCGTCAACTGGATCTCTCAGGAGAGCTTCTCTTTCATAAAACTTGCTGAAATACAAATAAAATTAAACATGCAACATAGCTGTTGAACCATTTATTATATTCTATTTCATACTGTTTAAAGGGTTAGTTCACCCAAAAATGAAAATAATGTCATGCCGTTCCACACCACACCCGTAAGACCTTCGTTCATCTTCAGAACACAAATTAAGATATTTTTGATGAAATCTGATGGCTCAGTGAGGCCTGAGCAATGACATTTCCTCTCTCAAGATCCATTAATGTACTAAAAACATATTTAAATCAGTTCATGTGAGTACAGTGGTTCAATATTAATATTATTAAGCACCAAAAAAACCAAAATAACGACTTATATAGTGATGGCCGATTTCAAAACACTGCTTCATGAAGCTTCGGAGCGTTGTGAGTCTTTTGTGTTGAATCAGCGGTTCGGAGTCACGTGATTTCAGCAGTTTGACACGCGATCCAAATCATGATTCGACACAAAAGATTCATAACGCTCCGAATCTTCCTGAAGCAGTGTTTTGAAATCGGCCATCACTATATAAGTCGTTATTTTGTTTTTTTGGTGCACCAAAAATATTCTCGTGGCTTTATAATATTAATATTGAACCACTGTACTCACATGAACTGATTTAAATATGTTTTTAGTACATTAATGGATCTTGAGAGAGGAAATGTCATTGCTCAGGCCTCACTGAGCCATCGGATTTCATCAAAAATATCTTGATTTGTGTTCTGAAGATGAACGAAGGTCTTATGGGTGTGAGGGTGAGTAATTAATGACTTTATTTTTTTATTTTTGGGTGAACTAGCCCTTTAAGTAGGCAGCTCTAAGCAGTGTGCTAATACAGTCTGTATCTTGTCAGAATCAATCCTTGTCATTAATTAATTCTTCACCTGCTGTTCTCCACCAAGTAAAGGACGATTTTGTCCAGCATCTTCTCAGTAAGCGCTGTGCGAATCCAGAGGTGTTTGATGGCCAGAGGGGACAGGTTGGGCGGCCTGGGCTGCTTTCGGACGCTGTCTTGACTCATCTGGCTCTGGTTTTGTCTTGTGTTGTGAGAAGCGAATGAAAATCAACTATATTTACCCTATTTACTTTCTTAATACTCATATACATGATTCAACAGTGCACAAAATTTGACAAAATTTGGATATTTTCTCACTTGTTCTCGATGATTTGCTCCAGTTCCTGGACCTTCCGGCACAGTTCCTCAGCTGGTGGAAACATCTTCCCCACCTTCATGAAAAGAGCCGCCAGCTTATTACTGCGCAGGAAGCCAGCGGCGCGTCGTTTCAGCCCATGCAGGACACACGCTTCCACCACGCCTGCAGAAACCACAATCCACCCGAAATACATTAATATTCAAGCTGTTTAGCCGAGACTCATATTCACAGCTGCTGGATTTACAGAATGAAGTAATCCGACACCGTCACAAACAGATTGTTAGGTGGAGGTGGTTTGACAGCGGATATGATGTGAGCCATCAGTCATACTAGTGAACGCCACTCAGAGTAATTAGTGTCCTTTCAGCAGCCCACTCACCATACTGACACTGACACACCAGACACAACTTCACACTGACCTTCAAGGTACTAAAATCTGCATTTAAAAAGGAAAATGTGTTTATCTCATGCATGCATGTTAGAATGGACCTATTATGCCTTTTTACAAAGTCTTGATGTTGTTTTTGGGCTCTACTAGAACAGGTTTTCATGCTTGAATGTTCATTATTCTCCATTGTTGCAGCTCCTCTCTTTTCAGTCTGTCAGTAACACTCTGTTTAGTTCCTGTCTCTATGAAGCCCCTCCTTCTGAAAAAGCACAATGTGCTCTGATTGGTCTGTTGGAGCAGTGTGTTGTGATTGGTGTTTGGGAAATGCCCCGCCCTTTACCATAACTACCAGTTTCAACACACTACTAACTATCTCAACCAGGCCCCGCCCCTTTATTCTGCGTATGAATTATTTAAATGAGGAATATTGTGAAGATGGAGGCGTTTCAGGGAGTTCAGAAACACTGATATAGAGAATAACTCCTGCTGGAGGGACTTTTTTATGTTCTTGGAATGTTTTCAGTGGCAAGTTTTATTTTTGTTCCCAGAGAATTCTCCTAAAAGGTAGGAAAAACATTCTAAAAATGTTTAGTGATACATTGTTAGAACATTATCGCCTAACACTCTTCCGATTGGGCATTGGATGTGAACTCAAATGTTGTTCAGACATCAAATTTTGGTTGAAAGTGAAAACCTAACATTTGTTTGATGTCAAGCTCAAATGTCATTAAAAAACTCAAAAACGACATTACCAGCTTCTCCTATTACAAACCAGATTGACTTTATTCCTGTCATAAGTGTACAAAAGTTCTTATTTAGAATTAAAGGGTTAGTTCACCCAAAAATGAAAATTCTGTCATTAATTACTCACCCTCATGTCATTCCACACCCGTAAGACCTTCGTTCATCTTCAGAACACAAATTAAGATATTTTTGATGAAATCCGATGGCTCAGTGAGGCCTGAGCAATGACATTTCCTCTCTCAAGATCCATTAATGTACTAAAAACATATTTAAATCAGTTCATGTGAGTACAGTGGTTCAATATTAATATTATAAAGCCACGAGAATATTTTTGGAGCGCCAAAAAAACAAAATAACAACTGATATAGTGATGGCCGATTTCAAAACACTGCTTCAGGAAGCTTCGGAGCGTTATGAATCTTTTGTGTCGAATCATGATTCGGATCGCGTGTCAAACCGCCAAACTGCTGAAATCACGTGACTTTGGCGCTCCGAACCGTTGATTCGACACACTGATTCATAACGCTCCGAAGCTTCCTGAAGCAGTGTTTTGAAATCGGCCATCACTATATAAGTTGTTATTTTGTTTTTTTGGCGCACCAAAAATATGAACTGATTTAAATATGTTTTTAGTACATTAATGGATCTTGAGAGAGGAAATGTCATTGCTCAGGCCTCACTGAGCCATCGGATTTCAACAAAAATATCTTAATTTGTGTTCTGAAGATGAACGAAGGTCTTACGGGTGTGGAACGACACGAGGGTGAGTAATAAATGACATTATTTTCATTTTTGGGTGAACTAACCCTTTAACAGAGGTTTAGATTGATGTTTTATTGAGAATAATAATTAGGTTTCACCATTATGGTGATCAGTGTTTGATCTAGTTAACCGCTGTAACTGTGTTTGTTATGGAAAGAACAGCAAGAGAAAATATGATCAGGTGATGCTGGCTAAATGTTGATGATATAATCATAATGTTGTGGTCTGATCGACTGATCTCATCCAGAGTCTAATCTCTGTTATTAATTTTTCATTTTTGATTGTATTAATGTGTTTCTACAATATTATTATCTTTATCTTTAACAAATAGCTGACGTCATCTGACCACATTTTATTTTGCTGTACTTATCATAATGAACAGTTACAGCAGCCAAAGAAAAACTTACATTAAAAAGTTAAGAGTGAAACTGCCCAATAAAGCAAACACTGATCACCATAATGGTGACATCGAAAAAACTATTACTTTCAAACAGACATCAACATCTAAACCTCTTTTTATCTCAATAAAAACCTTCATACACATATGACAGAAATAAGATCAATCAAGCTGGTAATGCTGTTTTTGGAGTTGTTTAATGAGATTGGAGCTTGACGTCAAACAAATATTGGGTTTAGACGTCAACCTGATTTTCATTTTCACATCCAGTGCCCAATGAGAAACTTTATAAGAATGTTAGTGGATAATGTTCTATCAATGTTATCACTAAACATTTTTAGAATGCTTTTCCTACCTTTTGGGAGAATATTCTGGGAACAAAAAATAAAACTTGCTGCTGAAAACATTCCCAGAACAAACATTCTTAGAACAATTTCTTTTTCATGCACAAACAGCAACATTACACACTAAAGAAAGATGAACATGGAAAGAAGCATAATAGGTTTAAATTGATAGAATTTACTTGTAGGCACATGCACAATATTGATATTTTTTACTTTGATATTCAATCATTGATATTGCAGGGGGTTTTGAAAGTGAAGATCATCTTACCGCAGAAAGAAAATATGTGACTGCTGTCTTCATGTACAAACTTGCGCGTCACGGACTCCTCCATGATCTGTTTGACCTGAAAATCCAAACCAACATCTGAGAACCTCAAAAGCATCATTGTGATGTTCAAACACTGAGAATCATGGGTAACGGCGGTGAGGAGACTTCTTGAGCATGTCCTGCGGTTCATAATGAGTCGTGAAGGATGGTGAATAAAACATGCTCTCTTACTCATAGGCTGTTTCTGACTTGCGCTCCATCATAATGACTGGATAGTGTGTGCAGATGGACATATGTGACGCCGCATTGGGAGAAACAGAAGGGAGTGTGTGTGTGTGTGTGTGTGTGTGCATTTTCTGATGCCTCATGATTCTGATTTTGAAATTATATTCATATGGTGCACTCAAAACTGCTTCATAGGGTGAACAATCATGACCAGGTCATTTAAATCATGATTTTTAAGCCCTACAATATGGCACAGGGATGATCACTTCTACATTAAATGCACCAATAATTTCATTACATTTATGCATTTGGCAGACACTTTTATCCAAAGCAGCTTTTATTGCATTTAAGGTATGAATTTGATTAGTTCATGTGTAACTGTCGTAGGCCAGTAAGAGCTGTGCATGTAAACCTCACTCCCCTGATCTCAAGAGGTGCTCTAGCAAATGACACTAGAGACAGAGGTCTTTAGCCTCCTTTTTAGAGCACCTGCCTCCCACGCCGGAGACCACGGTTCGAATCCTGCTCAGAGCGGGTCAGTAGAACCGGTTGCATTTGGTGCCATGACCCGGATGGGAGTGAGACAGCGGTCTTTAGCCTCCTTTTTTGAGCATCCGACTCCCACGCCAGAGACCACGGTTCGAATCCCGCTCGAGCGGTCGTAGAACCGTTGCATTTGTGCCGTGACCGGATGGAGAAGACGCGTCTTTAGCCTCCTTTTTTGAGCATCCGACTCCCACGCCGGAGACCACGGTTCGAATCCCGCTCGGAGCGGGTCAGTAGAACCGGTTGCATTTGGTGCCGTGACCTGGATGGGAGTAAGACAGCGGTCTTTAGCCTCCTTTTTTGAGCATCCAACTCCCACGCCAGAGACCACGGTTCGAATCCTGCTTGGAGCGGGTCAGTAGAACCGGTGGCATTTGGTGCCGTGACCCGGATGGGCGTGAAACTGCAGTCTTTAGCCTCCTTTTTGAGCATCCGACTCCCACGCCAGAGACCACGGTTCGAATCCTGCTTGGAGCGGGTCAGTAGAACCGGTTACATTTGGTGCCGTGACCCAGATGGGAGTAAGACAGCAGTCTTTAGCCTCCTTTTTTGAGCATCCGACTCCCACGCTGGAGACCACGGTTCGAATCCCGCTCGGAGCGGGTCAGTAGAACCGGTTGCATTTGGTGCCGTGACCTGGATGGGAGTGAGACAGCGGTCTTTAGCCTCCTTTTTTGAGCATCCGACTCCCACGCCGGAGACCATGGTTCGAATCCGCTCGGAGCGGGTCAGTAGAACCGGTTACATTTGGTGCCGTGACCCAGATGGGAGTAAGACAGCAGTCTTTAGCCTCCTTTTTTGAGCATCTGACTCCCATGCCAGAGACCACGGTTCGAATCCTGCTCGGAGCGGGTCAGTAGAACCGGTTGCATTTGGTGCCATGACCCGGATGGGAGTGAGGTTTAGGGGGGTGAGTGTAACTTTTGTAGTCCATTAAGAGCTGTGCGTGTAAACCTCACTCCCCTGATCTCAAGAGGCGCTCTAGCGACTGACGCAGTCTTTAGCCTCCTTGTTAGAGCGGCCGACTCCCACGCCAGAGACCACGGATCGAATCCTGTTTGGAGCGGGTCAGTAGAACCGGTTACATTTGGTGCCGTGACCCGGATGGGAGTGAGACAGCAGTCTTTAGCCTCCTTGTTAGAGCACTCAACTCCCACGCCGGAGACCACGGTTCGAATCCCACTCGGAGCGGGTCAGTAGAACCGGTTATATATACACTCCCTGGGAATTGAACACATGACATTGGCAATGCTCTACCAAAATGTAATTATAATTAAAATAATATTTCTGCTCCTTTTTCATCTCTTACTAGCAGTAAATGATTAGTTAATTGATTCCCCAAAAAGTGTTTCACATTTCCATTAGGTGGCGCTTGTGTTGCAGAAAGTATATGCTTTAATTCAACCAGATGTTGGAGCAAAAAAAAAGAAACGTAATTATTCCATAAAAAGTGCAATGGCACTACCATTATAGTTTTCTAAAATCATGCATTTTTTGCACATGTATATATATATATCAAAGATTTACAGTATTATGATCTGATACCATTATTGTACAACAAATGTTGAAAACAAATTGTCAAATTTGTCCCTATTTGGGCGACAGGCCGTTTTTGTGTGTGTCCCTTTAAATGCAAATGAGCTGTTGCTCCCGGCCCCCTTTCCAGAAGAGGGCGGAGCTTTAACAGCTCAACAACAACAAAGCTGGAGAATCTCACGCAGCCAAAATGAGGATTGTCAGTAACGGTGTTCAGCCTTACATTGTTCAAACCGGAGTCGACACTGATGGAGAGACTCAGGAAGAAGTTACAACTTTTAGAATGAAACTGGATGTTTCTGAATGGTTAGTGGATACATTTATGTAGTTGCTGTGGAGTTGATTCAACTCATCCACTAGCATGTGAAAAATTAACGTATTGGAATACGGGAAGCTGATTTGTGTGATACTATCAATGTACCATAGTACCATCACAGTGATTTATTGTAAATGACAATAATTGTGTTTCTATTGAACACAGCAGAGTTAGGCTCTTAATACGCACTGTAAATGTGAATATAATTGAGTAAAATGAATAAATTGTTGCTCAGTACTGTAACAAATACTGCACAAACAAGCACGTGACATGGCATCTGTAACGCACGTTTTTTGGACATGTGCCATGTTAATACCGTGCCATTATCTGATACAATCACAGTACTTCTTATAAAAGGAAGACAACTAATGTGGCGCATCTTCATCATATTGGACTCCTCAGATAAAGCAAATGGAGGTGACATGTGAGGACAAACCAGAATGACCTTGTTTAGATGCTCTTTTTTAAAAATAAATACACAGTACACATTAGTGCTATCTGAATGAGCAGACTGTGATAAACGCTGCATTATCATGATCAGACAGGTGAGTGTCAGTGCTGTTACCTGCAATCACAGTCATTACCATCAGATTGAGAGACTGACAGCCTGTGCTGATCATCTAGACCAGGGGTTTTTAAAGTGGGGTCCGGGGACCCGAGGGGGCCACAGGGGTCCATGGACAAGTTTAGTAAAAAGCAGTTTAAAAATATATATAATAAATATAAAAAATAAGATTTAACTTACTAAATAAATTCGATTAATGTACAAAATTAATTAAAATAATTAATTATGTATTTATATTGATACAATTGCATTTAATACATTAGATTAAAATTAATTGATGAAAATAAATAAATAAAATTTGATTTAAATAAAGTAAATGAACATTGGATTAAAATTAATAAATAATAATGATTAAAATAAATTTGATTTAAATAAAAGAAAATAAGAAAAGCAGTGTAAAAAATAAATAAATAAATAAAAATAAGATTATACTAACTAAATAAATAAATTGATTAAATAAATAAATAAAATACTATTTAAATAATAAATAAATAAAACATTTAATTAAAAGAAATAAATAAAAATAATTAAAATAAGTAAATTTGATTTAAATAAAAAATAAGAAAAGCAGTGTAAAATTTTTAAAATAAATAATTAAAAATAGGATTACACTAACTAAATAAATAAATACATTTATTAAAATAAATAAATTCAAATTTGATTTAAATTAAAAAATAAGAAAAGCAGTGTAAAACTGTAAAATAAATAAAATTAGGATTATACTAAATAAATAATAATGTATTTTTTTAAATATAAGTACAATTATTTTCAAATAAAAAATAAATAATAAAATGATTAAAATAAATAAAACTTTTTTAATTAAAAAATATTAAAAGCAATGTAAAAATGAATAAATAAAAATAGGATTATACTAAATAAATAATATTTTTTAAAAAATAAATAAATACAATTCTTTTCAAATAAAAAATGAATACATAAAAATGATTAAAATAAATAAATAAAATGATTAAAATAAATAAATTAAAACTTTTTTTAAAAATATATCAAAAGCAATGTAAAAATGAATAAATAAAAATAAGATTATACTAAATAAGTAAAAGAAATAAAAATGATTATAATAAATAAATAAAAATAAAATTAAACCAAGTAACTAAACAAATTAATAAATGGATAAAATTTGATTTAAATAAATAATGAATTAATGCATTTTATTCAAATGTGATAAATAAATTAATAAAAAAACATCTAACAGTGAGTAGAAAAAACGTACTGATGTCATGTAATAGAAACTACATATTTTACACATTCATAGCCTAATATTAATTTTTCACAGTATTAATTGGCTATATATTTATCCAGCTGCCTTTGAAACGTTAGGATGCACGATTATATTTGGGATTAAACCCCTGATCCGGAGCACACATCTGATAAACAACAGAAAATCTCCCACCTCCTTCTTGACGTTGCGCAGCAGCCTCTGACGCGTCTCTGATTCTGCAAACAAACACACAGATTCTCATCAGACATCATCAGACATCAGCTCGATATCGGCTGTATTTCCACAGATGGAGAAGAAAGCCTCACCTCCCATGGCTGCTGTGAGCTGATGCTGCTGATGCTGATGCTGAGTGAATGTGCGCAGGATGACAGGGTGTCCTCGTGAGTCAGAGCTGCGCGCGCAGGGTGTGGCGACTCACATCAGAGCCGCAATAATGACCGATATCGCGCCGATTATCATCAGACTGATATCAGCTGTGTCGATCCGATCTCTGCGGGGAAGCTGTGGTTCAGAGAGGCTCTGATCTCTAGTACATTAGGATGATGTTTATGAGGGCTGTCGGTACAGCCTGCTGCGATTGGTCAGATGAGAGCCAATCAGCGAGCTGAGAAACGGCGTGGCCACGCCCCCTTTGACGGATCATCATGAGATACACGCTAATCACACATGTGTGAACATACGAAACATACGATCTCGATATTATAGTGACAAAGTTTTATTTTTATATATTATTACATTATAATTATTAAATAATTAATTACAGTTTTATTCATATAGTGGCTCGATGTTTTATTTTTAAATGGAATAAAATTATTTATATTTCTATATTTGTATTATATATTATATTACATATTATTTTATGATGTATTAATTAATTATGGTTTTATTTTTATACGCTATATTATTATTATTATTATTATATTATTTTATAACTTTTATTAAATAGGGTTTTATTTATAAAGTGACAAAGTATTATTTATATTATTATATTAAATTATATTATAATTATTAAATAATTAATTACAGCTTTATTTATTTATTTATTGACTCAATGTTTTATTTTTAAATGGGATCATTTTTATTTATATATTTATTTATATATTATATATTTTTATTTATATGGGATAATAATTATTTATATTTAGCCTATATATTATATTACACATATTTTATGATTTACTAATTGTATCTCAAGGTTTTATTTTTATATGCTATATTATTATTTATTATATTATTTTACAATAAATTATATTTGTCACAAAAAAAAATATATTTTAGATAAAAATGGACCAAAACTTAAATAATTGAACAATAATTAACATCTTGTCAATAAAATAATAATTATCCCCATCATATTTACTTTTTTTTCAGGAGAAACCGCTGACTTTTATTTTGAAATGTAAAAGTGTTGCGTGTGTATGGCTAATGTAAGGTTTATTTATATAATGATTATTATTTTTTTTAACTTTTATTAATTAAGATTTTGTTTATATATTGACAAAATTGTATTTTTATATAATATAGTATAATTTATATTCTTATATTACATTATATATAATTATTTAATAATTAATTACAGCTTTATTTATATAGTAACTCAATGTTTTAAATGGAATGTAATTATTTATATTGTTATATTTTTATTATTATATACTATATTACATCATATTCATTATATTATTTTATGATTAATTCATTAATTATGGTTTTATTTATGTTGTATCTCAAGCTTTTATTTTTATATGCTATATTATTATTATTATTATTATATTTTATAACTTTTATTAAATAAGGTTTTATTTTTTATATGATACATTTATAATATTATTACATTACATTATACTTATTAAATAATTAATTACAGCTTTATTTATATAGTGACTCAATGTTTTATTTTTAAATGGAATATAATTATTTATATTTATATGATATATTATATTACACAATATTTATTATATTATTTTATGATTTACTAATTGTATCTCAAGGTTTTATTTTAATATACTATATTATTATTTATTATATTATTTTACAATAAATTATATGTCACAATAAAATTGTGACATCCTTTATTATTATTTATGTAATCATATCCTTTTGTTGAAAGGTTATTTATCTTCAAAATATTTAATAAATATTTAAAAATATTTAATTCATTTATATGTGTAAATGAACATTGCCCTTTTTAAGATAAAAATGGACCAAAACTTAAATAATTGAACAATAATTAACATCTTGTCAATAAAATAGCCTAATAATTATTCATTTTTCAGGAGAAACCGCTGACTTTTATTTTGAAATGTAAAAGTGTTGCGTGTGTGTGGCTTTATTTACATTTAAGTTTTATATATTATATGATTATATTATTTTATAACTTTTATTCATTAAAGTTTTATTTATATAGTGACAAAATTGTACTTTTATATGATATAGTACTTATATAACATTATATTATAATTATTAAATAATTAATGAATTACATCTTTATTTATATAGTGACTCAATGTTTTCTTTTTAATGGAGTATAATTATTTAGATTACTATATTCATATTATATATTATATTACATAATATTTATTATATTATAGATAAATTAATATGTCAAAATACATTTTTAATGTATCTGCAAGCTCATTTATCTTCAAAAAAATATAGACTTCAAATGAGTAAATGAACAAGCTTTCTGCCCTTTTTAAGAGAAAATAGACCAACTTAAATTATTGAACAATCTTATCTCAGTAATAAATATTAATTTTTCAGGAGAAACCGCTGACTTTTATTTTGAAATGCATCAGTGTGTGTTTGTGTGGTTTCGGCGCGCTTCACTCACTGCCGCAGTCGCACGCGCTTGGCGGGAGTCACTGAAGTCCACAAACTCACTTTCTTCTTTCACTTTCAGCTGATATTTTATGAATATAATTTTCAATCAAAGAGGTGAGTTTATTTTAGTTTGTGTTTAATCAGAGCTCAAGTGACGCTGTTTAGAGAATGTCTGTATTTTGAGTTAGCAGCACGGCTAAAGCTACTCAACATGTTGTGTTGTTAAACTTCAGTTAATCAAACATGTTTTTTTCCAAATCAGGTCAATTAAAACACATTGTTTGTGTATTATGTTTGGATATGGCTGTTATTACAGTCGCGGACTATATAAAGAAACGATTTCGTGATGATGATAAACACACGACTCACTTTAGTTATTATTTACTTAAACATTTTATTTTTCTAGATAATATAACAGAAGCAGCTTCACAGATTAACATATAATCTTCATTATGGGTTCAATGAATACAGACATTACTTGAAAGAATATTTTTTCCCTTACTTATATATATATATATATATATGTATGTATTGTAATACTAATTTCATTGTTCTTCTGTCTCAGGTGGTTTGTGTAGTCTCCAGTGATCATGCCGTCCAGTCTGGGCTCCAGCAGTCCAGCTGCAGTTCTTCAGGAGGCTTTGGAAAACTCCGGCCGCTTGATCGACAGGCATCTGCAGGAGGACCGTTGTTTCCCAGACCTGTCCGAGCTCCTCAATGTCCCGTCACATAGTAAGAGTCGATGTTCTTCCTGTTAAACTGCCTCTTGTTAAAGGGTTAGTTCACCCAAAAATGAAAATATGTCATTTATTACTCACGCTCATGTCGTTCCACACCCGTAAGACCTTCATTCATCTTCAGAACACAAATTAAGATATTTTTGATGAAATCTGATGGCTCAGTGAAGCCTGAGCAATGACATTTCCTTTCTCATGCTGCGTTCACACCAAACGCGAATAGAGCGTCAAATTCGCGTCTACCGCGTCTAGTTTGCCGCTTGAACATTTTGAATGCATTCGCGTCTAGAGCGAATAGAAAAAAAAAAGCGTTTGAAGCGAAATTGATGTCGAAATGATGGCTGATTGATCGTGCATTCACGCTACCACTTTGTATCGTAGGGGTCAGCGTCGCGGGAGGCCGCGGGTCGATAAACACGTCTTCAACTTACCAGGTGCCCAATCTCCTCACCGACACTCTTCCAAGCGAGGTCCTTTTTATTCACTTGTGATAAATCTCTGGGTGACTGCGCACAGTCGTTCCTCCATTTTGAATGAGTGATTCCTGATTGGTTAACGCGGCGCGAATTTGTTCAAATTTTCAACTCGGGGTCAGACGCGATTCGCGTGTAAATGCACAAAAGCACCATTCGCGCTAAACGCCTCATTGACCTGTTGCTTAACATTGAAATCATTCGCGCCAGATCGCGTTTGGTGTGAACACAGCATCAAGATCCATTAATGTACTAAAAACATATTTAAATCAGTTCATGTGAGTACAGTGGTTCAATATTAATATTATAAAGCGCCAAAAAAACAAAAAATAACGACTTATATAGTGATGGCCGATTTCAAAACACTGCTTCAGGAAGATTCGGAGCGTTATGAATCAGCGTGTCGAATCAGCGTTCGGAGCGCCAAAGTCACGTGATTTCAGCAGTTTGGCGGTTTGACACACGATCCGAATCATGATTCGACACACAGATTCATAACGCTCCGAAGCTTCCTGAAGCAGTGTTTTGAAATCGACCATCACTAAATAAGTCGTTATTTTGTTTTTTTGGCGCACCAAAAATATTCTCATGGCTTTATAATATTAATATTGAACCACTGTACTCACATGAACTGATTTAAATATGTTTTTAGTACATTAATGGATCTTTAGAGAGGAAATGTCATTGCTCAGGCCTCACTGAGCCATCGGATTTCATCAAAAATATCTTAATTTGTGTTCTGAAGATGAACGAAGGTGAATAATTAATGACGTTATTTTCATTTTTGGGTGAACTGACCCTTTAACACAATGCCTGTTAAGACTCTTGTGTCTGGTGTTTGGCAGATATGCCGTCGCTCTCGGGAATGTCGGACATGGATTATCCTCTGCAGGGACCGGGTCTGATCAGCGTTCCGAGTCTTCCCGAGCTCAGCACCATCCGCAGGGTTCCTTTGCCCCCAGAGCTGGTGGAGCAGTTCGGTCGTATCCTACCATCCAAACGCTTAGTTTTACGATAATCTCTGCAAAGAAAGTGTCAATTAAAGTCATCCTGAAATCATCAATTTATGGAATATTGCAGTATTTATCATTGTTTTGAATTCATGTTCCTCATCTTCCCCTCCGTCTCTTCTCTGATGATGAGGGCGGGGCAACCTGTCACTCACATGAGATCCACCAATAGCAAACCACCACCATCCAATCAATTCCCCACAGACAAAATCAAGCCCCGCCCTACATTTGTTCTTGTTTGCGAAGCCGGATATGTGTCACTATATTTGAGTTTCATTAAGTTATTTGCAATGCCTTAATTGACACTTAACAGATATGCAGTGCAACTGCATGATGGGAGTTTTCCCTGAAATCTCCAGGGCGTGGCTTACTATTGATAATGACATTTTTATGTGGAATTATGAGGATGGGTGAGTATCAACAGATCTGATATCAGTTCGATATTTCATATACGTGATGTTCATAGAGATTTATGTGTTGTTCAGGAGTGATGTGGCGTATTTTGACGGCCTCAGTGAAACTATACTGTCAGTTGGACTGGTCAAACCGAAGCCAGGTGAGTTGGTTTTCTGATTTAATGCTCGCCCTCAGAAGTAGTTGAGAATATTATGGATTGATTATACCTTTAATGCATTGCAAGATTTCCTTCTGGAGATTCTTAGTTTTCATAATTTGATGTTTTATCACTGATTATGTGTTTGTATTATAAATGTTGAATCTTTGGTGTTACAGGTATATTTCAGCCTCACATCCACTTCCTGTTAGTGTTGGCCACACCAGTGGACGTTGTAATCCTGGGATTGAGCTTCCCAAAAGTACAGACAGGTGAGTGTCATGTATGGATTTGATCAACGTTTGTGTGTGTTCACTGAAATCAGATAAGATAAGACTCTTATTCCTCGTCTGGGATCATGTAGAGCTCTTTGAAGCTGCACTGAAACTGATATTTGGACCTTCAACCCGTTGAACCCCAGTGAAGTCCACTATATGGAGAAAAATCCTGGAATGTTTTCCTCAAAAACCTTCATTTCTTTGCAGACGATATATATCGCACACCCTAGCTATGAGGATATATTTACATAAACGTTAAAGCAACATCTTTAATGATATTCACATTATATCATCGTCACAGCCATAGTGTTCACTCAGGATTTATTCTCAACCCTCCAGCAGGTTTGAATGACAGCATGTCAGGAGCCATGCAGCTTTTGCCGGATCCTCTCTATTCCATCCCCACGGATAACACCTACCTGCTGGCCGTCACCTCCACGGACGTGGGCCGGATCTTCATGGCGGGGAAAGACGGCTGCCTGTACGAGATCGCCTATCAGGCTGAAGCGGGCTGGTTCAGTCAGCGCTGCAGGAAGATCAACCACTCCAAGAGCAGCCTGTCCTTCCTCATCCCGTCACTGCTGCAGTTCTCCTTCTCTGAGGACGGTAAGAACGTCATTCAGCAGATGAACATTGTGCTTTCCTGTCATGTTTCTCATTTGAATCTCGTCGTTTGTTGCAGATCCCGTCGTCCAAATTGCTGTTGACAATTCACGGCACATTTTATACACGCGCTCAGAGAAGGGTGTTCTGCAGGTGTGTGCTCTGATAATGAATCGCATGCTGTGGTGTTTATGGTTTTGAGTGGCGCTGTAATGTGTTCTCGTGTCTGTCAGGTGTATGATCTCGGCGCTGATGGGCAGGGAATGAGTCGAGTCGCCGCCATGTCTCAGAGCTCCATCGTCTCGGCGGCTGGAAACATCGCCAGGTAGAGCTTCGCCTGCGCTTTCTGCGTGGATGTGCATATAGAAATATTTTGGTTGATACATCGATATCTAATAACCAATTTGAAAGATTAAATTTTGAATAATTTTACATAAAATAAGGATCAATATATTATCTTTAATATGCATTTTTGTAAGGATTATAAGTATTAATTTGCTTTTATTAATTTATAATTGTACATTTTTTTATTTTATAATATTATTTTATTAATAGTATTGTTATTTAAATAGATTTTAATACATGTGAAAAAATATTTAATCATATTTTTGTAAGTATTATAAGTATTCATTTGTTTTTATTAATTTATAATTGTACATTTATTTTTATTTTATAATAATTATTGATATTAATAGTATTATAATGTTATATAAATTAATTTAATACATGTAAAATATTTAATATAAATTTTTGTAAGTGTTTTTTTATTTATACATTTATTTTTATTTAATAATTATTGATATTATTAATAGTATTATAATATGTTGTTATATAAATATTTATATTTCTACGTTTATTTTATAAAAATTATTGATATTAATATTATATTATTATATAAATTAATCATCTTTTATACATGTAAAAAATCATTTTAAATGCTAATATTGGTCATGTGCACTCCTAGTTTTTCTTAATTGCATTTAATTATTTTAATAAGTATTATTAACATTATTTTAATATGAATAATATAATAATAATAATCTTAATAATAATAAATTTAAAATTAATTGGAATAATAATAATAATAACAACATTATTTTACTACTTAATAATATTTTATTTTTAAAATAAATCATTAATAATAGATGTATCTTTATCTTTAATCAGATTTTAAATGTATTACAAAATACTAATATTGGTCAAAAACAATATGGTCACCAATATATTGTGCACTCCTTGCATTATATTATATTAATAATTATTAATATTATTTTATTTTTTAAAATAATATATAATTTTATTATTAATAATAAATGCATCATTATCCTTAATTTAAAATTAATTAAATTGATCATATTGGTTAACACTGATGATTACTAATAGTGTTTTTCTTGTTAAATTGTGATTCACCTGTATAATGCATTTATCAGCTCATTTGTCTTTGCATCATTTTTGCAGGACGATTGATCGCTCCGTGTTCAAACCCATCGTTCAGATCGCAGTTATCGATCGCTCCGAGTCGTCAGACTGTCAGCTGTTGGCCGTCACTCATGCTGGTATGAACACTTCATTTATAAATGCAGACTAATGAAGCATTGATCTGTGTACATATAGTTGTGTTTCTGTGTGTTGTGCAGGTGTGCGTCTTTACTTTAGCACCATCCCTTTTGCTCCGCCCAACGCCAAACACGTCCCGGCCCGGCCCTGCATCCTGGCGCTGGTGCATGTGCGTCTGCCGCCCGGATTCTCTGCGTCCTCCACACTCCAGAAACCAGCTAAAGTACACAAGGCTCTGTACAGTAAAGGTGTTTTGCTGATGGCCTCGTCTGAGACGGAAGACAACGATGTTCTGTGGTGCATCAACCATGATTCATTTCCCTTTAAAAAGCCCCTCATGGAAGCTCAGGTCAGGTTGATTTTACTATTTTGCAAATGACTGAGCAGTACAGACAAACTAATTTCCCTATTTGAACAATGTAGCCTTACATTGTAACAAAGTATAAAAGGAAAAAGAATGACAGACCGTTTAGGCCAAAGTAAGGGTGGGTGAACATGAACATCTTTCATTATTTTATCTTCGCTATTAAAAATAAACAAAGATGCACATTACAAATACAACGTAAAATATACAAATGAAATAAACAGTGCTTTATTTTTTCACAGTAGGTGTATTTAATAGCATTCAAGCAAGAAATTTAATAAACAAATGTAAAAATAAAACACTACATAGACTTTACTGTGTAAATTATATATACATGTATTCTTATTAAAGTTATTGGGTGAAGAGCAGTAAGTGATTTTCTCTGTCTTTTGTTGTTTAACATTAATGACGAGCGGCAGCAGGTTTATTAGGCTGCTGTCCCTTTAAGACCACATGCACGGATCTAATATACAGACACGCATCCAACTGTTTGTTCACTAGAGACCATTTAAGCTTTGTATGTTTTAAATTTTCGGTTATGATGAAACGGTGGCGGCGGCACAGGGTCATTGGGAAACACTGAATGAATGTTTAGCTGACAAATGTGCTAAAGTTGTAATATCAGCTGTTATATCCTATCCAACCGGACCGAACGAGGGTCTCGAGGCCTGCCGCTGCTCTGAGTGAGTGACAGGAGGCGCGTCTGTGTTCAGCTGCGGTGTGCGTGAACGCGCCGTTGGAGAGAAGAGAAAGCGCTGCCGGTGTATGGATACCTATGACGAATACTGTAGAAAAGCGATATTTAACTGTTTAACATATTTTAATAGAGAAAAATTAGAAAAATTATATTTTGAGAGCACTGTTAAAGCTCAAACCTGAAAGATTCGGGGCTTTTGGGAAAACATTCGGGGCTCAAGCCCCCTTAGCCCACCCCTAGCGCCGCCCCTGGTGCAATATATAAGATTTTTGCAGTAAAATATCCAAAAACCACTAGGCCAGTGTTATATATTTTGTTCACTTGAGTACTTACAATATTTGTAAATCGTGAGGAAATTGCAATTTCACCCAAGGCTCCGGGACGTGTGAGGAGTCGCCTGTCAATTGCGTCATACCCGCGTTACCCTCGGTTTCCGGCTTTATTTTGTAGAAACCATGGAAAGACCAAAGACGCTTTAATATTTACATGTTTTAATAGACAACTGTTTTGATATATTTATAGACAGAAAAATTATTGTTATATAGCTCAACACGTTTAGTCTTATTGTTTAAATCGAATTTTCTTGATTTTTTTTTTTTTGCGAGTCTCATGCTTTACCATGCCTCAGAGAAAAACACTGTTTTGTGAAGTAGCTAACATAGCATAATCAGATGCAGCTTTATTTTTAGTTACAGTAATACAGCATTTTCTCCATCATACAATACGTTTTAAAATGAAGTGCATGATATTTATCAACACAAGCCATGCAGCATTTAATATGATATTGTAAAATCGATCTATCTTACTGCAGTGTGTAACAGTGTCTCACAGCAGCCGCCGAGCGAACGCACAGAACGTTTAAACATCATTTTCAACACTCTCAAATGTATCTAATATGATAAACAGAGCTGCGTTACCTCATACTCATGACCGGAAAAGCGGCAGTGGCGCCGGCGACTGTGACATAATAAAAGTCCCGCTGCTCGTGAGGCGTGTGTTGATCAATCGCTCCAGCTCCTCGTTCAGCTCCACAACACTCGCTCCTGCTCTGCTTCACACTACAGTAACGTTAATAATCACATCCATGAACATGATTTCTTAGTCCTATCCCAATTGTTTCCACCGGCTGTTGAGGTGGAGACCACATGTCCCAAGATTCCGCGCTCAAACTTGCCATCATCAAGCTACGCCTTTGTTTTGAATAGACCTCTAGCGACCTCTAGTGGACAGAAAATATTACATAGTGCACCTTTAAGTGATATTTTAAATTAATATAAATATAATGCTTTATAATTTTGACATCCTTTTTCTTTAAAAAAAAAGTTCAAAAACTGAAATGTTAGGTTTGTAATTTTTTTTAAACTTTTTGTTTTTGTCAATATCTGTATGATTTGAACTGTAAATTTTGTTTAAATTGCCTTTTTATGCTTTGACTGTTGATCTTTCTCAACCCTGCATACAGTATTATTTTAATTTGTGCAGGTCTTAAAGTCTTAAATTTGATTTAAAAACCATGCAGATAACAATATAGTTATAAGAAAACCATAGTTTTACAATATCTACAGCAACTGAGAATTGTGGCATTGCATACAAACCACAGATTAAAAAATAATGAAATAAAAACAAACACAAACTAATAAAAACAGTAGAAATAGAAATACATATATGCAATATGTTATAACACTAAGGAGGAAAAAGTACAAGCTAGGGATGCACTGATATGAAAATTTTGGCCGATACCGATAATTATTTATATTTGAAACCGATAACCGATATATTGGCCGATAAATCTAAATCCAAATTTTCATGTAATTTGAGAGTCTGATGATTACAAAAACAAAAGTCATGTCCCAAACACACAATTATAATGTTCTCATCATAATATTATGGAGCCTATATAACGAACTCTCGCTGCACATGTTGCACTTAACCTTCATATTTCAATGATATTTCAAGTAATTCAGAATCATCATGGCAGACAGTTTTGCATCTGAAGTGTCTCAGCTGAAGGAAATAATCCATTATTTATCTTCTTTAATACATCAGCCAAAATTTCTTATCTGGCCGATAATGATAACATTAAAAATGTTACCGATATGGTAGCCGATATGTCTTGCATTAAGATGCCGCTCTGACGCCCATGTTTGTTGTCTTGTTCCTTCAGATGACGGTGAATGTGGACGGTCACTCGTGGGCTCTGTGTTCAATCGAGGAGACGAAATCTCCCAGAATCCTCACTCCTCTGAATAAAGATCTCATTCCGGTCACTGATTCTCCTTTAGTGGTTCAGCAGCACAACATCCCGCCCCAGAAATTTGTTCTCTTGTCCGCTCAGGTGATTTATCTTCCCGCTGATGACATCCGTGTGATATCCTTCATGTTATTCTTCTCTTACTGTTTGCTTTTCCGTCTGCAGGGGAGTCACATCTTCCACAAGCTGAGGCCGGTGGATCAGTTGCGCCACCTGCTGGTGAGCAGCGCCGGAGGCGAGAGCGAGGAGATCGAGAGGTTCTTTAAGCTGCACAGGGTACGTGTCGTCATGCTTATTCTTTTATTATCGTGACATTAATGTGTTTGATAATAAATATTCACCTCTCTTCACAGGAAGAGCAGGCGTGTGCCACGGCGCTCATCTTGGCCTGTTCCACCGCAGCGAGTGATCGAGAGGTGTCTGTATGGGCCACTCGAGCTTTCTTCAGGTCAGATATGCAATGTTTCTTAATTTTATATGGCCAACAAAATCGTCATGGAAGTATTGTAGGGCCCTATGATTTACACGACGCAGAAAACGCGGACGGAATCGCGGAATTCAGTCATAAAAACGGAATTTACTATATAACGAGGAATGTCACGGAATTTGTCAAATTTTTGATGAATGAATTTAAATCAGGTCAGTACACTTAAATCAAATCGCGATATAGACTAGTGTCCGTGAATATTAGACCGCAAAAAGACTATTTGAATATGCCTCTGAATGACGTGGAAACGCGGTTTCATTTACCTCACACCACCGCGCACGCACGCTGAAGCACGTGCGACGCTCGCTGTGTTTTCGTCCTCTGTCGCCACACTATATGAAAACATGAAATTCATCTCCAGAGCTTTCATCAGCATTTAACCGCTTCGTTTGAGAAAACTACCGTCATAAACACAAAGAAAGCTCTTGGCAACTCGTCAAAATAAAAGTTTGATTTAACTTGACGGAAACATACTACTGTTGTACAATAGAATTTAGATACATTAATTAAATAATAAATTATTAAAACTATATGTTTAAGGAGTAATCTCAGTTTTTCTTCCATGTTTTAATTTTAACAGTAAAGCTCTGTTGTGCAGCACATTGTTTGACAAAAAAAAGTTTAATTTCATGATTAAAAGATAAATTAAACGGTATGCGTTAATTTGATTGCCGGAAAAATTAAAATACACAACAGAATATCTGAAAAAACAAAACATTTCATAAAAATATATTTTTTAATTAATAAATATTGTTTTTAAGAATTCAATTAATTAGACATGCTTTTTGATTAATAAAATGTAATTAAACCATTGAAATGGAATACAGAAAACAGAATTTGGTAAAAAAAAAAAAAAATTTGAGGGGAAAGAATAAATCGTATATCATAGGGCCCTAAAAAAATTTATTTATTTTTGTTAAACTTTTATTAAATTGTTGGTAAATTGGACAAGATTCATCTTTTCAATTAATAAGACATGCTTTTTCATTACTAAAATTTAATTTAACCATTAAAATGGAGTCAAAAAAAAAAACGGAAAAAAACGAAATCCAGAAAAATTAAAACAGAAAAACTTGGTAAAAAAATTTGGTAAAAAAAAGAATTTGTAAAAAAAAAAAAAAAAAATTGAGGGGAAAGAATAAAATGTATATCATAGGGCCCTAAAATATTTTATTTTTTTGTTAAACTTTTAATAAATTGTTGGAAAATTTGACATGCTTTTTGATTACTCAAATTTAATTTAACCATTTAAATAGAGTCAAAAAAAAAAAAAAAAAAAAAAAAAAACGGAAAAAACGAAATCCAAAAAAATTAAAATGGAAAAAACGGAATTTGGTGTAAAAAAAAAAAAAAAAAAAATTTTGAGGGGAAAGAAAAATGTATATCATAGGGCCTAAATATTTTATTTTTTTTGTTAAACTTTTAATAAATTGTTGGAAAATTTGTCATGCTTTTTGATTACTAAAATTTAATTTAACCATTAAAATGGAATCCAGAAAACAGAATTTGGTTAAAAAAAAAAAAAAAAAAAAAAAAAAAAAATTTTGAGGGAAAGAATAAAACATATATCATAGGGCCCTAAAAAATAAAAAAAGTTGTTAAACTTTTAATAAATTGTTGGAAAATTTGACATGCTTTTTGATTACTAAAATGTAATTTAACCATTTAAAATGGAGTCAAAAGAAATGAAAACAGAAAAAAAAAAAAAAAAAAAAACGGAATCCAGAAAAATTAAAACGGAAAAAACTGAATTTGGGAAAAAATAAAACGGATTTCATAGGGCCCTAGTATTGCGAGTATTTATACATTGCTCAACCTGATTTGGTAATTTGACGTTTTGAGGTGTTTCTATGCAGGTATGGTGGAGAGGCTCAGATGCGTTTCCCATCTGCCATCTCTGCACCCAGTAACGTCGGCCCACTCTTCAGCTCTCCTGTACCAGGTGAGAAGCAATTCAGCATGCCACACAATAATCTTGTTGTAACCATTAACCATGTGGAATCACACACTAGAAGCTGTGAGTGTTGACTAATGTCTAATCTGTAGTCTGCTGTGATTGTAGGATCCCCAATGCCTGTCGGCAGCCCCCTACCAAACCCCAGTTTTCTTGCCACACCTGCCCCAGGTATAAAACTTCCCCTCAGACCAGTGACCGCTTCACTAATCTGTGTGTACTAGTAGAGCTGATGTTAAAGATGATGTTTTTGGGCAGGTTTTCATATTATTTTCCTCATTGTTGCAGCTCCTCTCTTCCCAGTCTGTCAGTAACGCTCCTGTCTGTCTCTATTCCAGGCCCATAATGCATCTTTTTGTTGTCTTTTTCGTAATATTTTGCATGTTAATGTAAATAAATAATCTAATGTAATAATATTACAGTCTAATAATCCAGTCAGATCCTGCTCTGGATTGTTTTTAAATGTGTTTGACTCATCAGGCATGTTCCCGCCAACCATGTCGACCCCTTACATCTCGGCTACTCCCATGAGCCCCGGCGGTGGCGCTCTCACAGCTATGTCTTCTGGACCTGAGGTCATCTTCTCCGGAAAACACAACGGCATCTGTATTTACTTCACACGTATACTGGGGTCAGTCAGACATTATGACGTTATGAATGTTCATAACCGTCTGTTTTGACTGATTCTTTAATAAAGACTTGCTTTATGTTGACGCTTTGAAACAGGAACATCTGGGACGGGAGTCTGTCGATGGAGACCATCATAAACAAAGGCAGTCAGACTGTGTCTTTTGTGAGTAATGACGGATTTATTACATATTTGTAAAATGTGTTTTTATTTAGTTTTTATCTTTTCTAATTAATTAAGTGACAGATTGTGAAGCAATTTTACAAAAACATTTTTATTTAGTATTTATTTATCGTGAGTAATGACAGATTTTGGAGAAATTTTAGAAAAATGCTTTTACTTTAATTATTTAGTTATTATTTATTTTGTGATTGATACACTTTGGATTTTTACAAAAACATTTTATTTTGTTTAAATGACTAATGACAGATTTTAGAGTTTTTACTTTTTTGTAAAAATGTGTTGTTTTTCTTTATTTTATTTTTCTTTATTTTTTTATTAATATTGTTAGTAGTGTTACAATTTTTGTTTATTTGTTTTGTTTATTGTGGGTAATGGCAGATTTTGCAGAAATTTTAGAAAAATGCTTTTACTTTCATTTAATTAGTTATTATTTATTTTGTTTGTGATTATTGGCAAATGTAATTTTTTACAAAAAAATTAATTTTGTTTCATTTATTTTGGTTTTTATTCATTCTGTTTATTGTGAGTAATGCCAGATTTTATAGTATTTGTACGTTTTTGTAAAAATGTGTTGTTTTATTTATTTTTTTTATCTATTTTAATTTTATTGTTAATGACAGATTTTGGAGAAATTTTACAAAAATGCTTGTTTTTCATTGTTTGTTTTTATTTATTTATTGTTGGTAATGATATTTAGAGCAATTTTACAAATGCTTTTTTGTTTTGTTAATTTTTTTTTTGTTTATTTTGAGACAGATTTTAGAATATTTTTACATTTTTGTAAAATGTTATTTGTTTTTATCTTTTTTTTTGTTAATTAATTTTTATTTTATGACAGATTTTGGAGAAATTTTACAGAAATGGTTTATTTTGTTTTATTTCGTTTATTGATTTTGTTTGTGATCGACAGTTTTTGGATTTTTACAAATTTTTTATTAATTTATTTTGTTTTGTTTTTTTATTGTGATGCAGATTTTGGAGCATGTTTTTTTTTTGTAGTGCATCACTTCCAGCACCTTTTAGCCAATCAGAAAAGTTCTCTGCCTGTCAATCATTTTGTGCGTTTAGGTTCAGGTTATTCTTGCGTAGCCAGATGTTCAGACTGACGGCAGAAGCTCTGGACTCCATCACAGCTTTCCCAGAGGCCATGTGACTGACATGTTAAAGAATCACGTTTTGTGAAAAGTCGTTTTGTTCTGCATCAGGTTTAGAGGCGTGGAAATGTAACGCCGGCATCCCAACAATAACAGACCGGCGTGTGAAACTCTTGGACGTGTTTTAAAGAGTCTATACTGTGAACTTTACAGGGCGTGACGTCCGAGTCTGAGGTTGACACGTCTTTGGTGTGAAATGTGTGACATCACAGCACCTTTTCGTGTGATTCATTGATGTTGTTTGATGTTTAGTTGGAGAGTACGGCCACTTCCTCTGATCTGGAGCTCGTCCTAATGGATCTTCAGGGTTTGAAGGAATTCCTGGACAAAAACTCCCAGTTCAGTCCGACGACTTCTCTGGGTGTGGCCAAGTAGGTCCCCGTCACTTCCTCATGTTGTAGTAATGCCTGTTTCTTGGAGCGATGCGGTTTTCTGACTGATTTGACCTCTGCAGTTTCAGCTCACCAGCAAACCTGCAGCAGAGACTTCTGGGATTTATGCGTCCAGATGGTTCCAGCTCTCAACAAGTACAGCAGGAGCTTCAGAGGAAGTACCACAGTGAGTTTTAGTGTGTACTAGTGATGCGCGATATATCAGCCACCCTATCAGTATCGGCCGATATGTTCATTTTTAATGTTATCGTTATCGGCGCGATAAGAAAATATGGCCGATATATAAGTCGATAAATGGATTATTTCCTTCAGCTGAACCACTTCAGATTCACACTGTTCGCCATGATGGTTGTGAATTGCTTGAAATATGATTGGAGACAATTAAAAAAGGAAAGTACAGTTAAGTGCAACACGTGCAGCACATAAAATTATAATTAGATGAGTAAAGTTTGATGACATACTTTGATCTGAAAGTTTAAAATAATTTTGAAACCACTTGAAGTTGAAGGTTTTACTTTTTACTAGCATGTTTTAGCATGTTAACATGAACTAGTAGGTTGTTAACATGATTAGCATGTTATTAGCATGAATTGGCATGTTTACCAACATGTTTTAACTTTTTGATAGCATGTTTTAACACATTCCTAATTAACATGTTAGCATGTTTTAACACACTGGTAGCATGAATTAGCATTTTGTTAACTTGATTTACCACATCGTTAACATGAATTAACATGTTGCTAGCATGTTTTGGAACATTGTTAACATGAATTAGCATCTTTTAACACATTGCTAACACGAATTAGCATGTTTTAACACATTGCTAACATGAATTACCATATTTTAACACATTGTTAACATGAATTAACATTTGCTAGCATGTTTTTAACATGTTGCTAGCATAAACTAACATGTTTTACCACATTGTTAACATGATTTAATGCTTTGTTAGCATGAATTACCATGTTGCTAGCATGTTTTAACAAGTTGCTGGCATGAATTAGCATGTTTAAGCACATTAATAATGAATTACCATGTTTCTAGCATTAATTAGCAGGTTTTACCACATTGTTAACATGATTTAATGCTTTGTTAGCATGAATTGCCATGTTGCTAGCATGTTTTAACAAGTTGCTGGCATGAATTAGCATGTTTGAGCACATTAATAATGAATTAGCATTTTACTAGCATGTTTTAACACTTAGCTAGCATTAATTATCATGTTACCATCTTGTAATGTTAATATTAATTAACATGTTGCTAACATTTAACACATTGTTAACATGATTTAACACTTTGCTAGTATGAATTAGCATTTTGCTAGCATGGTTTAGCATGTTAATCACATGAATTAGCGTCTTGCTAGTTTTTTTTTTTTTTTTTTAGCATGTTGTCCTAGGATAGTCATTAAGCTTTGCTAGTGTTAGCTTAAATACTAATATAAATACTAAAATACTATTTATATTAATATGAGTCTTTTATAGTACAATAGTTTTGACCAATAATCAAATATAAAGAATGATCGGTATTGGTGCGTCCCGATGTTCACCATCTTCTCATGTTTGTTCCTCAGCCGAGGCTCAGGCGTTCGAGAAAGCATCTCTTCAGGCCATGCAGCAGTTGATTCATCGCTCCTGTCAGACGCTGGCGCTCTGGAAGCTTCTGTGTGACCATCAGTTCAGCCTCATCATCTCTGAGATGCCCAAGGTACGACACATCGCTCTCTCTAGTCAACTATTGAGCTTTTATTTTGAAGGGTTTCTATTTCTAGGCTTTAATTTTGAAGGGTTTCTATTTCTAGGCTTTTATTTTGAAGGGTTTCCATTTCTATCATTTCCCTCACTGGTTTTCTTCCACTCTCAGGAGTTTCAGGATCAGATTAAGGCCGTGAGTTTTAAGGACGTGGTTGTTTCTGGACGCGAGCTGACCGGCGCTCTCGTCACCGCCCTCATTAACGTGTACATCAAAGACAGCGCGTCTGTAGACACGGTCAGCGCTCACCTGAGAGACATCTGCCCTCTGCTGTACAGCAGTGATGACAGCATCTGCTCAAAGGTACCTGAGATTCTCACACTTCACTGAGACACACACACTACACACACACACTATATACATACACTACACACACACTACACACACACACTACACAGATGGAACAATAACTCTGGTAGCTGTGGGGAAGGAATCACAGTTTTATTTAGTTAATTTATTTATTTAGTGTTTTCTTTTTTAGTGTATGTATTTATTATTTAGTGGGTTTTTTTGTTTTTTGAAAATTTATTTGGGTTTATTATTTGTGTTTTTAGTGTTTTATATTTTTAATTATTTTATTTCAGTTTAATTTATTATTATTATTTTTTTTTAGTTTTATTTGTTTGTAGTGTTTTTTTATTTTTATTTAAATAAATGAATAACTTTAAAATAAAAATAGTTTAAATTAGTTTTTTAGTTTTATTTATTTACATTCGTTATTTTTTGTGTATTTATACTTTTTTATTTTATTTTTATATTGTTTTTTCCAGTTTTTCATTTTATTTTAGTTTATTTTTTATTTACATTTGTGGGAAAGGAATCGTTTTTTAGTTAGTTTATTAATTTTGGTGGTGGGGAGGGGTCTTTGTTTTGTTTTTAGTGCACATATTTATTATTTATCTTATTTTTATTTAATTTATTTTTAGTTTCTTCATTTTATTTATTTATTCAGTTATTTTGTGTTTTTGTTTATCTATGGGTTTTTTTTTTTTCATTTTTTTTTTATTGTGTTTTCTTTTTATTTATTCTAGTTTTTCATTTTTTTTTTTATTTACATTTGTGGGAAAGGAATCAGTTTTATTTAGTTAATTTATTAATATAGATTTTTTTTGTTGGTTTTTAAGTGTGCATATTTATTATTTAGCTTATTTTTATGTTTTTATTTATAAATTTTAGTTTTATTGTTTTTTTTTTTTTTTAGGGCGTTTTTAAATTATTTAATTTTTTAGTTTTGGGTTATTTTTTTAGTTTTATTTACTTTCGTTATTTACTTTAAGTTGTTTTTGTTTATCTATATTATATTTTTTATTATTTATTTTTATTTATTGATTTTTTTTTTTTTTATTCTTTTTTTCATTTATTTTAGTTTTTTATTCACATTTATTTAGTGAAATAGTTAGATTTTTATTTATTTAAAAATACCACTGATCTTATTTCCACTTTGGTTTCCATGATCAATTCTTTTGTTACTTTTAAAGTTAAAAATACAGAACAGTACAGAACTGAAGGTCTTTGTATGAGAATCTCTTTCCCTCCTCACAGGCCAATGAGCTGCTCCAGAGCTCCAGACAGATCCAGAACAAGCTCGATAAGGAGCGAACGCTGAAGGAATCCCTCCGCCTCTATCAGCAGATCAGCCATCATACAGACCTGCCGCTCGTCTGCTCGCAGTACCGGCAAGGTGAGCGTCTGAGCGGATCTGCTTTAAATGCAGAGGAACTGAGCGATCTTTACATAACAAACTGATCCTCTTCTGCTCCCGTTCAGTGCGCTTCTATGAGGGCGTGGTGGAGCTGTGTCTCACAGCCGCTGATAAGAAAGACCCTCAGAAAGGGGCCGCACTTCTACAGGAACGGAGAACCGGAGGAGGACTCCACCGGCCAGCAGGCGTGCCAGGAGAGGTCGGTACACACGTATATTCATCATATAGGATCCTAAGGTGCTCATGTGGGAGTTGCAGGTTCGAATCTGGTCATAAATAAATCATTTATTACTTGTTTTGTCCAGACTGTCCTGTTATAAATGCATCACGGACACCATGCAGGAGTTGGTGAATCAGAGTAAAGCAGCTCCTCAGTCTCCCAGCGTCCCAAAACAGCCCGGACCGCCCGTCATGACCTCTGACCCCAACATGTTGAGCAATGAGGATGCTGCCGCCCATGTGAGTTACATGCCACCTGTTTGATGCCGTGTTATTGAGTTTTTCTATTATAGTACTACTTTATATTTTGATTTGACCTTTTTATATATATATTTTCATTAGGTAGTAATTTTGCTATGTGCCTTTTGTCTTTTTACTGTATTTTTTGTATTTTTATTTAGCTTTATTTTAGTTAGTTGCCAAGGCCACATTTCTAATTTTTGATTTTATTAATTGAAACTGAAACAGGGGAAAAAACTTTTGAAAAATTAAATAAAATGTAAAAGTAAAAATAAAAGACAAAATGTGTACAAAACTATAACTAACTTACTTGGTAAAATAACAAATTAAACTACATAATTTGAAATAAAAAAATAATATAAAACAAAATAAAAATATAATAATAAAACTATAAGATTGTTTAGTACTTCAACTTATTTGACTTATTTTAAACTAATTTAAACTAATTTTATCAAATTTTCGTTTTAGCTTTTTTTAAAGTTACTTTTTATGTTTTATTTAGCTTTTTATTTATTTATTTTTGATTTATTTTCGGTGTTTAGTATATCTATTTTGTGATTTTAGTTTTCATTTAATTTTTTTTTATTATTTGCTTTAAATGATTTATTTTTAATTGTTTATTTATAAATTTATTTAGTTTTTAATTCAGTTTTATTTGAGTTTTTTATTTGTACATCTATTTATTCAAATGAAATAAAAAAATATGACCTTGAAAAACTAAATAAAATCTAAAAAAAAAAAGACCTATGTGTACAAAAATAAAACTAACAAAAAGACTTAATAATAATAAAAAATAATAATTTGATTTTGAAAAGTAAATAAAAACCAAAACTGTAATAACCTTGTTTAGTACTTTAACTTATTTGAATTATTTTCAAATTATTTTATTTCACTTGCTTGCCAAGGCAAACTTTTTGTTATTTCAAATTTAAGTTTTTTGTCTAGTATTTCTTTTATTTTATTTTCACCCTTTACTTCAATGAAAGAAAACGTTTTTTTTAATAGCTGTAGATGAATGAACAGTAACAACACTAATTGTTCACACAGTTCGAGCAGATGCTGGGTCTCGCTCAGAGATCTCAAGACGAGCTCTTCCACATCGCTCTCTATAACTGGCTCATTCAGGCCGATCTTACCGACAAACTTCTGGAGGTATGACAAATATGATGCAGAGTTTTGTAACATAGCTTAAGGTCTGTTTGCTCTGAGTGTTAAGGACCCTTTCTCCTCTGGTCCAGGTGAATTCTCCGTACCTCGAGGATCATCTGATGCACATGATCAAACAGGACCAGAGTAAAGTGCGTAACATGGACCTGCTGTGGCGATACTACGAGAAGAACAGAAGCTTTGGCAAAGCGGCGCACGTGCTGGCGCGACTGGCAGACATGCACAGGTATCGTGTTGTTTACCCCCGCCCACTGAAATCTAATTGGTTCATTTAAATATTGGTATTTCTGTTTTTTACATTTGTATGAAGCCTCCAAGGTTCAGTTTGCCTCATCCTGGTGGTGTCGAGTGTTTAATGTTGGTTCTGTGTGCGTGCAGCACTGAGATCTCTCTGAAGCAGCGTTTGGAGTACATCTCGAGGGCCATCCTCTCCGCCAAGAGCTCGTCCTGCGTGTCTTCACTGGGAGCTGACGGAGAGTTTCTGCATGAACTGGAGGAGAAGATGGAGGTAATGACACAGAAGCAGCTGCTGATGACCACCTTTCAGTCAAAATTGCAAAATATAAAGTTGCAATTGCAAGATATAAAGTCAGAATTGCAAATTAGTCAAAATTGCGAGTCATAAAGTCAAAATTGCTAGTTATAAAGTCAGAATTACAAATTAGTCAAAATTGCAAATTATAGTCAATTGCGAGTTATAAAGTCAGAATTGCAAATTAGTCAGAATTACAAATTATATTCAAAATTGCGAGTTATAAATTCAAAATCGCAAATTAGTCAAAATTGCAAGTCATAAAGTCAGAATTGCAAATTTATAGTCAAAATTGCAAGTTATAAAGTCAGATTTGCAAATTAGTCAGTCAAAATTGCAAGTTATAGTCAAATTGTGAGTTATAAAGTCAGAATTGCAAATTAGTCAGAATTGCAAATTATAGTCAAAATCACAAGTTATAAGTTAAAATCACAAATTAGTCAATTGCAAGTTATAGTCAAAATCGCAAATGTGCGAGAGTCAAAATTGCGAGAAGTCAAAATCGCAAATTAGTAGTTATAATTGCGAGTAAAGTCAAAAGAGTCAAAATTGCAAGTAGTCAAAATTGGCAAGTTATAAAGTCAAATCGCAATTATAGTCAGAATTGCGAGTTATAAGTCAGAATTGCAATAAAGTAGAATTGCAAATTAGTCAATTGCAAATTATAGTCAAAATCGCAAGTTTAAAGTCAAATCGCAAATTAGTCAAAATTGCGAGTTATAAAGTCAAAATTGCAAGTTAGTCAATTATAAAGTGCAATTAGTCAAATTGCGAGTTATAAAGTCAAAATCGCAAATTAGTCAAAATTGCGAGTTATATTTAGAATTACAAATTAGTCAAATTGCAAGTTATAGTCAAAATTGCGAGTTATAAAGTCAAAATCGCAAATTATAAGTCAAATCGCAATTATAATCAAAATCGCGAGTTTAAATTGCGAGTATAAAGTCAGAATTGCAAGTTAGTCAAATTGCAAAAATCGCAAGTTATAAAGTCCAAATCGCAATTAGTCAAAATTGAGAGTTATAAAGTCAAATTGCAAGTTATAAAGTCAAAATCGCAATTATAGTCAAAATTGCGAGTTATAAAGTCAAAATTTATAAAGTCAAAATTGCAAGTCAAAATCGCAAATTATAGTCAAAATCGCGAGTTATAAAGTCAAAATTGCGAGTTATAAAGTCAAAATCGCAAATTAGTCAAAATTGCAAGTTAGTCAAAATCGCGAGTTTAAAGTCAATTGCAAGTTATAAAGTCAAATCGCAAATTAGTCAAAATTGCAAGTTAGTCAAAATCGCGAGTTATAAAGTCAAAATTGCAAGTTATAAAGTCAAAATCGCAAATTATAGTCAAAATCGCGAGTTATAAAGTCAAAATGCGAGAATCGCAAATTAGTCAAAATTGCAAGTTAGTCAAAATCGCGAGTTATAAAGTCAATTGCGATTTGACAAGTCAAAATCGCAATTAGTCAAATTGCAAGTTAGTCAAAATCGCGAGTTATAAAGTCAAAAAAAAAATCGCAAATTATAGTCAAAATAGAGTCAAAATTGCGAGTTATAAAGTCAAATCGCAATTAGTCAAATTGCAAGTTAGTCAAAAGTTATAAAGTCAAAATTGCAAGCAAAAAGTCAGTCAAATCGCAAGTGCAGTCAAAATCGCAATTAGTCAAAATTGCAAGTTAGTCAAAAAGTTATAAAGTCAAAATCGCAAATTATAGTCAAAATCGCGAGTTATAAAGTCAAAATTGCGAGTTATAAAGACAAAATCGCAAATTAGTCAAATTGCAAATTATAGTCAAATCGCGAGATGCGAGTTATAAAGTCAGAAAAATTGCGAGTTATAAAGTCAAAATCGCAAGTTATAAAGTCAAAATCGCAAATTATAGTCAAAATCGCGAGTTATAAAGTCAAAATTGCGAGTTATAAAGTCAAAATCGCAAAAAAATGCAAGTTAGTCAAAATCGCGAGTTATAAAGTCAAAATTGCAAGTTATAAAGTCAAAATCGCAAATTATAGTCAAAATTGCAAGTTATAAAGTCAAAATCGCAAGTTATAAAGTCAAAATCGCAAATTATAGTCAAAATTGCGAGTTATAAAGTCAAAATCACAAATTATTCAAAATTGCAAGTTAGTCAAAATCGCGAGTTATAAAGTCAAAATTGCAATTTATAGTGAAAATTGCAATTTATAAGTCAAAATTGCAATTAGCAAATTAGTCAAATTGCAAGTTATCAAAATAGTGGGTGCGAGTTATAAAGTCAAAATCGCAAATTATAGTCAAAATTGCGAGTTATAAAGTCAGAATTGCGTGATATAAAGTCAGAAGTCGCAATTCTGAGAAAAATGTCAGTCATTTTTTCCTCAGAATTGAACTTTATAACTCACCATTGTGAGTTTATAACTCGCAGAATAAGAAAAGAAGTCCAAATTGCAAGATGTAAACTCGCAATTGTGAGAAAGTCGCAATTACCTTTTTTATTTTTTTTATTCGGTGGTAGAAACAAGCTTCTATACTCCGTAGACATTTAGATTTAATTTATTCCTTAAATTTTCTTTACTTGGCCTTTTTAAAGGTCTTAAAACAGTCTTAAATGTACCTTCATGAATCCTGCAGAAACTGTAATGCTGCTTTGATCCTCCAGGTGGTGCGGATTCAGGTGCAGATCCAGGAAACCCTGCGCAGACAGTATTCCCAGCATCCCTCTGTGCAGGGAGCCATTACACAGCTGGACTCTGAGCTCATGGACATTACCAAGGTAAGTGAAGATGTTTGAGTCGCTCACAGGTGCTCTTCCTAATCTAAACATTTCCTCTGCTGTTTTCCTCTCTGTAGCTGTATGGAGAGTTTGCGGATCATTTCCGGTTGTCGGAGTGTAAGCTGGCTATAATTCACTGTGCGGGACATTCGGATCCGATTCTGGTGCACTCGCTGTGGCAGGAGATCATTGAGAAGGGTAAGTCCTCTCCGGGCAGGTCGTCTTCCTGTGTTCGTGTGGATCCGTGTGTCTGATGGCTTGTTTTGTGTTTCAGAGTTGAGCGACAGTGTGGCCATGAGTCCGGCGGACCGTATGAGAGCTCTGAGCCTAAAGCTGGTGTCGCTGGGGAAGTTGTACGCTGGGACACCACGATACTTTCCGTTAGGTACCGTTTGGCTTCCCTGATCCGTGTGATTGTGGAGCTCAAGTGATTTTTCTCTTGTGTTTATAATCTAATCTTCTGCTGTTTTATGTGCTCTTCAGACTTCCTGGTGAAGTTTCTGGAACAGGAAGTGTGCCGGTTAAACTGGGACGTGGGCTTTGTCACCTTCACCATGCAGGAAATTGGAGTTCAGCTTCCGCGGATGCTGGAGGTCTATGACCAGCTCTTCAAGACGAGGGTACGAGAACTGAGTGGAAACTACTGTGGCATTTAGATTAGACGGGCATCTCACCCACTCAATATCTCATTTTCCCATAATCCTCTCAAGGATTAAGTGTACTTATTTATTTAGCATTTTTTAAAGAAATTATATTTTTTATTTTTTTATATTGGTATTTTTATTATTGATTTATTAATCCATAATCCTTTTAAAGACTGCTTATTGGTAGTCAAATATTTATTTACTTAAACATTTATTAATTATTATTTTTTTTATTTATGGATCCATAATCCTATTAAGGATATTTGTGTATTTATTTATTTATTTATTTAATATTTTTAAAAATATATATTTTTTTCATTTTTTATTTTGGTATTTTTTTATTATTGATTTATTAATCCATAACCTTAAAGATTGCTTAAGGGTAGTTATATATTTATTTACCTTAAAATTGTATTTATTTATTATCCATAATCTTCTTAAGGACTGTTTATGTGTGCTTATTTTTTTATTAATATTTTTTAAAATATTTTTTAAAAAAAAAAAAAAAAATATATATAATATATATATATATATTATATATATAATATATTACCCCATAAAATAAAAATTTAAAATTACTTAAAAAAAAAAAAAAAAAAAAAAAAAAAAACATTTTTTCCCCCAGTATTTTTATTAGTTATTAATTCAAAATCATATTAAGGATTGCTTAACGGTAGTTATTTATTTATTTAAACATTTTTTTAAATCATTATTTTTATGAATCCACAATCCGATTAAAGATTGTTTGTGTACTTATTTATTTTTAATATTTTTATAAAATATATTTTTTCATTTATTTTTTTTATTTTTTTATTATTGATTTATTAATCCATAATCCCCTTAAGGATTGCTTAATGGTAGTTATATATTTATTTACTTTAAAAACATATCTTTTTTTAATTTATTTATTAATCCATAATAATGATTGTTTTTGTACTTATTTACTTAATTTTTAAAAAATATATTTTTTTTTTTTTTTATTAATCCATTATTCTTGCCTCTAAATCATCATTTTGAGTTTGAGACTTTTTTTGCAGCAATCGATCATTTCTGTGTTTCTCTTTAGGACCCGTGTTGGCAGCGCCTGAAGAAACCCCTTCACCTGGTCCAGTGCATCCATGTGCTCCTGTCGGGATATGTGGATGATCCCAGCCGTGTGCCCACCTATGACAGGTAAACATCTTGTCTGCCAGATTTTTTATGTATTTCATATTTTGCCATCATTCACTCACTCTGGGGGTTCATTGCAGACGGAGGTTTACCAACGCTTGTCTGGATAATATCTGTGGTTATCTGGTGGAGCTGCAGTCCTTGAGTCCGAACGCTGCCCTGCAGGACATTATACGCAACTTTAAATCCCTTCAGGCCAAACTGGAGAAGCTCCATTGAGGACAGTGACGGTCACTGACCTACTGTGAATGTTCTGTTCTCGCTGTCAGCATGTAAGAGTTTGATGGACGTCCTATACTACAGTAGCCTGATGCATCTCATCACACCAGGTCTTCAGTCTTTATAGTTACAGCTCTCTTTGTGCCAGAAATTTAATGTTCACTCATCCAGCCGTGGAAATGCCCAACAGACGGCCAAAATAAACACTTCAGATGTCTGTTCTTTGGTTTGCAGAAGTTTTTGTGGTCCTCAGTGCTGAGAATTCCAGATATGAGGGTGCTGAATACATTTTAATTTCATATTTAGAAATCTTGCTAAATCATTTGTCATGTTTATGGTTAATAGCTGGTATTTGTACAGTATTTGCTCATAAACTGTCCCATGAGGCACTTATTCTAGATATTTTCTACTGATAAAACACTTTCTGAAAGTGCAGTAACATTTTTATTTGTGCAAACTTTGGATAAACGCTGAGGATAAAGCAGGCCCACTGAAATATTCACCATATCTATGGCAAATTTCCCATGAATTCTGTTTCAGTTTCTTCTGAAAGGAAGCATCATGCTCTTGTGCGTTTTGTACTAGCAGGGGACTGTTTTATGAAAAGGACTCATTTTTATGAAAGTCTGAATCGTTTTCAACCATTCTTTAGTTTTGTGTAATATCTGTATGGCAATGATTTGAAAGTAATAAAAAGATTTGTTTTAAATTACAGTTGTGTAAAATTTATAATTTTCCGAGGAATTGTTTTAGCATATTTCTGACAGGTAAGCATTTAAAAATTTTTACTTTATTCTTTTTAATTTATATATATAAATATATATTTACTGAGAGAGAGAAAATTGTTATAAATTAATACATTTCAACATACAAATTGTTTCAAATATATATAATATGCACACACAATTGAAGATGGCAAATTATAAATGGTGTATGAGTGTGTGTGTATATATATATATAAAAAAAATATGTGTACACGCTATATTGACTTGCAAATTACATATATATACATATACGTACACTAAATATTAGCTATAAATGTATCTTTTATTATTATTATTTGTTTTTGTAAACAGATCTTTATGCTGATATCACAGCAAATACTTAACATGACAAGAATTGCATTCATATGCAGAAAAGTGGCATAACGAACATAATTACAGTAATTGCTGGCAGCAATTATCAAAGCACAGGAGGGACAATCATTTTCAGTTTTTGCTTTGGTGGTGGAAAAATGATACACCAGTTATTTATTCCTCCTTTCGCTACAATTCACACGTACATTTCATACAAAACAAATGCATGTTGTGTACAAACTAATTTCTCAAACTTTATTTGCATGTTTTTGCCATTAATCTTTAAGGTGAGATGCTACAGTTTTTTCATGCACTGGTCAATTTTTGAAGGCTGTTTGGCTTTTCATATCATGTTTAAGAAAACATCCAAAATACACTTATTTTATTGCACTTTTATTTATTTGTGTCTGTAGATTTCATATGCAATACATTTCTTTAAAGAGTTTTTTCTCCACTTCAGCAGCACTTACAAACACCAAAACTTACAGATTTATTCCTGCCTATATTCTGAAGGTTTTTACTGAGGGGATTGTTCATATTGTATAATTTACCGGATTTATATAACATTTTATTCCATATTGAAACACATTTCAGAAAACTTTTAATGCTAAAAAAGTATGATGATAAATTTTGATCCTATTCACCTTGCCTTTATGATGTTGCACAGAATATTTCACCCCAGTCCTTATCAGCATGAGCAGTTGAGTTTCTTCACCCCATGCAGGTAGACGTACGGAACAAAACAGGTGTAAGACGCGCTCCTATAAAATTGGTCAGCTTCACAGCCAGGATGGAGTTTCTGAAGCTGCTGTAGATGCGGAGCACGAGGTGAGTGAACCAGCAGATGATGAAGATCGTGGCCACCGCCACCACGCTTTTAGCCGCCCGAACCTGGTTTCCGGAGGACGGATTGGATCTGACCTGCGTCTTCTGTTGTTGAGGATTGATTGTGTTATTCACGACTTTAGACTTGGTGGCTGCTGCTTGTGTTCCTGAGTTATTTGCTTCTGTAGGTGCATGATTTGCTCCTTTGGAGTGACCCATGATTCGTTTCTGGCTCTGCAGCAGCGTTAAGACGATCTGCACACTGGCGTAAGTGATCCCAACAAGTGGAACGACATTAGCCAGAACAAGATACAGCGCATCAAATGTCCTTTTCTCCGCAGGTGTTGGGAAACGTTCTTCACAAACTTCTAAAGTCTCATTCCCATCATGTTCTGCAATAAAAAAGTGGGGAACGCTGAACATCAACGCCACAATCCAGCTCCCAGCGAGCAATATGACGACGAGTCGCAGGTTATCCATCTGCACCGGAGCTCCTCCACGTCTGATTGAACCCACTAGTTTCTGGTGCCAATACATGCTGATGAACATGGTGGAGAAGATGCTGCTGGTCTCCGAGAGATCGGATGAAAACTGGAGCACGCCACAGTAATTATTGCCTATGAACCAGCTGTTCACAAACTGTGCCAAAGTGTCCGGCAGATCCACCAGACAGTTTGTGATGAGATTGGACATGGCCAGGTTAATGAAGAGAATGTCATTGGGCCGCAGTTGAGATCTGGATTTGGGCAGAGAGCGCAAACCCAGCCAGAAGTTTCCTGTAATACCAGTCAAGCAGAAGAACGCTCGTATAGATGATTCAATCCAGTCTTGAACCTCCATCTCAAGAGAGAGAGTCGGTTTGGGAAAGACTCTGCATTTGCAGATCCAGTGGTTAACGGTGAACTTTATATGGTATGAAGTTCTGGTCTGTGGTCACGTGTCGCTAAAATCTCCTCCCACTATGCTGAGCATTAATTACACATCATGGAATGAACCCCAGAACTCAAACTGGGTGTATTTTTATGTACACAGTACAAGCATTAGATATGGCATGTTGCAAGTCTGTAATGTTGTTTACAAATACCCTTGTTGATTACGTACTGCATGTTACTTGTAATGCGTTATTTTACTCACTACATCAAAAAGTAATCTTATTATGTACTGCATGTTACTTGTAATGTTACTTTACTCGTTACATCATAAAGTAATGATTACGTAATGCATGTTACTTGTAATGCGTTACTTTGCTCATTACATCAAAAAGTAATCTGATTACGTAATGCATGTTACTTGTAATGCGTTACTATACTCGTAATCATCTGATTACGTAATGCATGTTACTTGTAATGCGTTACTTTACTCGTTACATGAAGTAATGATTACGTAATTTAATGCGTTACTTTATACATCATAAAGTAATGATTACGTAATGCATTACTTGTATGTTACTTGTTACATCAAAAGTATTGTGATTACGTACTGCTTGTAATGCTTTACACAAAAAGTAATCTGATTACGTAATGCATGTTACTTGTAATGTGTTACTTTACTTGTTACATCAAAAAGTAATCTGATCACGTAATACGTTACTTGTAATGCGTTACTTTACTCGTTACATCATGAAGTAATGATTACGTAATGCATGTTACTTGTAATGTGTTACTTTACTCGTTACATCATAAAGTAATCTGATCACGTAATGCATGTTTCTTGTAAAGCGTTACTTTACTTGTTACATCAAAAGTAATCTGATCATGTAATGCACGTTTCTTGTAATGCGTTACTTTACTCGTTACATCAAAAAGTAATTGATTATGTAATGTTGCTTGGTTTGAAAGTGACTTTGATGTGCTTCATAAACGCTACGCCTATTTTGCTGACATGACTGCACTTTAAAGGCAAAATTTAGTGGGGGAAAAGGTCCATTGTCTATTGTCAATAGTGTAGAGATGCATGAAGCACAGCACACACAGAAGCCACTTTCGAACCAAGCAGCTTTCTGTTGGTAAATGCGACAAATCTGTGTAACGGGTTGCTAAATGTGCCTGGGGAAATCTTTCGTCCTCGCTCGAAATTCCAAATTGCGTGGTTTCCTATTGAAATGACTGGATTTCTCTCACCGAACAAACGGACCGCACCTTAATGCTGTTTTGTTTTAAGGTCCAGTGCACTTCATCATCTTGGCTGACACAAGGAGTTCTGTGCTTATTTGACGGCAAAAAAATAACACGACAATAATTGCGCTTATAAGCAGGTTTTTAATTCGTCAAGTGGCTTAACAAACATAATTGCAGTGACGTCTGGTTGTAATTATCAAAGCACAAGAGAACAATCATTTTCAATTTCTTTCCTTTGGTGGTGCACAAGATATTTCACAGTCTTAGTGCAATTCACAAATTCATTCTAACAAAATCTTTCATCTCTGCATGTTTAAAGCATTTGTACATTTTGCTTTCATTTTTAAAGGCAAAGCACTGGTCAATTTTGAGATGTTTGGCCATTTTGTTTCCACAACTCTTTCAATTTTTTCTGAATAATGGAAAGAAAACATACCAAATACACATTTAAGTGTTCATTTTAATTGCACTTTATCTATTTGCATTTGTAGTTTTCAATTTCAGTATATATCTTTAAAGGCCGTGAGTTTTTCTTTACTTCAGTAGTACTTACAAACTTTACAGTTTTATTTCCACCTTGTTTATATAACATTTTATTCCTAAAAAATAGTGAAAATATATATATTTTATTCTGTCTGTTGACAGCATTGTCTATTAGTCAAGTTGAAATCTATTAGTGAAAATTTAGTGTTGCTTTAAGACTAAATGTTCTTTTGGTGACTGTGCATGCAACGATGCTTTCCCACAATGCACAGCTCGTAATAACCACACCATTCCTTACCAGCACGGGCAGCTGAGTTTCTTCACCCCATGCAGGTAGACGTATGGGACGAAACACACGTAAGATGCTCCTATAAAATTGGTCAGCTTCACAGCCAGGATGGAGTTTCTGAAGCTGCTGTAGATGCGGAGCACGAGGTGAGTGAACCAGCAGAAGATGAAGATCGTGGCCACCGCCACCACGCTTTTGGCCGCCCGTACATGGTTGCCGGAGGACGGATTGGATCTGACCTGTGTCTTCTGAGGTGCTGGTTGATGAGTAGAGATTTTATTGGAGATTGGAGATCTTTCTGAGGACGCTTCCATGCTGCGTTCTGCGGTTCCTTCCAGTCTTTGGTCTACAGATGAAGGTGGTGGATTTGTTCCACTGGAGCGATCCTTGATTCGTTTTTGACTCCGGAGTAGCGTTATGACAATCTGAATGGTTGCATAAGTTATCCCAACGATTGGAACAACGTTAGCCAGAGTGAGGTACATACCGTCAAACGTCTGCTTGGCTGCAGGTGATGGGAAAAGTTCTTCACAAACTTCCAAACTCTCGTTCCCATCATGCTCTGCTATAAAAATGTGTGGAAGGCTGA
The DNA here is from genome assembly GCA_028476615.1 of Culter alburnus. Taxonomy (NCBI): domain Eukaryota; kingdom Metazoa; phylum Chordata; class Actinopteri; order Cypriniformes; family Xenocyprididae; genus Culter; species Culter alburnus. The sequence goes on along the minus strand of JAOTNS010003476.1, from coordinate 656,111 downwards.
ACGCAGTCGCTACGGTCCAGCTCCCAGCGAGCAATACGGCGACAAGCCGCAGGTTGTCCATCTGCACTGGAGCTCCTCCACGTCTGATGGAACCCACTAGTTTCTGGTGCCAATACATGCTGATGAACATGGTGGAGAAAGATGCTGCTGGTCTCAGAGATTTCGTGAGAAAACTGAGTCACGCCACAGTATTCTTTACTCTTAAGCCAGGTTTTCGCAAAGTGCGCCATTGTTTCCGGTAGATCCACCAGACAGTTTGTGATCAGATTTGATACGGCCAAGTTGATGAAGAGGATGTCGCTGGTGCGTAGTTGAGATCTGGATTTGGGCAGAGAGCGTAAACCCAGCAAACCGTTCCCTATAATACCGGTTAAGCAGAAAAAAGCTCTCATAGATAATTCAATCCAGTCTTGAGCCTCCATCTCAGAGAGCAGCAGGTCTCTTGTGGGAGTGAAGAGCTCAGTGAACAATTCAGCTGGTTCGAGACTAAGTTTATAATGTGTGATTGGCTGACGTCATCCAGAACACAATGACGTCATCAAGAATATATTATCAGTGTTGTCATGGTCACAGCTCACACTGTTCTAGACTAATTGCAGTACCAGTGTAACTTAATAGTCATGCAACAAACCAATATTCCATACTGAATAGCTTCCACTCATTAGTTTTACATAATAGTTTAAATAATGCAAACATACCAACATGGTGCATGTAATATGAGTAAAACAGAAGGACAAGCAATGAAATAATTTTTTTTGCTTTTACATTAACAAAAATATAACAAAAAGTACAACTATATAAATTAAAATAATGCATGATTTCATGTAATGCATGCAGAACTTCTCCAATAACATGAATTATTTGAATATTTTGTCCTTTTTCTGAGTGGCCGCTAATATGTCAGGATCGGTTTCAATCGACTTTATAATTATAATTGTATTTTAAGTGCATTAATTATATTATAATTGAATTGTAAAAAGCTTGTAATAAAATTACATGCGTAAAAAGGTATAATGTTTAAAATTTACAATCCTGTAACCATCTCGATCATAGAGAGAAAAGACCATTTACATCAAATACAGGAAATTTACCATAGGAAATATATGGTTTATAAAGCTTATTAACAGTTACCGAGGTTGAGCCAAAAACCTAGGACTAGTTTGCCAAAGTTGGTTTTTGAAATAATCTCCAATATTTAACGAACAATTCGATGGACATCGGCGGTCCTAGAGGAAAAGTTGCTCAGAATGAGGAGTTCTACCACGTGGTACGAATGCTGTGGCAAGTGCAAAAAAATTGCGAGAGATCCTTTATGCACATGAAAAAACGCGAAGGCGCCCCCGGTGGCTGATTTATTTAGAATTTTCACAAGTCTCTAGGGTCATGACTCAAACAGGCCCAGTGAGTTTAATTCCAATCAGCCTCCGTTAACCTTGTCTGATAGCTGCTCAAAATTGATTGGCCGATGGCGGATATGTTTTTTGGGATGCGCCAATGTCCTCAAAGACAGTCATGGCACCTCGGACAAAGACACTGCATGCCAATTTTCAAGTCGATCGGACTAATAGTGAAGTAGCTATAGCCATTTTCATGTTTTTTCCCCTGTTATAGCGCCACCAAGTGGCCAGTCACCCAATCCTTTTTCACGTGACCACAGAATGAGCTCTTACATAGGTGTGCTGAGTTTGGTGAAAATATCTTATTCCGTTCACGAGTTATAGCCATTTTAGTAAAAGTGGCTTCACCCACTTCGAACGTTTTGGCGGCCCTTAGTGACCGTGAATCGAAATTTGAATTGCATCTTGTCCATCTTTAGCCAATGACATAAGACAACTGAGCCTACGCCTTAAGGTGCAGTCACATTGCACTTTTTGTTCCATTGAGTACCATTCAAACGCATGTGAATGCGTCAGACCAGAAACGCAAACTCGTTTGAAAATATTTCGCATTTCGCTGCGTTTCAAAGTTCATGTTTGGTGAAATCTGACCTGTGACTTCGCATCACATGAAGACGTGCGAACAGTAGAAGATCGATTCCTCACAGCATTACCTCTTGGCTGAATTAAAAGAATGATATATTTACAGTAAAGTCGAGTAGGTTGTATATTTTTACATTTTGAATGTATTATTTTAAGTTATATGTTGAATTCATGTTTATAAAAAAGACGCTGTAGGCCGTGACATCATATCACGACCATTGCAGCATCCAATGAAATTTCGCACGTTAGTGTGACCATGGCTTTACAGTTTAGGAGTTATGAGCCATTTCATACTTTTGAGCACTGTAACGCCCCCTTTAGGCCGATCGGGGCGAGCCTTGCTGACGTCAGCAGATGATGTCGCTAAACTAAACAATACATCAAGATGAAAGCTTTAGCTGACACAACATTAAAAAAGTTATCATATAGTAAAAGTAAAAACATTTAAAAGTACCATAGTAAAAACACTGAGTTAATACATAAAGAACACAAACCAACACATTCTCACCTTTGAAAGTTTATCCCATTTCGTCGAGAATTTGCGCAATGTTGTGCCATCATTGATTCTTACTGTGATTCTTACATCATTGATTCTTCCTTACCGTTTATTGACCGTTGCAAGATGGCGGACGCTCTGACGTGTCTGTAGCGATGGAATGACGCATCTATGTCCGTCACCCTCTGATCGCGCATGCGCTCGGAATGCGTCTGCTTCTATGGAAACGCAGCGGGAAGCATGGGAATTGTGTTCGCTGTTTGGAAAACCGGAAGTGGAGGGAGATTCGAAACACAGCGGAATAAACAGACGCGGAATGTGTTTATTAAAGTCATGGCATGATGGTAGAGTATAAAGACACTTTAATATTAGTGTATGACCGAACAGACCTTCAGTATGGTCGTGTGTGATGTTGTGTTGACAAACTGCAGCTAACGGTATTACTGCTCATGCTAATGACAGCTATTGATGTTGAATGATAATAGAGAAGTAGTTTCTTTGCTTGTTAACATTTACAAATGTTTCTTTCGTCGGAAAAAAGGAAAAAATGAGGTGTTTATACTATTAATTATTTAGTTGCTGTATTTTGGCTGCTGATTTGTTTTGTTTTGTTTTATTATCTGACTGCTACGGTTTAATTATGTGAAATAATAATAATATGGTTAATTTTAGATTCAAGTTTATTTACTTATATTTGATTTATCTGACTGACTGACTGCTGTGGTTGTATTTTGTTGTCATATTCAATTATAAGCATTCACTTTCATATCAAAATAAGTACGTTTATTTATGTTTGTACTGATAATTTAGCTGTAAACCAGCTGCATATGATTCAAAGACTGTATTATACTAATAATAAAGCTGTTTAATCTTGTTTTAAAGGTGTAAGTTTTGTAGTAAAATATCCAAAAACCACTAGGCCACTGTTATATATTTTGTTCACTTGAGTACTTACAATATCCCAAATGTTTCCAACTATTTGTAAATCGTGAGAAGATTGCAATTCAATTTTGTTTTGTAAAAGTGTCTTTTCGTATGGCGTTACTGTTTCATTTTGTAGAAACCATGGAAACACCTTTAATATTTACATGTTTTAAATAGACAAGGGAACAACTGTTTTGATATATTTATAGACAGAAAACTAATCATTGTTATATAGCTCAACACGTTTAGTCTTATTGTTTAAATCAAATTTTCTTGATTTTTTTTGCGAGTACCATGCTTTACCACGCCTCAGAGAAAAAACACTATTTTGTCAAGTAGCTAACATAGCATAATCAGATGCAGTTTTATTTTTTAGTAACAGTAATACAGCATTTTCTCCATCATACAATACGTTTTAAAATGAATTGCATGCCATTTATCAACACAAGCCATCCAGCATTTAATATGATATCTAAAATCGATCTATCTTACTGCAGTGTGTAACAGTGTCTCACAGCAGCCGCCGAGCGAACGCACAGAGTAACGTTATAACATCATTTTCAACACTCTCAAATGTATCTAATATGATAAACAGAGCTGCGTTACCTCATACTCATGACCGGAAAAGCGGAAGCGGCGCCGGCGACTGTGACATAATAAAAGTCCCGCTGCTCGTGAGGCGTGTGTTGATCAATCGCTCCAGCTCCTCGTTCAGCTCCACAACACTCGCTCCTGCTCTGCTTCATACTACAGTAACGTTAATAATCGCATCCATGAACATGATTTCTTAGTCCTATCCCAATTGTTTCCACCGGCTGTGAGGTGAAGACCACATGTCCCAAGATTCTGCACTCAAACTTGGCGTCATCAAGCTACGCCTTTGTTTTGAATAGGCTTCTAGTGGACAAAAATCTTACATATTGCACCTTTAATATGTTATGTGGGCTGTAAATATGAGTAGATTTCACTGATTCTCTCTGTTTGCACTTTTTGATTTTCACAAACCACATGAAGCTGAATATTGTAGGATACAGACCGTCTGGACGTCCTCTGAAACTCACCATCAGTGCTCAGAATGGAAGTGAAGTTCGAGGTTTTGTTGTCGTCCAGCATCAAGCGCAGGAAGCCGTGGCCCAGATTCTGCTGGCTCGGCAGGGTCAGATCATACTACTTTCCTTTTTAAATGCTTTGAAGCTAATGTCATTTAAACAAACACCAATATACACTACCGCTAAAACGTTTTAGATCAATGAGATGTTTTGGAAAGAAGTCTCTTCTGCTCATCAAGACTGCATTTATTTGATCAAAAATACAGTAAAAATTGTGAAATATTTTTATAATTCAAAACAGCTGTTTTCTATGTGAATATATAGTAAAGTGTAATTTATATCCAGTGATCAAAGCTGAATTTTCAGCATCATTACTCCAGTCTTCAGTGTCACATGATCCTTCAGAAATCATTCTAATATGATGATTTGATGCTCAAGAAACATTTATGATTATTATCAGTGTTGAAAACAGTTGAAGTGCTTGAATTTGACTTTTTGAAATTTAATGAAAATGTACTGGAAATGTGCTTGAATTATTGAAAGACAACAATGCATATAAAATTAGTGTTTAATTTTATCTATAAAACAATCTTTTCACGCCAAATGAATGCTGCAGCCCGTCTGATATACATATAGAGCCATTTCGCCTGGCTATGAGCGTGATATTGCTCATATAAATATCCAAGTATATGATACAGCTTTCATTCTTCAGGTCAATTATATATTTATGGGAGAAAAAAATCAGTTTGAATAAGGAAAGCGATATCTTTGTCATAGTATTCTTTCAATGGTTAAAGTCACTGCATGTGCTGCACTTTATTTGTACCATTTTTTTTATTAGTTTATTTACCTTTTTCAAAATTTCAAAGATAATAAAGATCTTGTTTGATAAGTGAGATCTCTGATTGTAGTCTTGAAAACCAAAAAAGTAATGCTTAAAGTCCTGGAATTTAATTTTACAGTATCTGTACGAACTCTGTTTTTTGATGAATAGAAAGTTCAAAAGAACAGCGTTTATCTGAAATAGAAAGAACTGTTTACTATTCAACAGTTACATTTTTTTTTGGAAAGAAATTAAAGAAATGAATACATTTATTCAGCAAAAATGCATTAAATCGATCAAAAGTGACTGTAAAGACATTTATAATGTTACAAAAGATTCTAATTTAAGTTCTTTTGAACTTTCTATTGATTAAAGAATCCTGACAACAGTTTTCAACACTGATAATAATGTGAAATGTTTCTTGAGCAGCAAAATCATCATATTAGAATGATTTCTGAAGGATCATGTGACTCTGAAGACTGGAGTAATGATGCTGAAAATTCAGCTTTGATCACTGGATATAAATTACACTTTACTATATATTTACATAGAAAACAGATATTTTGAATTGTAAAAATATTTCACTATTTTTACTGTATTTTTGATGAAATAAATGCAGCCTTGATGACTCTTTCAAAAACATTGATGTATGTCAACACTTCTTTCAGGAAAAGGAGGGTGTTTTTCTGTTAGATGACAACCGGATCAGTGAAATACATTTGCTTTCGGGACGGACCAAAAAGAAGACCCCAAAACTCCAGCCGCTGTTACAGAGGGTGGTGACCATGTCAGCGTCTCAGAATGGTAAACGATCAGTATGTGTGTGTTGTGATGGGATCTTCAGCGCTGCAGGTCACACGTGTGTTCATTAATGTTATTTGCAGGCGTGTGGCTGGTGGGTCTTCTGGTCTCTGGAGAACTCTTCCTGTGGAACAAAGACAAGGATTTGCTAAAAGACGGTCTCGGCCGTTCCTGCGGTTCATCAGCTGGTTTCTTCTATCAAAGGTTCATGTAAGAGTTCTACTTTTCTCGACGCACATCCGGTGATCATCCTCAAACTAACACGGCTTGTCTTGCGAAGGTTCCTCGACTACACTGCGACTTTCTCTGCTGGTTTCGGAGAACGCACAGAGAGTTTTCCTGGCCGCTCTTACAGGACAGGTGTTCCTCTGGGAGTGTACGACACCTCAGGATCTAAGCGGCCCGCGGGACGCCACCATCACGGGACGCTGGAGTCACATATCCTACCATGAAAACATTCAACTGCCCACCGCGAAGGACAAAGAGGCTTCCGTTCAGAGTGTGTTTGTGAAAAACCAGGTAAAAACAGTGAAAAAAGTGTCTTAATGTTGATTATGTTTCTTGCACATGTGTTATATTTCACTGTGGATGTTTTTAGGCAGTTGGGGATGTGTGTCTGAGCGCGTTTGTTTTCACCGCTGATGCGAAGCTCACTGTCACCTTGCTGAAAATCCAGTGGGACTCGACATGGGACAACAAACTCAGGTCAGATGATGTTAAATATGCTTTTATTTATTATTATTCCAGCATCGTTTGTTCATTTGACTTGGAAGTATTGTTTATGGTGATTGTTATTATTAATAATAAATTGTTATTTTTTGTTATATTGCTTTCGGCACTATTTTGTGAAAGCTACTTGAGGCTTTATAGAGATTTTGTCATGTTTATATTTTATATTTATATTTATATTTATATATACAGAGTACCGCACATGACATGCAGAGAAAAAAAAGAAAATTGTGCACATGATTTACTATTTCGTTCCCTTGATTTCCTAAATAGTGCACGCGATTTGCTATTTCGTTCCCTCGATTTTCTAAATTGTGCGCACGATTTGCTATTTCTTTCCCTCGATTTGCCAAATAGTGCGCGCGATTTGCTATTTCGTTCCCTTTTGCTAATAGTGCGCACGAATTTCGTTCCCTCGCGCGCTATTTCGTCCCTCGCAGTGCGCTTGAATTTCGTTCCCTCGATTTGCTAAATAGTGCGCACGATTTCCTATTTCGTTCCCTCGATTTGCTAAATAGTGCGCGTGATTTGCTATTTCGTTCCCTCGATTTGCTAAATAGTGCGCGCGATTTGCTATTTCGTTCCCTCGATTTGCTAAATAGTTCATTGCTATTTCGTTCCCTCGATTTGCTAAATAGTGCGCACGATTTGCATTTCGTTCCCTCGATTTGCTAATATTGCGCGCGATTTGCTATTTCGTTCCCTGATTTGCTAATATGCGCGTGATTTGCTTCGTTCCCTCGATTTGCTAAATAGTGCGCGCGATTTGCAATTTCGTTCCCTCGATTTGCTAAATAGTGCGCGCATTCTCGATTTGCTAATAAATTCGTTCCCTCGATTGCTAATAGCGCGCGTTTGCAATTTCGTTCCTCCATCGATTTGCTAATGTGCGCGGTGCATTTGCTATTTCGTTTCGTTTTCTAAATAGTGCGCACGATTTCCCTATTTGTCCCTCGATTTGCTAATAGGCGCACGATTTGCTATTTCGTTCCCTCGATTTGCTAAATAGTGCGCGCGATTTGCAATTTCGTTCCCTCGATTTGCTAAATAGTGCGCGCGATTTGCTATTTCGTTCCCTCGATTTGCTAATAGTGCACGTGCAACACCGCGATTTGCAATTTCGTTCCTCGATTTGCTAAATAGTGCGCGCGATTTGCAATTTCGTTCCCTCGATTTGCTAAATAGTGCGCGCGATTTGCTATTTCGTTCCCTCGATTTGCTAAATAGTGCGCGCGATTTGCTATTTCTTCCCTCGATTTGCGATTTGCTATTTCGTTCCCCCCGATTTGCTAAATAGTGCGCACGATTTGTCCTCTTTCGTTCCCTCGAGTGTTAAATAGTGCGCACGATTTCCTATTCATTTCGCCCGATTGTTAAATAGTGCGCGGGTGATTTGCTATTCGTTCCCTCAATTGCTAAATAGTACCCACGATTTTCTATTTCGTTCCCTCGATTTGCTAAATTGTGTGCACGACTTACTATTTCATTCCCTCGATTTGCTAAATAGTGCACGCGATTTGCTATTTCGTTCCCTCGATTTGCTAAATTGTGCGCACGATTTACTATTTTGTTCCCTCGATTTGCTAAATTGTGTGGGCGATTTACTAATTTGTTCCCTCGATTTGCTAAATTGTGCGCACAATTTACTATTTATCCAAAGCAACTGTATTCAAGGTATATATTTGACGCCTTCATTCGCCTCTTGTTCTTTATTACTTTATTTTGTTTTGTTTGACAGTTCAGTAGGTTTCAGTGTTCACTGGGCCTCCAAGTGTTTCCCATTCAACCAGCTCCTGCCTCCATGTAAACCGGTGAAGTCCAGAGGTGCTCTAGTTCCAGCGTTCTCTCCAGATGCTCAGCTGCTAGCAGTAGTCCTGAACCAGAAAGACCCGAGGGTAAACTCACCGCTACATTCATTACCAGGAAATCAGACCTACAGGCACATGAATTAGCCCTGCTCTCAATCAGCTCCCCAGCTTCCTAGGTTGTGAATCAGTATATCATGTAAATGAATGTGGCCGACTCCCTGATCAGTGTCCTGACTACTGAACTAGGGAGCTGATTGAGACGCACACTAGATTTGAGTGTGGTAAGTCTTTTTATCTGTGATCTCTCTGAAAGGCGACACAGGTGTTGTTCATCAGCACTCAGAACTTTGTGACGGTGTCCAGCCTGTTAGGAGGATGTGGCATTAAGACGCTCAATATTCCAGCTAAATATGTGAGGTGAGTGTTTAAAATGTCTTAGTTAGATGGCATCTGATTGGCTGGCTCTATGCACAGGTAGTATAATTGAAGTGGTGTAAGCCTTAAGATATTGTGTCCTATACTTAGAATTTGTGCTTTGCATTTCATCTATCCAAGTGCACACACATATTAGCTCATAGGGAAAAATGTTCCCAGACTGCTACAGTTACACATTGATATTGATGAAGTTTGTGAGGTTTTCCCCCCCCATCTTTAGATTCAAGATTTTTATTTGTCACATGCACAGTTAATTAAACCTTGAAACCTGGTCAGCTGCTTAGATTGTGCATAAATAATTAGTAGTTAAAATAAAATGCGCATTAAACATAAATAGTGGTAAATGGAAAAATAAGATGTGCAATAAATATAATAAATAGCAAGTAAAAATTGTCAAATAAGATGTGCATTAAATATAAATAAATAAATAGAACAATGGTAAAAAAAAAAAAAGATGTGCATTAATATAAATAAATAGTAAAAATGGTAAAATAAAATGTGCATTAAATATAAATAAATAGTAAAAATGGTAAAATAAAATGTGCATTAAATATAAATAAACAGTAAAAATGGTAAAATAAAATGTGCATTAAATATAAATATATAGCAAGTAAAAATGGTAAAAAAAAATGTGCAATAAATAGTAAATGGTAAAACAAATGGTAAATAAAAACAGTAAAATTGAAATGTGCATAATATAATAAACATAAAATGGTTAAAATAAATGTGCATTAATAAAATAAACATAAAATGGTAAATAATTCATTAATATAATAAATAGCAAGTAAAAATGGTAAAAAAAAAGAAAGTATGTTGCGAGGGAGAAACAAAGCAAAGTATAGTGAAGTACAAGTGAGAAATTGAATCTTGAAAATGAGAAATGTTACGGTTTCCTGCAGGTCATACTGGGTGGGTTCTGTCAGCTGGACACCAGAAGGACTTTATCTGGCTTGTGTGCTCAAGAGAGGCTCTCTGCTATGCTGGCACGTCTGGGTGGACTCGTCTCTCTGTCCACAACAGGATGCAGCATTGAGTTCGGTGCCGCCCACTTCCTGCCTCTTCACCCGCTGGTCACCTACAGGTGATTTGATCAGTTCCTCTTCTAAATGTTTCTTAAGGAAGTTGATATTGTACTCTATCATGTCTTTCTCATGCTTTATATCACTTTCATCCGTAGGACCTCCAGTGCCTTTGCAGACACAAGATGGCGGCCTCTCCAGCTCTAGCATGTCGCTCCGTGACCCCATGAGACAGCGGTTCTCCGTCACCTGGCATCCTCGCCAGCCGTTTCTCATAGTGTCCGACGGCTACATGGTGACTCTGCTCAGGATGACCAAACGGCCGTCTGCTGCTGCGATCATGAGCGGCCTCCTACTGGACGCTGCTCAAGGACTGGAGAACATACGGGAGGTCCTGGGCTCTTCTCAGGTCAGCAGAGGGGATGATAATTAATGTTTTATCATGTTGCAGTGCTGTTTTGATGGTTCACTAGTGTCTTCTGGGTGTTTCAGCCTCAGCTCAGGTCCAGGCTGGAATCCATGTCCTCTCTGACGTTCACAGGAAGTCTTCTGGCTCTTAAAGAGAAAGAAATGCCTCTGTCGACTCTACCTCTGTACCTGCAAGATACAGGAGACCAATGTACTGAGAGAGCTCAGGTAAGCTAATATCAAACACTTTTTCCATATGAATGGTCATTAAAAGGGTCATGACATGAGGAAGCAAGTTTGTCTTGATCTTTTGACATTTAGGATGATGAGGAAGATCATGACTCTGATGAAGATCCCGTACGCCTGCTCACACATGGAAGATGGAGGCAAGCTCGAGTTTGCGTCTATGTTTGACACTCTTCATGCTCAGGCACAAACGGATCCAGAACCAGCATCCGCAGGTCTGCAGGAGGATCTGAACCGGGTTCACAGGAACCTGCTGAGAGCTTGGGCTTTGGCCGTTTCTCTGGGTGGGTCCATCGAGCAGAGAGAGCGTCTCCTCAAATACACAATCCTCTGCATCGTTCGACTCATAAAGCTTCTCAGGGTCAGCGACTCAACCGGCAGAAAGAGTAAGAGCACATGGGTCACACATGCCCTTCACACCCTCAGGACTCTCCTTTCCTTTCTGCCGTGGGACGCCACACACACCGCGGGCAGCAGCTGTCTGAGCGTCACAGTGGAGCTCACCAGGTGTTTCGTAGACATGTTCGTCCCACTTTTATCATCAGATTTAGCACTATCCTCCCAGAACTTCAACGCAGCACTCCTCGTCCTTCAGCAAGCGTCTCAGAGTGTGGATCTGACCTACAGCCTCCCGTCAAGAGCAGTGCATCATGGGGAGGATGGCCAGCTAGTGTATTCCTCTGACATGTTTTCTGTTCCAATATTACAAGAAAACAATGAGACAGTAACACAAACAGCCAGGCAACAGCCTTCTAATAGGTACTTTTTGGTGTTCTTGAGTAGTAGTTTTTTTCCTAACAATTTTTTTTCCACACTAGTAACTTCATAGCAACATATAAAAACACTCAGAACATATAGCAACCACTTAGCAACCACATAGCAACACTCTAGCAACCACCCAGAACACCCTAGTAACTTCATAGCAACATAAGAAAAACACTTGGATATAAAAAACACTCAGATAGTCTTAGCAACAACCTAGCAACCACCCAGAACAACTTAGTAACTTATAGCAACATGTAAAAACACTCAGAACGTTTTAGCAACACTCTAGCAACCACCCAGAACAACCTAGTAACTTTATAGCAACATATGAAAACACACAGAACGTCTTAGCACACCCTAGCACCACCCAGAACAACTTAGTAACTTTATAGCAACATGTAAAAACACTCAGAACGTCTTAGCAACACCCTAGCAACCAGCCAGAAGAACCTAGTAACTTTATAGCAACATATAAAAAACGCTCAGAGCATCTTAGCAACCACATAGCAACACCCTAGCAACTACCCAGAGCAACCTAGCAACTTCATAGCAACATATAAAAACACTCAGAATGTCTTAGCATTAGCAACCACATAACAACAGCCTAGCAACCACCCAGATCTCCCTTGTAACTTCATAGCAACATATTAAAACTACTCAGCACGTCTTAAAACCACATAGCAACACCCTAGCAACCAACCACAACACGCTAGCATCATGGCAAGCACTAATCACTATTTTTTGGTGTACTTGATTAGAAAACACTCAGATAGTCTCAGCAACCACATAGAACACCCTAATAACGTCATAGCATATAAAAACATCAGAACATCTTAGCCACCACATAGCAACACCTAGAAACCACTCAGAACACCCTAGTAACTTCATAGCAACATAAAAAAAAACACTTGGATAAAAAACACTCAGAACATCTTAGCAACACCCTAGCAAACCAGCAGAAACCTAGTAACTTTATAGCCACATATAAAAAACGCTCAGAACGTTTTAGCAACACTCTAGCAACCACCCAGAACAACCTAGTAACTTTATAGCAACATATGAAAAACACTCAGATAGTCTTAGCAACAACCTAACAACCACCCAGAACAACTTAGTAACTTTATAGCAACATGTAAAAACACTCAGAACGTTTTAGCAACACTCTAGCAACCACCCAGAACAACCTAGTAACTTTATAGCACATATGAAAAAACACACAGAACGTCTTAGCAACACCCTAGCAACCACCCAGAACAACTTAGTAACTTTATAGCAACATGTAAAAACACTCAGAACGTCTTAGCGACACCCTAGCAACCAGCCAGAAGAACCTAGTAACTTTATAGCACATATAAAACGCTCAGAGCATCTTAGCAACCACATAGCAACACCTAGCAACTACCCAGCAACCTAGCAACTTCATAGCAACATATAAAAACACTCAGAATGTCTTAGCATTAGCAACCACATAACAACAGCCTAGCAACCACCCAGATCTCCCTTGTAACTTCATAGCAACATATTAAAACTACTCAGCACGTCTTAAAACCACATAGCAACGCCCTAGCAACCAACCCACACGCTAGCATCATGGCAAGCACTACTCACTTTTTTGGTGTACTTGATTAGAAAACACTCAGATAGTCTCAGCAACCACATAGAACACCCTAATAATGTCATAGCAACATATAAAAAACACTCAGCACATATTAGCAACCACATAGCAACACCCTAGCAACCACCCAGAACACCCTAGTAGCTTCATAGCAACATAAAAAAAACACTTGGATATAAAAAAAACACTCAGAACATCTTAGCAACACCTTAGCAACCACCCAGAACAACCTAGTAACTTTATAGCAACATATAAAAACACTCAGAGCATCTTAGCAACCATATAGCAACACCCTAGCAACTACCCAGAACACCCTAGTAACTTTATGGAAACACATAAAAAACACTCAGAACGTCTTAGCAACCACATAGCAACACCTTAACAACTACCCAGAGCAACCTAGCAACTTCATAGCAACATATAGAATGTCTTAGCATTAGCAACCACATAACAACAGCCTAGCAACCACCCAGAACTCCCTTGTAACTTCATAGCAACATATTAAAACTACTCAGCACGTATTAAAACCATATAGCAATGCCCTAGCAACCAACCACAACACGCTATCATCATGGCAAGCACTACTCACTATTTTTTGGTATACTTGATTAGAAAACACTCAGATAGTCTCAGCAACCACATAGAACACCCTAATAACATCATAGCAACATATAAAAAACACTCAGCACCACATAGCAACACCCTAGCAACCACCCAGAACAACCTAGTAACTTCATAGCAACATAAAAAAACACTCAGTCTTAGCAACCACACAGAACACCCTAGTAACTTTTTAGCAACATATAAACACTCAGAATATATTATCAACCACATTGCAACACCCTAGCAACCACCCAGAAGAGCCTAGTAACTTCATAGCAAAATATAAAAACACTCAGATTGTCTTAGCATTAGCAACCACCCAGAACACCCTAGTAACTGCTGTTTGGCCTGAGGTCTGTGTTGTGTTTTTCAGATTGGTGGTTATTTGGCGTGAGCTGTACAGATTGGCTTTGCGGTACCAGGAGGAGTTACGTCACCAAAGAGGTCAAGGGGTCGTCAAAAATGAGTTGGAGAAGATGTCAGTTATTATACCTCAAGTCCAGCAAGCTTTACAGTCTGCCGGAGATTGTCTTGAGGAGAGCCACACGTTGCACAGTTTCACCGGTGAGCATGAGGAACCACAACAGAAGTGTCTTATATATCACCATGATATTATAATAATGCTTTGCTGCTGTCCATTCTCAGGTGAACGGCACTTTATTTTAGGCGAATATGCGGAGAGTGTTCAGGTTTGGAGGGCTGAATTGTGTGCAGAGAGACAGAGAGGTCAGTCACTGTTTTCAGTCCAGCTCACATGATCATGTTAAATGTCACATGTCACTCACTGCATCCATCCTGCATCCCACAGCAGGTCCAATGATGTGTTACCTGGAGACACGCTACTGTCTGGCTCTTCTCTACGCGCAGCTGTTTCAGTATCGACTGCGAGAGGCTCAGGGTCTCTGTGACCGTCTGGCACGTCAACTACAGCCGCATGCAGGACGAGAGGAAGAGGAAGTGCCAGGAGGGGCTGGTAAGGTTATACTGATCTACTATTTAAGCTTCTTTTTCTTCTGAGATTAAATTTTAAACAGTATCTCCTCCTAGAGCTTTCAAGATAGAACCACCAAACTCTGACTCTGTGCGCGCTATATCTTTTCTAACTTACGATTTTCGTTAAACGTACAATTAAAACTACGAAAAGTCCCATAGACTTTAATTGAGGGGTCAAAACTTTTGTAGAATAATATTTATAGAGTATTTAAGCTGTCGATCTCTAACAAAGCTTAATGACTATCCTAGGATAGCATGCTAAAACATGCTCGCAACATGCTAATTCATGCTATCAACATGTTAATTCATGCCAACGACATTCTAAAACATGCTAGCAAATATTCTAATTCATACTATCAATGTGCAGAAATATTCTAGCTACATGTTAAATCATGTTAGCAACATGTTAAAACATGCTTGCAATGTGTTAAAACATGCTAATTCATGTTAGAAAAGTGTAAAATCATGTTAGCAAAATGCCAATTCATGCTTCCAATGTGTTAAAACATGCTAGCAACATGCTAATCCATGCTGTCAGCATGCTAAACATGTTAGCAACATCTTAAAAATGTTATCAACATGTTAAAAAAGCTAACAATATGTTAAAATGTGCTAATTAATGCCAGCAAAATGCTAAAATGGGTAAGCAATGTTCTAAAGCCTGTTAGCAACATGTTAATTCATGCTATCAATATGTTAAAACTTGCTACTTAACATGCTAACAACATACTAATTCATGTTAGCAGCATGTTAAAACATGTTAGCAACATCATAAAATACTATCAACATGTTAAGAAATGTTAGCAATATGCTAATTAATGCTAGCAACATGCTAAAACAGGTTAGCAATGTTCTAAAACCTGTTAGCAACATTATCAATGTGTTAAAACTTGTTACCAAACATGTTAACAACATACTAATTCATGCTAGCAGCATGTTAAAACATGTTAGCAACATCGTAAAATGCTATCAACATGTTAAGAAATGTTAGCAACATTCTAAAACATGTGAATTCATGCTATGAGTGTGCAAAAATATTCTAGCAACATGTTAATTCATGTTAGCAGAATGCTAAAACATGCTAACAGCATTCTAAAACATATTAGCAACATGATAATTATGCTATCAACATGTTAAAACATGTTAGCAAAGTTAAAACATGTTAGCAAAATGGTCAAACATGTTAGCAACATGTTAATTCATGCTAATAATGTGATAAAACATGTTAGCAATGTGATAAAACATGTTAACAACATGCTATTCATATTAGCAATGTTTAAAATGTTAATTCATGCTAGCAGTGTTAAATCATGCTAGTAAAATTCTAAAACATGTTAGCATCATGTTAATCCATGCTAGCAACGTGATAAAACATGTTAATTCGTGATAGCAATGTCTTTCTTTCTTTGTTCTTTCTTTCTTTCTTGGATGAATAGAAAGTCCAAAAGGCAGATTTTATAGAACTCGAAGTAATTTGTAACAATTAAGCTTTATTGCACTGTGAATTTTTACTTGTTTGTTGAATCCCAGTATCCGTTTAAAGCAGCAGTGTACATTGTGAGAACAGTACAATTTTCCTCCCTGTGTCCGGCATGAGGCGGTTTGAGCTGGCTCCGGGACGGTGGGGGTGAAGCGCCTGCGGTGGTCGTAAAGCGGCAGCAGGTCTGGTACTCCCCACCGGTATTGCCGGGACAGTCGTGGTTCTCCCTTCCGACGTGAGTCGGAGATGTGTGCGCTATTAGTGCTGCCTTTCTGGCGTTGTGGGGCGTGTAACCCCGCGCATGTGGAGTCTACAAACCTGCGTACTGTCCTCAGCACCTGCATCCCGAACACAATGCACCACTACTTTTCAACCTCCAAACTTTAACTCGATCTGATTTCAGTCCACCAGTATGCCTTCAGACTTTTTACACAAATAGGGTCAACACCAACGGTTTTGGTGGATGATACTGTATACTGATTACATGCCCGTGACGTACGGTGTGACCCGCCGTGTTTCTGAGTTTCCTACAAAACCCCCCCCCCCTTTCAAAATTTTCGTCCTTGCCTCATGAGAACAATAAACTACTTAATACTCAATGACGTAATACGTCACTGACCGCCCTGTTTATGTACTAACTTCTCACTCCCCCCCCTGAAACCTAAAATAATTTCGCTGCCAATAATGCGGTTGACGTACTAAATAACGAACTTTCCCTGACATAAAATACGCGCCTTCCTTCTAAAACAACACCTACTACAAATGGCACAAGCTGTAACAAACTTACTCCCCTTAAACTGAAAGAATAATGCAAGCTTAATTAAGTAAACCCCAGATGCTCAATGACATGGCAAAAATTGTAACAAAATAACTATTAACTGAAATGAAAAAATAAACAGCTTCCACCATTCAGATTAATGACCAACGAATACACTTTACACACCTTACACTCAAATGACATAATTGCCACTTTAAAGCCTTTGAGTAATTAAAGCTCTAATCTATCCTTATGTTACTTCTGAAAAACAGATTAATGACCTGACCGAAAATTCGCCTGTCTTGGTAACTAACTGAAATTATAAGAGCGTTTTAGTCTACAAGTCTAAAACTAAACCCTTATTCACTCACTGAAAGCTAATTAGTTCCCCCAGAAACTGATTACTGACAAACGTACCGAAAATTACCATTCTTTCCTAAATGAACCCTAACTAAATGAAACGAAACCTGCCCTCCCTTTTAAGTAAAAAAAAATGAAAAAAACAAGTGCCTCATTAATTGTTTAAACTTACTAAAGATGAAAAATAAACTGTGGTTTTTTTCTTTACTTTTGCTTTATCTAAACTTCCTCTCCCTTATAAAAGTTCGTAATAACTTATTAAACTGACAAGAAAACGAAAATTGCATGAACTGTTTTGTTAAGTACTCAAGATTCTAAAAGCTGCTAATCAAATAAATGAAAGCATAAATGCAGTTAAAAAAAAAACATTACGCCCGTTAAACATGCCAAATCTAAATGAACACTGAAAGACAATAAAAGCAAGTTCAAATATTAAAAAATTCTATAATAGTAATAAATAATATAGGAAGAAGTCATAGTAAAATAATAAATCAAATCAAGACAAATGAATAATCATCCAAGACAAATTTCTCCTAAGCTTGACCTTAAATAATGCTGAAATATCACTGGTGACTGTAATGTAGTATGCACATGTTTGAGATACTGTGCACTTTCACATAATATTTTATGATCTTAAATGATATGCTAGTATTCCTGTCATATGGCTAATAAATCAGTGTGTGATGAGATGATGTAATTGAACTGAAATGCTCTCAGACGCAGGTGGGCGTGTGGTGGAGTTGTCTCAGGCTCGTGCAGCAGCGTCGGTCCGCCGTGAGCAGCTGTCGGAGGTGTGGACGGTGGATTACGCTCTAGAGCTCCTCCTGCTGGGCGGGCTGCTCCCTGAGGCCGCGTGGATGGCACGGCGTCTGGGCGACTGGAAGATGGCGGCCACCCTCGGCCTGGCGTACACCAACTACTGCAGTGGCCATTTAGACTTGAGCAGGTTTGTTGTCAGCATGAAGGTCTGGTATCCTCTCGCTTCAGATGCCACAGTGATTTTGTTTGTCGTATTTCTCATTTTTTGGTCCTCAAGCCTGCCATGGAGAGAGCTGCACCTTCCCACCGAGCTGAAGCCTGCGGTCATATTCCAGGATCAGCTGGAGATGTTACTGGGCCGAATGGTTGGGTCTGAAGGAGATGGTAACAAAGGTAGAAATATGATATTTATTGATATATCAGGGTGTGAATTATGAGATCTATACCCCGTAATTAAGTCCAAACATAAGGTTTTCATTCTGCATATTAAATAAGGAACATTTCGTGAACATCCAAAGATATTTAGAGGGCCTATTTTCAACTTTACCAGGTTCAGGCCTTTTCCATCAGCATACCGTAAGATGGTTCATAAACAAAACTTAAGTACTGTCATTGTTTATCACATTATTATAGTTTTACACATCACAACTTTAGTGTTTTGTTTTAAAAATCTTTATATATTTAATACACATACCTTAACTGACTGACTGAAATATCTGTAAAAATGCTTATCTTCCTAAAAAAAAAAAATCATTGTATAATTCACACACTGTATATAATATAATATACACTGTTTATAGTTAACTAAAAATATTATATAAATAAAATACATTTATTAAAAATGAAATAAATAAAAATAAATAAATAAATATAAATATTAAATGAAAATGAGAAAAAAATTAGAAATGTTACTTTGTCAACAAACTGAAATAAGTGTTTAAGCTGAAGTACTAAAATGACCAAAACACTGAAACAAAAATAAATTAAAGCGTAATAATATATAATATATAAATATAAAAAAAAACTAATAAAAATAACAAAAGCACATAAAATTACTAAAACTTAAACTAAAATTAAAACTGTATATATAAAAAATAAAAGCAAAATATTAATAAATTCTATGATACGGTAATATATTTATAGTATAATAGTAAAATGAATATAATAATATAATATAATATAATATAATATAATATAATATAATATTCAGTGTTAAAACTATTATATAAATAAAATAAAACTATATATAAATAATTCAAAATTTTATAATATAATATAATATAAATATAATATTCGTGTTGTTATTGTTAACTAAAAACTATATAAATAAATAAATAATAAAATAAATTTATTAAAAATAAACTAAATGAAAAAGTGAAAAATATTCAAAATATTTTTGTTATTAACATTAATTAATTAATATTAATAAGTTCTAAAATAACGGTAGAATATAATATAATAGTAAAATGACATAATATAATATAATATAATATATATAATATTCAGTGTTAAAACTATTATATAAACAAAATAAAACTATATAATTCAAAATATTAATTAAATATATATATATATATATATTATATATATATAATATATATATAAAATGATATGATATAATATAATATAATATAATATAATCTACATATGCTGCTTGTTTGTCTTCACTTTAGACTCAGTTGAGGACGTGGATCTGCTTCAAGTCTCTGTGCAGGAGATCCTGAAGGCGTCCGTCATGGCGGAGGTGGACGTCGTTTCTCAGCCTCTAACACGACTGCTGAACGCAGCTAAAGAGCGAGCGACATCACTTCCTGCTCTGGTTCCTCCTGTGTTCTACCTGCCTGCTCCTCCTCTGTACTGTCCACAGCCTTCACCAAAACACACAGGTCGGTCACACACAGAGACGCCCGACTGTCACGTCTTTCTTTGTCTATCTCATCTTTAACTGTATATCGATCTCCTCAGGACTCTGTGAGAGATGCAGCTCTGGCTCTGGAGACGGAGTCCCGCTGTCAGGTTTCTGGGTTGGTTCAGAAGGTTCTGATGATCTTCCGGGCGGCCCACAGCTCTCTGCCAGCTGCGCAGTGGTACATCAGCAACCTGCAGCGCTGCAGACACTTACAGCACAAGGTGCGATCAGATTTAATATTCTCTTTGACGTTTCCCAATGTCCACCTCACAATTAACATGTTTTTTTTTCTTTTTTTCCCCTGTTTTCTGTTGGTAGATCCAGAAAAAAGTGTCCGAACCCCAAGCTGAACTGATTCCTGATGGACTCAAAAAATTCTTCTCTCATCGTGGCTTCTTCCAATCAGGGCCCAGCAAAGACATGGATAGTGTCACCACACAAATCATAGGTATGTTTAATTTAATTATCTGTCAGAACATTTAGTTAGTAGTGTCCGTTTGAAGTTTTGTGCATTAATATGATTTTGTGCCAGTATGTTTCCGTGAGGTGTGTGCTCTTTGCTGGATGCTCCATGTGAGGGACCAGCTCACCATTTCCTGTAGACGGTACCAGACTGCAAGAACACGGGAGAGAGACACTCAGGTGAGTTTAAAGAAAGCATAAGTGAATGTTTCAAAGATGCCAGATGTGTCAATCCATGTTTTTGTGTGTCAGATCAGTGACGTGAGTGTGTCAGATCTGTGTGTTGAGGCTCTGTGTTGGGCGCGCCGCCTCCTGCCGTTCTGCCGTTTCCTGAATGCAGAAGAAGCACTGCAGGACTTAGTGCTCAGCCTTCTGTCTGAACTGCCGCCCAGTCATGTGGTAATATACATCACTAATCTAAACTTACACTCATTTAGGATACTTATGGCTTGTTGTAACCCTTAGCCAGGTTAAAAAATAAAGGTTACTAACTAACTAACTAAAACATGTTAGTCGTTTTTTGGCCAAGATTTTTTTAGGAGGAGTTAGTTAACAATCTTATTTTTAACCTGGTAAATTATAGTTACTAACTCAGTAACTCAGTAACTAAGTAACTATCTAACTAACTAACTAACATGTTGCTAGTTTTTTTGGACATCCACAATTGTAATGTCTTAGTAACCTTCATTTAGCCAGGTAATAACTAACTAACTAACTAACTAACTAACTAAGTTAGTAGTTTTTTGGACAAGAATTTTTAGGAGTTAGTTAATAATCTTTATTTTTTAAACCTTGTAAATTAAGGTTACTAACTAACTAACTAACTGACAACATGTTGGTAGTTTTTTTTGGACATGCACCATTGTAATGACTTAGTAACCTTTTATTTAGCCAGGTTAAAACTAACTAACTAACTAACTAACAAGTTAGTAGTTTTTTAGACAATAATTTTTTAAGAGTTAGTTAATCTTTATTTTAAACCTGGTAAATTAAGGTTACTACTAACTACTAACTAACTAACTAACATGTTGCTAGTTTTTTTGGACATCCACAATTGTAATGTCTTAGTAACCTTCATTTAGCCAGGTTATAACTAACTAACTAACTAACTAACTAACTAACTACAAGTTAGTAGTTTTTGGACAATAATTTTTTAGGAGTTAGTTAATAATCTTTATTTTAACCTTGTAAATTAAGGTTACTAACTAACTAGTTAACTAACTAACTAACTAACTGACAACATGTTGGTAGTTTTTTTTTTAGACATGCACCATTGTAATGACTTAGTAACCTTTTAGCCAGGTTAATAATAAAGGTTACTAACTAACTCACTAACTAACAAGTAGTAGTTTTGGGACAAGAATTGTTTTAGGAGTTAGTTAATAATCTTATTTTTAACTGGTAAGTTAAGGTTAGTTACTAAATAACTAAGTAACTAACTAACAAGTTAGTAGTTTTTTGGAAATAATTTTTTTAGGTTAGTTAATAATCTTTATTTTAACCTGGTAAATTAAGGTTACTACCTAACTAGCTAACTAACTAACATGTTGGTAGTTTTTTTGGACATGCACCATTGTAATGTCTTGGTAACCTTTATTTAGCCAGGTTAATAACTAAACTAACTAAAACTAACTAAACTAACAAGTTAGTAGTTTTTTAGACAATAATTTTTTTAAGAGTTAGTTAATAATCTTTATTTTAAACCTGGTAAATTAAGGTTACTACTTAACTAGCTAACTAACTAACTAACTAACTAACACGTTGGTAGTTTATTTGGACATGCACCATTGTAATGACTTAGTAACCTTTATTTAGCCAGGTTAATAAATAATAAAGGTTACTAACTAACTAACTAACTAACTAAATAACATGTTAGTAGTTTTTTTGGACGTGCACCATTGTAATGTCTTAGTATTCTTTGGGAGTTAGTTGGTAATCTTTATTTAACCAGGTTAAAATAAAGGTACTAACTAACATGTTAGTACTTTGTTTACATTATAATGTCTTAGTATTCTTTGGGAGTTGATTAGTTGGTTAGTAATCTCTAAATTTAACCTGGTTAAATACTACTAACTCTCAGAGAATACTAAGACATTACCATGGCACATGTCCAAAAACCAATCGTAGTGAATATCAAAGTCTAATCTAAATAACTGTATCTGATACATCACTGTACCATCACAGTACTTTTGTAGTGCCACACTCACCTGGTCAGTCACTCAAAACTTGGGTGTCATTTCTGATGTTCAGACAGCAGAAACTCTAGCGAGAGTGTTTCCTGATGAGACCGAGTCTGTTCGCGTGCCGCTGCGGGAGAAGTACACATCACTGGTGCAGAGACTGAGACCCGTGATGGTGCCAGACGCCTCGACACCAGGCAAGAGCTGCTTTAAGCAATAACTCACCCAAAATAATGATTCTTTGCTTTGTTTAGAAAGTAGAACATCTGGTCAATGATTCAGCCCTTAACCAGATGTGCTCATGTTCACAGATGTTCCACCAGGCAGTGAGAGGGAGGATGAGGGCGGCGATACAATGATGATTCTGATCCAGGATCAGCTGAGCAGCGACGCCGGGAGCTTCGCCGCCTGGTAAAGTATCTGGGTACACCGGAGCCGTACCTTTGGGAGAGAGAGGAGGAGGAGGACAGGGGTGGTGCTGCTTCCATACTGAAGCGACTCTCTCTCGGGACTAGTTTGAGTGACAGCACACTGACGGACTGTGGACGCCCCCTAGTGTACAGTGAAGGAGACACGGCTGAGACGCTGTCAGAGCCTCTTTCTCCGGAGCTGCAGACCAAATCTGCACAAAGGTAACGCTGGTTTAACTTTTGAGTTAACTTTTGAGTTTTTTTAATTAAGTAAATATTAGTATATATATAGTAATTTGACAGTTTATAATAAAAAAAAAAAAAAAAAAAAAAAAAAAAAATATATATATATTATATATATATATATATATATTTATATATATATAATATACACACTTTTTTTAGTTTACAGTACATTTGTATTATTTCAATTTATTTCTTGTTTTGTTTAATGTTTTAATTGAATAATATTCACAATAAAAACATAATAAATTATTTATAATAATCTATAATCACTTTAAGGCCTTTAAGCACATGCATAAAAAAGTATTGTTTTATTTAGCAAGCCCGTAACCACCTAGATCATAGATGGAAAAGACCATTTACAGCCAAAACACACTTTACTATGAAAATAGTATAATAAAAAAGTTGGTTTTTGAAATAATCTCCGATATTTAATGAACGATTCGATTGACAGTGGTGGTCCTAGAGCCAAAGTTGCTCAGAATGAGGAGTTCTACCATAGTATGAATGACGATGACGTGGGTGTGTGCGAAAAATTGCGTTACGAACAATCCTTTGCGCACAGGTACGGTACGCGAAGGCGCCCTCCAGTGGCCGATTTCTTTCTAATTTCTCACAGGCCTCTAGGACCATGAGTCAAACATGCCCAGGGAGTTTCATTCCGATCGACCTACGTTAACCTTGTCTGACAGCCACTCAAACTTCATTGGCCGATGGCGGCCGTGTTTTTTTCGAGATATGCAAATCTCCTCTTAGACAATCGTGGCACCTTGGACAAAGACATCGCATGCCAGTTTTCAAGTCGGACTGACTGTTGCATAGCTATAACCATTTTCATGTTTGTTTGTTTTTATTTTATAGCACCACCAAGTGGCCAGTTGCCGCAAACTTTTTCACATGACCACAGACTGAGCATGTACATAGGTGTACCGTGTTTGGTGAAATTCATTCATGGTATTCTGTTCAAGAGGGATAGCCGTTTTAGTAAAAGTGGCCATGCCCACTTTGAATATTTTGAATCGAAATTTCGAATTTTGCTGCACTGGTTTGGTTGCGATCGGGTGAAAAACGTAGGACTAGTTTGCAAAAGTAGTTTTTTCAGAAAATCCAAAATACCAGAAAATTTGTTGAATCCACAGCGCTGAAATCCTATTGTAATTGTTCAAATTTCCAAGGATCAGCACTCGCCTCTATAAGTGATCGGGCAGACCAAACCGTAAGTCGTAGATACTTGAAACTTTGAGGGCTGGTAGTACTCACACCATCTACAAAGTCACCAATGCTTGCCCCGATCGGCCTGATGGGGGCGCTACAGCTGTCAAAAGTACGAAACCATTAGCCGTAGGCTCAAGTGTCTTATAGCGTTGGAATCCTTGGCACAGGACGGACAAAATGAACAAAACTGACAAAATTTCTGCTAGAGGCCTGTGAGAAATTCGAAAGAAAACAGCCACTAAGGGGCGGCATCACGTTTTTCACGTACGTAAAGAATAGTAAATCGCACGTTTTTTCGCACATGCCCACGATATTCATACCACATGGTAGAACTCCTCATTCTGAGCAACTTTACCTCTAGGACCGCTGCTGTCCAATCAAATCGTTCGTTAAATATTGGAGATTATTTCAAAAACCAATTTTGGCGATCTAGTCGTAGGTTTTTGGCTCAACCTTGATAACTGTTAAAAAGCTTTATAAACATATATTTCCTATGATAAATTGCCTGTAAATGGTCTTTTCCATCTATGATCGTTGTTACAGGCTTGCTAATTAAAACATAATGCATTTTAATGCATAAGGCTTTAAAGCTTGAACCCCGATAACTGTTGCTTGCAGCTATATTTTACTTCTCAAAAAATCGCCTCACTAATTCTATATAATTATGTGTTTACTTTGCACAATATAAATGCTGCATACTGCAAAAATAGAGAAGTATGGAATTAAATTGACCTCTTTTTGGTGTTTGTAGCTGCAAGACAGCAAAGTTTCAAGATGCTCCTGAGAAATCAAAACAAGACAGAAAAGGAAACGGCTCAGTGGAGCCCAAAGAACCAGAGTCGACCCTTATGGGTTCTTCCGTACCCACAGTGGGAACCTGGGAATTTGAGTTGGAGGATGAGGAGTACATGCTCTTCCTAGATTTGTTCCTCAGCTATGTGCTGGGAAAAGACAGACTAGACGCCGAGGAGTCCGAGCTGCCTTTGCTGAGTAGTTTCTCACAACGTCTCCGTACTGGAGAGCTGCACTCGGTGACCTTTGACATGCTGACCACTCTCAAACGCCGTCAGAAGGATGGGCGTAAGCAAGGCGCACGTTTGCCACTGTTCCGCGCCGGTCACTGCTTCCAGACTCTCCCGGTCACCCCTGAACCATCACCATCCATCGGTCCGGTTCAGTCCGACACTCACGCGACTCTTCCTGGACTCCATGCTGGGAAACATCCAAGTCTTTTCGGCCCTCGTCAACACGCTATGTCCAAAGTGAATTCGCTCGGCTCAGATGTCGACTCTACGGCCTTTAAGATCCTCTCGCAGGCTGAATTAGGTGTTCAGATCCAGCTGGACTCCTCGCTCGAGAACCGCTTTCCTCAGCTGGCTCGGCTGCTCGAGTGGATGATGCGCTGGGCCGACAGACGGGTCCTGCTCTCCCAGCCAGTTGGAAAGACGTCAGAGGGAGGAGATTCGGTGGTCATCAGGGTCAAAGGCTCGACCCCTGCAGTGCTGTCTGCACTGGAGCTGCTAGAGCAGAGATACAGCGCCGCCCTTCTGGGAGAAAACACAAATCACTCCCATTATAAGGTAAGGCTTTCGATGAAACTGTTTATTCTGTATTCTCCATAACAGATGGGGGTGTCTATTTTGATTTTAAGTGGCAGACTTCCCGATCGAACATATCTAACATAAACAAAGATCTCTAATGGATCATGATGGAACTACGATTTGATAGAAATGCCAATACAAAATTAAAAATCAAAACAAATAAATGCAAAGAAATGTTTTCTTTTAAAGAATTCTCTTACAACAAACGGCTGGTAGGGATTACAACGAGCTTCTTCCCGGGTTAGTGACATCACAAACCCTAAAATTTACATAAACCCCACCCCCGAGAACATGCAACAAAGGGGGCGGGGCCATGTTGGGCTGCTTTAGAGAAGAGGAAGAGTTGTTGTAGTAGAGTGTTGTTGACATGCCGTCATTTTACGCCGGACTGCTTCACAAACGAGGGTCAATTCAATGAAAAAAGATGAACATGACGGCACATGCTAGTGGATGAGTTGAATCAACTCCACAGCAACTACATCAATTTATCCACTAACCATTCAGAAACGTCTAAAAGTTGTAACTTCTTCCTGAGTCTCTCCATCAGTGTCGACTCCGGTTTGAACAATGTAAGGCTGAACACTTTAATCATTTTGTCTGCGTGAGATTCTCCAGCTTTGTTGTTGTTGAGCTGTTAAAGCTCCACCCTCTTCTGGAAAGGGGGCGGGAGCAGCAGCTCATTTGCATTTAAAGGGACACGCACAAATACGGCTGATTTTTGCTCACACTCAAATAGAGGCAAATTTGACAAGCTATAATTAATGATCTGTGGGGGATTTTGAGCTGAAACTTCACAGACACATTCTGGAGACACCAGAGACTTATATTACATACTTATATTACGTGAAAGGGGCATCATAGGTCCACATTAATCAAATCCAGTCACTGTGGTCACATGGAGTGTCTCTCTCGAGTGATCACCTGAGATGGATCATAATACCAGAGCCTTAAGGGATACGTATAGTCAGTATTTTAGTTCAGCTGACAAAAAAATGACACCACAGGGACTTAAGCAGAAATGTGAAACAGAACTCTGTTTTCAAAGCAGCTCCATCGGAGGGAGGGGCCTGATGCTCCAGTGCTGCAGCCAATCACAGGCTGGAGGAGGGACAGAGAAAGCAGTGTGGACACGGGCTACCCGGGGTCAGCAGGGACGCCCATCACACTCCCGGAGCTGGACGCTCAACACAGCCATGAGTGAATCCACAGCACACATCTGATAAAAACATGACCGATAAACCTTTCCTAATACACAAAGACCCTTTAATTAATTATTTATTTATTTATTATTTATTTAATTTATCAATAATAATTATTTATCTATCTATCGTTCTATCGTTCTATCTGTCTATCTATCTATTTATCTGTCGTTCTATCGTTCTACCTATCTATCGTTCTATCTATCGTTCTGGTGTTCTATCTATCTATCTATCGTTCTATATATCGTTCTATCTATCGTTCTATCTATCATTCTATCGTTCTGTCGTTCTATCTATTTATCTATCTTCTATCTATCTCTCATCTATCATCATCTACCTATCTACGTTCTATCTATCTTCTATCTATCTATCTCTCTATCATCTATCTTCTATCATCTATCTCTATCGTCTATCGTCGTTCTATCTTCTATCGTTCTATCATTCTACCGTTCTACCTATCTATATCTATCGTATCGTTCTATCTATCTATCGTTCTATCTATCTATCTATCGTTCTATCTATCTATCTATCTATCGTTCTATATATCGTTCTATCTATCTATCGTTCTATCGTTCTATCTTCTATCGTTCTATCTATCATTCTATCGTTCTGTCTATCTATCTATCTACTATCTATCTATCTATCATTCTATCGTTCTATCTATCGTTCTATCTACGTTCTATCTCTCTATCGTTTCTATCGTTCTCTATCTATCGTTCTATCTATCGTTCTATCTGTCATTCTATCTATTTATCTATCTATCGTTCTATCTATCTATCGTTCTATCGTTCTATCATTCTATCGTTTCTATCTATCTTCTATCTTCGCTTCTCCCGTTCTACCTATCTGTCGTTCTATCTGTCGTTCTATCTATCGTTCTATCTATCGTTCTATCGTTCTGTCTATCTATCGTTCTATCGCTCTATCTCTATCGTTCTTCTATCTATCTATCTATCTATCTAATTCTATTGTTCTATCTATCGTTCTGTCGTTCTATCATTCTATCTATCTGCGTTCTGTTCTTCTATCGTTCTACGATCGTTCTGATCTCGTTCTATCTATCGTTCTGTCGTTCTATCTATCGTTCTGTCGTTCTGTCGTTCTATCGTTCTGACGTTCTATCTATCGTTCTGTCGTTCTATCGTTCCGTTCTATCTATCGTTCTTCTCTTCTATCTATCGTTCTCTATCGTTCTGTCGTTCTATCGTTCTGTCGTCTATCTATCTATCTTTCTGATGTTCTATCTATCGTTCTATCTATGTTCTGTCGTTCATCTATTGTTCTGTCGTTCTGGTTCTATTGTTCTCGTCGTTCATCGTTCTATCGTTCGTTGCTATCTTCTATCTATCGTTCTATCGTTCTGTCGTTCTATCATCTATCTATCGTTCTGTCGTTCTATCTTCTTCGTCTTCTATCGTTCTATCGTTTGTCGTTTTTATCTTCTATCTCATTCTATCGTTCTGATCGTTCTGTCGTTCTATCTTCTACTCGTTCTTGTTAATTATATCGTTCTACTATTATATCTATCATTCTATCATTATATCGTCCGTCATTCTCTGTTTCTACATTCTATCTATCGTTCTGTCACGTTCTATCATTCTATCGTTCGGACGTTCTACTATATCTATCGTTCTGTCGTTCTATCGTTCAGTTATATCGTTCTGATCGTTTCTATTCGTCTATTCGTTCGATTCATTCTATCGTTCTGACGTTCTATCTATCATTCTATCTATCGTTCTGTCATTCTATCATTATATCGTTTGACGTTCTATATCGTTTCTGTCGTTCTATCATTCTAAGATCTATATTCTGTCATTCTATCGTTCTGACTCTATCTATCATTATATCTATAGTTCGTCATTCTATCATTATTATAGTTCTGACGTTCTATCTATCGTTATGTCGTTCTATCCAGTCTATCGTTCTGACGTTCATCTATCATTCATCTATCGTTTGTCATTCTATCGGTATATCGTTCTGAATGTTCTTTCTATCGTTCTGGGTCTTATCATTCTACGTTCTGACGTTCTATCTATCCTTCTATCTAGTTCTGTCATTCTATCATTATATCGTTCTGAACGTCTATCTATCGTTCTGTTCGTTCTATCATTCTATCTTTATCGATCATTCTGCTCATTCGATTCGTTCTGGCGTTCCAATCATTCTTTTATTATATATAATGCTGTCATTCTATACGGCTGAAAGTCTCTATCTATCCGTTTTGTAGTTCTATCATTCTATCGTTGACGTTCTACCTCTATCGTTCTTTGTTTCCTACGTTTGACGTTGCTATCTCACAAGTTCTGTAGCGTCTATCGCTTTCTATCATCTTCGACGGTTATACTTCATTATATCGTGGCATGTCGTTCTATCTATTCGTTCGGTTTGTTCTACATTCTCATCGTTTGACGTTCTATCTTCATTCTATCTATCGTCTGTCATTCTCATCGTTAGAGCGTTTGCACGCGCTATCTATCGTTCTGTACCGTTATATTCCACTTTATCTATTTCTATCATTCTGTCCATCGCTATCGTTCTGAGTTCTGATCTTTCGTCTATGTCTGTACTAGAATTCTATGATTATCATTCTGGCTAATTCTATCGGTTTCTGTGGACGGTCATCTACGTTTTTCTGTGTCGTTCTATCATTGTCTATGTGCTGACGTTCTATCTAGCATTCTAGCTATCGTTTCGGTCGTCTCTGACTTTCTATATATCGTCTGTAGTTCTATTCATTATAGCTATCGTCGTTCGTTTCGATACGTGCCCTATCCCACGTTCCGGTCGTGCTATCATTCATAGAGTTAGCACGTTCTATTCTATCGTTCTGTCGTTTTATCTATAGTTCTGTCGTTCTATCAATTCTATCGTTAGGAAGTTCATTCGCATTAATCTATAGTTCTGTCATCTTATCATTATATCGTTCGGCCAAGTTCTATCTAGTTCTGTCGCTTCATCATTCTCATCTATCGATCACTCTGTCATTATAGCGTTCTGACGTTTCCTATATATAGTGCTGTCGTTCTATCATTCTACGTTTGAAGCTTCTATCTATCTTCTATTCTATCGCTTCTGTCCATTCTATCATTATAGCGTTCTGACGTTTATATATCGTTCTGTCGTTCTATCATATCTATATATCTATTCAATTTCGGTCATTCTATCGTTCTGACGTTCTAGCTATAGTGCTGCGTTCTTATATTCTTATCGTTATGACGGTCTGATCTATCGTTTGTTGTTCTATAGTTTCTGACGTTTCGTATCCTATCGTTCTGTAATATACAGTAATTATACGTTCTGACGCTTCTACTATAGTTTCTGTCGTTCTATACGTTCTATTTGCTATCGTTTCTGTCTGTCTATCATTCTATCGGTATGACGTTTTTTATATTCCTCATCATTGTATATTCGATCGTCTCTGTCGTTCATCTATCGTGTTCTGTCGTTCTACGTTCTATCTATCGTGTCTGTGTTCTATAATGCTATACGTTTCGGTCGTTCTTTATTCGTTTATGTTACTATCTATCGTTCGGTCGTTCTATCGTTCTGTCGTTCTATCTGTTCGCTATTTAGTTCTGTCGTTCTTCGTTATGCTGTTCTAATCGTGTCTGTCGTTCTGTCATTCTGCGTTCTATAGTTATGTCGTGCTATCATATCAGTCTCTTCTATCTATCGTTCTTATCGGTATTACTATCGTTCTATCTATCGCTGCTGTCGTCTATCGTTCTGTCGTTATATCATTCTATCTCTTTCGTTCTATGTTTCTATCTATCGTTCTGTCGTTCTGTCGTTCTATCATTCTATTTATCTATCGTTCTGTCGTTCTATCGTTCGTTCTATCTATCGTTCTGTCGTTCTATCGTTCTGACGTTCTATCTCGTTCTGTCGTTCTATCGTTCTGTCGTTCTATCTATCTGTCTATCTATCGTTCTATCATTCTGTCGTTCTATCTATCTTTGTCTTGATCCAGTCAAATGTTTCCAGACAATCAAATCAAAGCTTTTAAAGATGTTTAAAAAGTCAGAAGTAATTATATACAACATGAAAGTGCGTTTGACCATAATTAAAAGCAACTGGATAGAATTAACAAATAAACATGCAGTTTTAAGGCTGTTGTGTGATGTTTGATCACAGTGTGTGTGAAGCCGAGGCTGTCGTGGATCAAACGGACGATCAGCTGTCTGAACATGAAGACACGATGATCTCTGATGAACAGATCAACATCACTGAGATCAGAAGAGAGATCAGACAGACATCTGCAGCTGAAGACGGTCAGATCTCTGCTTCGGTTTTACACAGACATTTGCATGCCTTTATTTTGTTTTGCAGGTTTCTGTTTTAGAAGACATTTAATTTAATTCTGTCATTTACTCAAATTACTAATAATGTTAATTATTTATGTTTCTATTACTGAATGATTAAGACCATATAGTCCACTGTTGTTCATTGTTGTTTGGTTTACAGGTGATAGCAGTGCTGCTGATGTCACCGAGGCATCATGGGCCAATCAGAGCCGAGCTCACAGAGATCAGGTGATTATGTGCTGCCCTATAAATCAAGGATCAATGAATGATTCACTGATAGCTTGTTTGTTTTAAATGTTTTGGGGTAAAACACTGTTAAAAAAAGAAAAAAGACATTACACACATCAATCTTCATTCATTCAGTCTAATGATCATAAACTGTGTAATTGATCATTGTCTCAGTCAGGTGATTTTTTTTTTTTTTTTTTCACGTCATAACATAATTTAAATTTTATTTAAATCAAATGTATTTATTTATTAATTTATCATAATCATTTATAATTCATATAATTAATTGTTTTATATACATTTATTTATTAATATATTTTTATCTATCAATAATATTTAATTTACTAGTATTTATATTATTATATATATATAATATATATATATATATATTTATATAGATATATATATATTTTTTTTTTTTTTTTTCATCTATCAATATCAAAATATTTATCATTTATTAGTTAATACATCCATTTATTATCATTAATAATCATTTATAATTAACATATTATCTATCAATATCAATAATATTTATTCATTTATTCATATTTATTTATCAGTATAATTATATATATTTTTCATCTATCAACATCAATATTTATTCATTTATTAATATTATTATCAGTATAATTTATATATATTTCATCTATCAATATAAATATTTATTCATTTATTAATATTTATTTATCAGTATAATTTATATGTATTTTTCAACTATCAATATAAATATTTATTCAATTATTAATTAATACATAATTTATTTATCATTAATAAATTATAATTAATATTATTATCCATCAATATAAATTATATTTATTCATTTATTAATAATAAATCTATTTATTTTCATTATTTATTTACCATTATTTATTTACTATTTATTTATCATTAATAAATTATAATTAATATATATTATCCATCAATATCAATAATATGTATTAATTAATACATTTATTTATTTATCATTAATAATTTACACTTAATATATGTTTAATTACTATTTATCTATGTATCAATAATATTTATTAAATTATTAATAATAAATAATAATTTAATAAGTTGACAATAGCTGTATTGTAAGCAACAGTTAGTTCAGTAGATCCATCCTTCTAATCAGTGCCAGATCCGTGTGTAAAACAAGCTCTCCCGATGTTTCCACAGACATTAACACTGGCTGATCTCGAGTGTCCGGACTCGGATGAACATTCAATACATTCACAGTGAGTCTGCACACATGAACTTTAACCTTTGGAACATGCTTGATGCTCATGTAGCTTTCAGAGTCATTTATTACAGGCAGTGTTTCGGTTGTCATGGTGACTATAAACAAAGCTCAAACACTCAGTTTACCTTCATCTGTTTGATATCAGCTGATGTTTTTGTTTCAGATCTCGTTTCGAGGGAAATCACGTCTCCTGTGGAGCGCACAGGTGAGGAAGATCTCACTGTCACGAAGAAGGATTTGAGATTTTCTCTCTGTAATATCATCTGTGTTTTCCTTTCAGGCCTGAGGTTTCTGCATCAGTTAGTGTTCAGCAGGCAGTCGGGCCGACACCGACCATGACACCACCGCAGTCAGAGAGACTCGGCAGCGGTCATCCACCCCAAACACAGACAGACCCCGTCAGACAGCTGCTCCAGGACGAGTTATTCAGACTAGTGCAGGTGCATTTGAGCTTCATGACTTTCCTTTTTTAATCTAATGCTGGAAAACATTGGTTTGGACGCCATTACATTTTCCTGATATCCTTGTTTCAGCTGCAGCAGATCAACTTCATGAGTCTCATGCAGGTGGTGGGCGCGTCCTTCGCAAACCTGCCGCTGTCTCAAGCCAACATGCATCAGTCTAATGTGAATTTACCTGCACAGCATCAGTCTCAGCCCATCCCTCTTACCCAGAATGCCCAACACACTACATGTGATGATACCACCCTCCCAACACGAGCTACCAGGCCTGAAAGAGTTAATAACAGCCAGGATGATGACGAACATCCTGTGAATGTGAACTCTGGATCTGCTCTCAATCCAAATAATGAGATGGAAAAGAGAAACAAACCCCTCAAAACTCAGGTAATATTGGTGATTATTGGTAATTAAGTGCGAGTTTATATCTCACAATTCTAGTTATAAAGTCGGAATTGTGAGATATAAAGTTGGAATGTCGAGATATTCAAGTCAGAATTAAGAGTTATAAAGTCAGAATTGCAAATTGGAAAATCGGAATTGAGAGTTATAAAGTCAGAATTGCAAGATATAAAATCAGAATTGCAAGTTGGAAAGTCGGAATTGCATGTTATAAAGTCGGAATTGCAAGTTTAAAGTCGGAATTGTGTGATATGAAGTTGGAATTGCGAGATATAAAGTCAGAATTGCAAGTTGGAAAGTCGGAATTGAGAGTTATAAAGTCAGAATTGTAAGATATAAAATCAGAATTGCAAGTTGGAAAGTCGGAATTGCGAGATATAAAGTCGGAATTGCTAGATATAATGTCGGAATTTCAAATTATAAATTCGGAATGCGGATATAAGTCGGAATTCGAATTATAAGTCGGAATTGCGAGATATAAAGAAATGAGATAAAGTCGGAATTGAGAGTTATTCGAGATATAAAGTCAGAATTCGAATTATAAAGTCATATAAAGTCAGAATTTCCGAATTATAAAGTCGGAATTGTGTGATAAAAAGGGAATTGCAGTTGGAAAATCGGAATTGCATGTTATAAAGTTGGAATTGCGAGATATAAAGTCGGAATTGCAAGTTGGAAAGTTGGAATTGAGAGTTATAAAGTCAGAATTGCAAGATATATTAAATCGAATTGAAAGTTGGAAAGTCAGAATTGCAAGTTATAAAGTCGGAATTGCGAGATATAAAGTCGGAATTGCAAGATATAAAGTCGGAATTTCGAATTATAAAGTCGGAATTGTGTGATATAAAGTTGGAATTGCGAGATATAAAGTCAGAATTGCAAGTTGGAAAGTCAGAATTGCATGTTATAAAGTTGGAATTGCGAGATATAAAGTTGGAATTTCGAGATATAAAGTCAGAATTGCAAGTTGGAAAGTCAGAATTGCATGTTAAATAAATTATACCTAATAGCTCCTAGTATAAAAGTATACTATTAAAATTTCTGAGTAAATGCCTTTATTCCACCTCTGAGCAGCATTGAACAGTCTGTGTAAATTGGCACTTCAATAGCGCTTCTCTTCCACCTTTAGTGTAAATTCACATCGAGTGAATCCGTATTTTAATTGAATCTCTCACAGGAAATTCAGCAGTTGACTATTCGCTCAGACTGGCCAGAGGATGGTCAATCTCACGGCAGGAGTTTCATCTCGACGTCACAAGGGCTTCTAACCACAGCCAGTAATCACTCTAATGGCGTCTCTGAAGCCCATCCGAGAGCTGCTCCGATAACACACGGCCTCAGACTTCTGCAGCTACACCCGGCTCAGAGATCTCCTCCTCCTGTCCATCTTCCTGTGAGGGACGCCTGGGGTCCAAATCGCACCTCATCTCACGCCAACTTCCTCCCTAGTCAGTCTGAACCCTCATCTGTCCGGAGAGCCGAGGATAGAGGCAGGACACGAGCCGAAGCATCCGTGGCTCCTCCGTCACTCCTCCGTTATAACACACAGATGACGCGAGGAGCTCAGGAACCTCTCCGTTTGCCTCCTGTTCCTCCTCCTGTCGCTCTTCCTCTGCTGCGATTTCACCCTGATACCCAGCGACCTGTGACGTTGCCGCATATCCCACAATCCACCATGGCCAAACCCAGCCTGGGCGTCACAGCCACGGGCCACTATCCCAGAATTCAGCTGCTGCACAGAGATCCTGATCCACCCGCTGCTGTGAGTTTCCGTTTACACCAACAACTGATTACTTTCTCTAGATTGTGATGGAGTACTTTATTCACTGTGTGCAGTAATCATATTTACTCATCACTTTAATTAAAATTAATGTCTTGAATTTTGTTTAATAATTGGGTTTTATATTAGTTTTTACAATAATATTAATAATAATACAAAATATAATTTATTTTGATTTTTACTGTTCACTCTGAGCAGTAATCACATTTACTCATCATTTTACTTAAAATTAATCTATTTATAATTTTGCATAATCATTGAATATTTTTATAATAGTTTTTATATTAATAATACAAAATATAATTATTTTCTTTTAATTTTTACTATTCACTTTCAGAAGTAATTACATTTACCTTTCACTTTACTTATAATTAAATTATTTATAATTTTGTCTAATTGTATATTTTATAATAATTATTATTATAATTCAAAATTTAATTTCTTGCTTTTGATTTTTACTGTTCACTGTGAGCAGTAATCACTTTTTCTCATCACTTTACTTAAAATTAATGTCTTTATATTTTTTATAATAATTGGGTTTTATACTAGTTTTTATAATAATAATAATAATAATAATAATGCCAAATATCATTTATTTTCTTTTGATTTTGACTATTTACTCCGAGCATCACATTTACTGATCACTTTACTTAAAATTAATCTATTTATAATTTTGCATAATAATTGGATAGTTTTATAATAGTTTTTATAGTAATAATAATAATGATACAAATTATAATTTCTTTTCTTTTAATTTTTACTATATACTTAAAATTTACCTTATAATTAAATTTATAATTTTGTATAAGATATTTTGATAATATTTATTATTTTTCAAAATGTAATTTCTTGTTTTTTTCTTTTGATTTTTACTATTTATTGAGAGCAGTAATGACATTTTCTCATCACTTTACTTAAAATGAATGTCTTTATAATAGTGTATAATAATTGGGTTTATACTAGTTTTAATAATAATAATTATAATAATTTTAATAATTATAATAATCAAATAATATATTTGATTTTTACTATTCACTCTGAGCAGTAATCACATGTACCCATCCATCACTTTACTTATAATTTTATATAATAATGGATTTTATAATAATTATTATCATTGAAAATTTAATTTAATTTGAAACATTTTTTCTTTTGAATAGTCTATTCTGAATTTTCTATAATTTTCTAAAAATTTACATAATTTAATATTTTATAAAAAAATAATAAAATATAATAATTTTAAATAATAGAAAATGTATTGATTTCTTTTAATTTTACGATTCACTCTGAGCAGTAATCACATTTACTCATCACTTTATTTATAAGTAATTTTCTAATTTTTTAAGATATATATATTTTTATATATATAAAATAAATTTATAATAATAATAAAAAAAAAAAAAATTCCATGAGATTCACATCAAACGATTAAATTTTAGCTCATAAATATTATATATGTTCCTTATGGAAATTGACTCAACATTAAGAGCTCGCAAAAACAAACAAAAGCAGCTAAAGGTTTTCTTAATAACAGGCATAACTTGTATTTCTCTGTAATATTCAGTACAAAACAGCATTAATGTTTAGATGCTCATAAGTGTTTCTGCAGGTGAAGATAAAGCTTGGTTTGACGGTGTGTTTGTGGTGTAGGAGTTGCGGTTCAGCACAGCTCCAGTACGAACGCCTCGTCTGATCCCGCTGGAGGAGCTGATGAAATGGACCGCAGCGAAGCAGACGGGCGCCGAGACCAAACTACAGCTCTTAAAGACAGACACGGTTCTGGAGAACAAGAGCACCACCAGCCCGTCCAGCAAGAGGTCACATGACGCCATACCCCTGATCTCAATAATTTACTACATTAAAAACTGATGTCTTAAATGAACGACTGCTAGTCGACTAGACAAATCTTTAGTCATGGACAGACCTAGATTTCTTCTGAATTTATGTACTCAAACCATGTGACATATTATTTTTTCGTGTGCAAATTTGTGTTTTTTGTCTAACATTTGGACTTTTGTCTCATTTAGACGGAAGAGGAGAGAGGAGAAAAACAAGGA
This sequence comes from Culter alburnus, assembly GCA_028476615.1. Classification (NCBI taxonomy): domain Eukaryota; kingdom Metazoa; phylum Chordata; class Actinopteri; order Cypriniformes; family Xenocyprididae; genus Culter; species Culter alburnus. The sequence goes on along the minus strand of JAOTNS010003476.1, from coordinate 618,389 downwards.
GGACAAGATCGGAGTCACTTTCAGACCGGAGGACTCCATCATTCCTCCAGATGAGGTACACGTGTCCCAAAACTGAATTTATGTATTTTTGATGTCAAGATGTCATCTTCAGTGTGTTTCTGTTTTTCATGTCTGCAGCCTGCAGAAGATGAGCCAGATCAGAACGATGCTTACGCCATTCCTATAGGTGATTTTTAGATTATTTTTTTTCACTATCATTATAGTATTTAGTAATATTTATCATTTAATTTTGTAATTATGTGCTTTTGTCATTTTTATTAAATACTACGGTAACACTTTACAGTAAGGTTTCATTAGTTAACATAAGTTAACTACTTTAGTTAACATGAACTAAGAATGTTACTTCATTGTTAGTACATTAACTTAACAAATGAGACCTTTTTATAAAGTATTACCAATATTTCTATTTATTTTTAATTCATTTTTAGTAATTTTATTACTTCGATTTAAACTTATTTTATTACATTTAGTTGCCAAGACGTTTTCATTTCATTTTTTCTGTTTTTAAATATTTCTATTGTTTACTTAATTTTTATTTCAGTTTGTTTTAATAATTTTATTACTTCAATTTAAACCTATTTTATTTCAGTTAGTCGCCAGAACATTTTCATTTTCATTTATCTAATATTTATATTTACAGTTTTCTATGTAATTTATTATTAATTTTTTAAATATTTCTATTGTTTTAATTCATTTTTATTTCGGTTTGTTTTAATAATTGAATTACTTTATTTTAAACTTATTTTATTTCAGTTAGTTGCCAAGATGACATTTTCATTCTCGTTTGTTTATCTAATATTTATATTTTCAGTTTTCTTTATAGTAATTTTGTTTTGTACTTTTGTCATTTTTATTATTTTTTAAATATTTCTACTTAGTTTTAATTCATTTTTTCAGTTTTAGTTTTAATAATTAATATTTCAGTTTAATTACAGTTAGTTGCCAAGACAACATTTTCATTTTCATTTGTTTACTTAATATTTATATTTATGGTTTTCTGTTATTTTTATTTTTAAATATTTCTATTGTTTTAATAATTGTATTACTTCAATTTAAACTTATTTTATTTCAGTTAGTTGCCAGAACATTTTCATTTTCATTTGTTTATCTAAATTTATATTTTCAGTTTTCTTTTAGTAATTTTTGTACTTTGTCATTTTTATTAATTTTTTAATATTTCTACTTAGTTTTAATTCATTTTTTTCAGTTTTAGTTTTTAATTTAATATTTCAGTTAATTACAGTTAGTTGCCAAGACAGCATTTTCATTCTCGTTTGTTTGCCTAATATTTATATTTACAGTTTTCTATTTTTATTTTTTAAATATTTCTATTGTTTTAATAATTGTATTACTTCAATTTAAACTTATTTTATTTCAGTTAGTTGCAAGACAAAATTTTCATTTTTGTTTGTTTATCTAACATTTATATTTAGTTTTCTTTTAGTTTTAGTAATTTTGTTATGTGCTTTTGTCATTTTTATTAATTTTTTAATATTTCTATTTAGTTTTAATTCATTTTTATTTCAGTTTTAGTAATTTTATTACTTATTTTATTTCAGTTTTCGTTTGTTTGTCTAATATATATGTATGCAGTTTTTCTTTTTTAGTAATTTTTAATATTTCTATTTAATTTTAATTCATTTTTATTACAGTTTTAGTTTTTAGCAATTTAAGTACTTCAATTTAAACTTTATTAAACTCTATAAGTTTTTTGTCTAATATATTTGACTATATAAATATATTTGATAATTACCTAATATATTTATATTTGATTTGATTTAAGCTTTTAACTCCATTTACCAAAAATGTAATAGTTTTAGTTTTTGTTAACAATAACATCACTGTTTTCCTTATTTTCCTCAAATGTGTTTTCGCTGCAGGCAGCTTCGAGTCGGATCTGAGCGGACAGCCGTTGTTGGATCAGGTGTACGTCACCTCGGCCGAGCTCCATGCGTTCGCCTCCACGCAGAAGAGACCTCCTGAGATCCAGGACGCCTGTACGAACACTGAAGCGGGTATGTGGTCTGATCGTGTCCCAGCACCTGATATCACACACTTTATCTTCTCTAATGTCAGTTCTGCTTTCCTTTACTCTAGAGCCGCTGCGCTCCATCACAGATACAGCCGTTTCTGTCCAACCTCAGTCATCTCCCAGCATGCCATCTGCTCGTAAGTTCATGAGATGAATGTGATCTCAAGCTCTGATCACAAATATATATATATATATATATATTTGTGTGTGAGTGTGCATATATATCATTATTTGCTCATTATTTGTTGCTCTTCTGATGTGTTTCTACACTCACAGCTGAAGGAGGGCTGCTTGATGTTCCTCCAGTCGTTCCTCCAGACGTGTTCTTGAATCTTCTCTACTCTAAAGACAAATCAACAAACCAGCCGGAAACCAGAAGCCTTGCAGAGTCAAATGCAGATCCTGTAGGGAAATGCTGCAATAAAACCGTCAGACCATAATCTAATCAATCAATATTTTGACAGTTATTGAGAGTTTGATTAGTAATTCTCTCTGTGTTCTTACTGTAGAATCCTGAGGGACGGAGGTTTCTCAATGTGATCGATCTGACAGACGACGCTCTCCTTCAGAATCTGCCTCCATCACCGCCATCATCTGCTCAGCTCCACCTACTAGCAGCTTCTGTCGTAAACCCCGCCCATAACCCCGCCCCAAACAACACTGAGCACTTTACTGAGAATCCGGCTGCAGAGATTCCAGGTACACTGTTCATTTACAGGAAGTCTCATCAACTTCCTTTGACCTAAAATATAAGTTAATATTTCAGTAATAATTAACCACACATTTTCTGATGTGATAAAGCACTTTGCTAGCATCAATTAGAATGTTGCTTGCATGTTTTAACACATTGCTAGCATAAATTAGCATTTTGCCTGCATGTTTTAGCATGTTGTTAACATGAATTAGCATTTTTTAACATGCTGTTAACATGAATTAGCATATTGCTAGCATGTTTTACACGTGTTAGCAATTTTTAGCATGAATTAGAAAATTGTATCACATTTTAACATGTTGTTAGCATGAATTAGCATGTTTGCTTGCATGATTTAGACTGTTGCTAGCATGATATTGCATGTTGCTAGTGTGTTTTAACACGTTTCTAGCATGTTTTAACATGTTAGCATAATTTAACATGTTGTTAGCATTAATTAACTTTTCTAGAATGATTTAACATGTTGCTAGCATTTTTAGGAGGTTGTATGTTTTAGCAATGTTGCTAGCATTAATTAGCATGCTGCTAGCATGTTTTAACATGTTAACATGAATTAGCATTTTGCTAGCATGAATTAAATTTCTAGCATGATTTAACATGTTGTTAGCATTTTAGGATGTTGCAAGCATGTTTTAGCAATGCTGCTAGCATTAATTACCATGTTGTTAGCATGTTTTAGCATTTTGTTAGCATGAATTAGCATGTTGATAGCATGTTGCTAACATGTTAATACCATGAATTAGCATGTTGCTAGCATGTTTTAACATGTTGTTAGCATTAATTAGCATGTTTCTAACATGATTTAGCATGTTGCTAACGTGTTTTAACATGTTAGAATGTTTTAACATGTTATTAGCATGTTTTAACATGCTGTTAGCATGAATTAGCTGTTAGCATGAATTAGCATGTTGTTAGCATGACTTGGCATTTTGCTAGCATGATATAGCATGTCGTTAGCGTGTTTTAACACGTTAGAATGTTATAACATGTTAACATGAATTAGCATGTTGCTAGCATGAATTAACGTTTCTAGCATGATATAACATGTTGTTAGCATTTTAGGATGCTGTTAGCATGTTTAGCAATGTTGCTAGGATGATTTAGCATGTTGTTAGCATTAAGTAGCATGTTTAAGCATGTTAATAACATGATTTAACATGTTGCTAGCATGTTGTTATCATGAATTAGCATGCTTAAGCATGTTGATAGCATGTTTTAGTACATTGTTAGCATTGAATTAGCATGTTAATAGCATGAATTAACATGTTGCTAGCATGTTTTAGCATGTTAATAGCATGAATTAGCATGTTGCTAACATGTTTTAGCATGTTGCTAACATGTTTTAGCATGTTGCTGGCATGAATTGACATGTTGTTACCATGTTTTAACATAATTATAACAACCTGTCAGTCAGACCATCCTGTATCTAGTGGCCTATCCAGACTAACTGGTGTTTATTTCCCGCAGGGCCCTCAGTAGTGTGCGACTCTCCTGAAGCTGTGCTCGGTGGAGACCCCGTGACTCTGAGCGTGCTGAAGGCCGTTCAGACGCCTGGTTTGGAGCGAGCGTTGATGTCCAGGAGTCAGATCTCAGCGCGGCTCTCAGAGATGGACGCTCAGCTGCTCAGACTGCAGAGCATCGCTGATCACATGGAGCGAGAGTTCGCCAACACCAGACTGGTGAGTGAATCAAACAACAAACAATCTCAAATCTAAATCACAGAGAAAAAATTAGATTAAAACGCCCTTATTATGATTTTTTGACAGTTGATTCTGTTTTTAAATCTGTTTTTTAAAGCTATATTGAATTTTGTAATGTTTTATAGTTACTATTATAAATTTTATAGCATATTATTATAGTTTATATAATTATTTTTTATTACCCAGCTTGCAGTTAGCTTGCAGCCAGATTTACCATTTGACTAGCATGTATTACCACATTGTTAGCATGTTTTAACATGTTTTTAGCACGAATTAGCATGTTGTTAACATGTTAACATGAACTAGCATGTTGTTAGCATGTTAACATGAATTAGCATGTTGCTAGCATTAATTAGCATGTTGTTAACATGTTTTAACACATTGCTAACATGTTTTAGCATGTTGCTTGTTAGCATGAACATTTTGTTAACATGATTTAACTTGTTGCTAACATGTTTTAGGATGCTGTTAGTATGTTTTAAAAATGCTGCTTGTATTAGCACGTTTTAGCATTTTGTTAATATGTTTTAGCACGTTGATAGCATGAATTAGCATGTTGATAGCATGTTTTAGCATTTTTCTGGCATTAATTAGCATGTTACCATGTTTTAGCACATTGCTAGCATGATTTACTGTTTTGTGCCCTTGTTCTTCTTCAGCTGGTGAACACTGTTGAGTCTCTGAGCCCCTCAATGACGGCCGGCGTGGAGAAGAAACCTCTCTCCAGCTCGCTCAGAGTCGTACAAGAAGGTTAGAAAACGTTTGTAACTTTATATATAGATAAAATAAACAAGGCCGTTGAGCACTTTTGTGTTTGTACTGAATCTGTGAACAGTGAGGAGTTACTGTCCTTCACCGCATCGGTTTGGAAGGACGGCCGACCCACAGAGAGAAGATGAGGAGGTTTTGTCTTCTTCTGTATTGAGCCGAAGTTCAGTCCATCACGAGCGCTCTCCTCCTGCAGGTACATTATTTTAGCACATCGTTAACATGACTTAACATGTTTTAATATATTGCTAGCATGACTTAACAAGTTTGCTAGCATGTTTTAGCATTATTTAAAACATTATAGCATGCTGTAATGTTTCGTCACATTGCTAACATTAATTAGCATTGCTAACATGTTTTAGTACATTGTTAGCATTGACTTTGCATGTTGCTACCATAATTTATCATGTTGCTACCGTGTTTTAACACATTGTTAGCATATTTTAGCATGAATTAGCATGTTAACACTCAGCATTAATTAACATTTTGCTAGCATGTTTTAACACTTTAACATGAATTAGCATGTTGCTAACATTATTTAGCACATTGCTAACATAAATTAGCATGTTTTAATATTGATAGCCTGACTTAACATGTTGCTAGCATGTTTTAACATGATTTAAAACATTATAGAATGTTGTAATGTTGCTAGCACACATTGCTAGCATTAATTAGCATGTTGCTAGCATGTTTTAGTTCATTGTTAGCATTGAATTACCACGCTGCTAGCATAATTTAGCATGTTGGATCATGTTTTAACACGTTAGCATATTTGAGCATGAATTAACATGTTAACACTTTGTTAACATGACTTAGCATGTTTTGCTAACATGATTTTGCACATTATTAGCATAGATTAGCAAGCTAGCATGTTTTAGCGCACTGCTAAAATGAATTAGCATGTTTTAATATTGATGGCATGACTTAACATGTTGCTAGCATGTTTTTGAATGTTACAAGCATGTTTTAACATGATTTAAAACATTAAAGCATGCTGTAATGTTTCGCCACATTGCTAGCATTAATTAGCATGTTAGCATTTTTTAGTACATTGTTAGCATTGAATTAGCATGTTGTTAGCATAATTTTACATGTTGCTATCATGTTTTAACACATTTGCATATTTTAGCATGTTGTCATCATTTTTAGCACATTGTTAGCATGAATTAACAACTTCAAATTTAGAACACAACTTGTTAGACATGGCTTCATTTCATAGCAACTTCAGAGTCAAATATATTTGATAAAATATAAATTTTGTATAAAATAAAAATTTTTTAGATTTACAGTAAATTTAAACTTCTGTAACTTTTTCATACTTTAATTTTTTCAAGTGTATTTAATCACTTGCCAAATCTGTTTCACCAATATACTATTATGGAGAAAACTGATCCTAGACCAGCAGTTGTGGCAGCATTTCCCTTTAAAAGCCATCAGAATCAGCAGAAGGCAGGGGACACGGCTTGCCCAGCCTTACACACGCTTCACCTGTAAATCGTTTCTATTTTAGATTTTGTGTAATAGATGTCGACTGCATCACGTTGTGTATTAATCCAGTTTCAGACACTCATGTTCACTGGTGTGGTTTAGGTTCCTCAGGTCCTCAGTTTAACATGATCTTGTTGTTTTCAGTGAAACCAGAGCAGCGTGAGCGAGATAGTGATCTAGGTGAGAGACCTGCATCACACACACACACACACACACACACACACACACACACACACATCTACAGCTGCAGTCATGGATCTCTGTGTTGTTGATTCTGTCCCTGCAGTTTTGATGGAGTCTTTGCTTGAGGATCCTGGGAAGTAAGTTTGTATTAAAGTGATGTCTCTTTATTTGTCCCTGTGATTCTCCTCCTTTTCATCCCTCTGTTTGTCTCTGATCAGACCGGCGGAGGAGACTCTGGGTGTGAGCGGCCTCAGTGACGTGAAGGACATCTTGTGTGAGTTAATCAGGGACGGGGCTTTATCTCGATCAGCGCTGGATCTGTCTCGATCAGGAATGCTTCACCTGAGCAGGTGAGATTCACAGTAATCCACTAACTAGGATGCTTAATCCTAATTCTACAATTTTGATAGGAGTTGTAGCATATATTTCTTCCCCTGGAATCATATTAACGTGTTAGTCAAAGTTTCTTTCAACAAAAAAGTTTTTCATAAGCAGTTTTTATTCAGATGCAATGTTAATTTGGTAATTTAGTAGTTTTTATTAATATTTTGAATTAGTTTTTATTTTTACGTTTAGCATTTTCATTTTTAAGTTTAGTTAATGTTTTAGTTTTTTTTGTGTTTTATATATGTATATATTGTTTTGATTAATTTTTATTTCAGTTTTAATTGTAGTCATTTTAGTACTTCAAATTAATCTAAACATAAATTAGAAATGTTGCCTTTGCAAATAACTGAAATAATTAAAAAATATATTTTTAGATTTATAGATTTTTTTTTATTTTACTTTATTTTATTTATTTTATTGTATTTTATTTTACTTAATTTATTTTTTAAGTTTTACTTTATTATACTTTACTTTTTAATTTTATTTTACTTTATTTTTAATTATTTTTTATTTAACTTTATTTTACTTTACTTTTTAATTTAATTTAATTTATTTTATTTTACTTTATTTTTAAATTTAATTTTACTTTATTTTATTTTTATTTTAAATTACCTTCTTTTTTATTTTACTTTATTTTATTTATTTTAGTTTACTTTATTTTTTATTTTACTTCATTTACTTTATATAATTTTATTTTATTTATATTTCATATAACAAAATGTAACTAAAAATGTGTTGAATAGTTTAGTTGTCTAATACTTACCCTGTTTGGATAAAAGTATCTGATTGATGAATTTAAATGTAAATGATCTCTGTTATGATTGGCTAACATCAGCCCTGCTAAGTAGATTAGTGAGCGATGTGTGACATATTTACTGATGGATTTGATTGGTCTGTTTATTTGTGGTGGGCGGCAGGTCAGAGGTCAAGCCGAGCGGAGCCATGATGGAGGATGAGCGGAGGGATCTGAGGATGTGGATGAGGAGGAAGCAGAGAGAGCGACTGATAGAATACCGCAAACAGAGAGAAGAGAAGAGAGAGAGCGAGCGCAGACCCTTCATCTCTCCTCTTACACACGTGAGACGCTTCAGAACAAACGTTACTGATTGTCAATCAGTCAGAATCAGTATTTCTTAGTTTTTCTTTAGGGTTTCTTCATGCAAAGCCTTATTTCTGTAATCTTTTGACTGGTACTGTAATTTAACATAGGCCTATACAAAATTTTCTTCACATGATGTGCAATAATACATGCATGCATGAGATCACAAAAATCATGTATTTTTGTCAAGAGTGGACATTAATCCTGTTATCAGCATGATCACAGAGGGTTTTTTACAGCCTACCAGACTGAAAGAGCTCATTAATATGCAGGTTATTACAGCTCATTATGCGATTCTTTTGTCTTCTCAGGTGTGAATCACATCATTATTCATGATGATTCACGCCTCCACGCATACTGTGTTTCTTGGCAAAAAGTGTCTTACAAAATGTAAATCAATATATTGTTTTATATGAACGAGTGGGCAGGATAAGTTTACATCATTTTGAAGCAAAAACCCTAGTCTACAACCTCCGATACCCAGAAATCTTGTAAACACCGATTTAAATTTTTTTTTTGGCCTTATTTCAGTGATTTCAGTTTTTTGTCTTTTCAATAACCACCACATTATTCCTTCAAAAACACAAACATGTACATACATGTTCCTCACATATTATGGTAGCCAATTTATGCTGAATACAGTGTAATGACACTTTTTCCCATTAATGTTTATGAACAACTGAAAAAAGCACAAATGTCAGGGCATGTCAAAACTTCTCCAGGGCCCCAAAAATCCTCAGACCCCTGAGGGTTAATGTTTTGAAGTCTATAAGGAAAGCTTGAAGCTGTAGTTTTGCACAAAACTCTGTTAAATACCTTTACTTTTCTTGAATAATTCACTCCCGTTGCAGAATCCAACGTCTGTAGATCTGGCAACCAACAAGAAAAGCAAAGAAGAAAGAGACAGGTATGATTCTGTGTTTATGTGTGTTAAACTAACATTAGTTGTGTTCAAAACACTTACCGATTTTGTCATTGAGCGTCGGAGTCTGATAGCTATTTATACTACAAAATGGTGCACAAGTATGTGAATTGCGCACCTATCCAGTGGTTTCCCACATGCTTCATATTATTCCATGTGCTCTCAGGATGGTTCTTCAGGAGCATCATGAACAGAGAGCTCGTGACGCCTGCAGTCTGATCACTGACCTGCTCACGACGCCGCTGAACCTTCCCACAAATCCCCACGAGACACTCAGGTCAGTGTTACTGTTCCTTCTGCAATTTGCTAAATGTGATGCATCTTTACAGGAACGTTTTGGCAACTCGCTGTGTTTTTGATAACAGAGCCAATGTTTTGTTTGGAGAAGGAGCACAAATCACTCTTAATGTCCTGCTCTGTGTTTCAGGAGCAGAAGTCAATCCTCTGGGAAAAATAAGAGAATTCCGAAGAACCACAGCGGACCACACAGACGCTCGGCATCTTCTCTCGGAAAGACTGTTGTGCTTCAGAGGAAATCTGCTGTGAAAGACCACGGCTCATTGAGCGGGAGGCTCGGGCTGCACAGACCAGGTTCATATTGTATAATTTAATGATTTCATTTATTAATATTGATCGTGATCATTTGAAAACCGAGTATCGCTTCAATCCCATGTTTCACGTTCAGCCAGCGATCTTCCAGGCGATCGGTTATCCCAGGTTACTCGCCGCGGGATGCTGTCCGACCTGAGAACCAGACAAGGGACGAAGACTGTTCATCAGAGTATGGAGATTTTGAATGTGTTTTTGGTGAAACTTTTAGTAAACTATATATATATATATATATATATATATATATATATAGTATATATGTATATATGTATATATATATATGAGCCATTCTACAGAATTGATGCAAACTGCTGTCCCACAACCAAAAACAGATTTAAAAAGCATTTAAGTATTCAAATGTTAGATCTACTGAATCTCACAATAATATTTAAATATCAGTAAGCTCAATATACAGTACAGTCCAAAAGTTTGGAACCACTAAGATTTTTAATGTTTTTAAAAGAAGTTTCGTCTGCTCACCAAGGCTACATTTATTTAATTAAAAATACAGTAAAAAACAGTAATATTGTGAAATATTATTACAATTTAAAATAACTGTGTACTATTTAAATATATTTGACAAAGTAATTTATTCCTGTGATGCAAAGCTGAATTTTCAGCATCGTTACTCCAGTCTTCAGTGTCACATGATCCTTCAGAAATCATTCTAATATGCTGATTTGCTGCTCAATAAACATTTATGATTATTTTCAATGTTGAAAACAGTTTTTTTCAGGATTCCTTGATGAATAGAAAGTTCAAAAGAACAGCATTTATCTGAAATACAAAGCTTCTGTAGCATTATACACTACCGTTCAAAAGTTTGGGGTCAGTAAGAATTTTTATTTTTATTTTTTTGAAAAGAAATTAAAGAAATGAATACTTTTATTCAGCAAGGATGCATTAAATCAATCAAAAGTGGCAGTAAAGACATTTATAATGTTACAAAAGATTAGATTTCAGATAAACACTGTTCTTTTGAACTTTCTATTCATCAAATAATCCTGAAAAAAAATATTGTACACAAATATTTTGTACAATTGTACACATTAAATGTTTCTTGAGCAGCAGATCAGCATATTAGAATGATTTCTGAAGGATCATGTGACACTGAAGACTGGAGTAACGATGCTGAAAATTCAGCTTTGCATCACAGGAATAAATTACTTTGTGAAATATATTCAAATAGAAAACAGTTATTTTAAATTGTAATAATATTTCACAATATTACTGTTTTTTACTGTATTTTTAATTAAATAAATGTAGCCTTGGTGAGCAGACGAAACTTCTTTTAAAAACATTAAAAATCTTAGTGGTTCCAAACTTTTGCACTGTACTCTATATAAAATCATCATTTATTGGGTACTTTCAATTGGGAGGTGTCTGTCCCGAACCTTAACCCCTAAAAAAACTTCAACTTGTGAAAATTATATTAAAGGGGCTGTTCGCTGTTTTTTTTTTTTTTTTCTAGGCTTGATTGTGTTTATGGGGCGCAGTTTAACATGTCTTAATGCTTCGTTTTTAAAAAAAAAAGCCATATTTTTCATATATTTTACCTTTATTCTACACCGCTGTTTCCCTTCTCCTAAAAACGCTCTAAGTTCCTGGTTCTATGAAGCCCCTCCCTCAGAAATACGCAATGGAATGAGATTGGTTAGCTGGCCCTGTGTATTGTGATTCGCTGTCCGGAATACGTTGTCACGATTCACGTTGTCCGGAAACGCCACGGCCCTTACCATTACAGGCAAACAGTGCTTCGGTCCAGTCTTTGTTTAGGTGGAAATGTAAATAATGGCGTCATAGCAGTAATGATGAAGAGGGTCAAGCAGAACCTCTGCAAGCACGGCTTTTAATGGACGTTTATGAATGTTTGTGTTTGTGTCAAAGTGTTTAGATATGCTGTCACTTGTAAGTGTTACTGCTGCCCCATAGTGTTCTGATTAAAGCTTTAGTGTAGCTAAATACATGACGTGTTTGTAGGCGTTTGTTGGATAGAATTTAGCTAACTGGCTAGCGAAGCCAAACCGCGTTGGTCTTTGTTTACGTCCCAGGAAACTATATAACTTTATAAAAAAATAAAACATACTTAGGTTACAGGTTAGGGCCCATAAACAGCAGCTTCTGCTTTTAAAGTGGGAACTGCTCCATTTTTCAGCCTTTGTGCAAATCCAGCATTGAACTCGTGTAGATTCTGGAAGCTGTTTTCCGTAAAACTTTCTGAAAATACAATATGAGAATTAACTGCACAAATAATAGAAATGTGTACCTGGATATTATACAATTTGCATACATACGACATTTTTTCCCCAAGACGTTTCTAGCTCTGACTTTGCACCAGTTCTGTAGAATGACCCAAATACAAAATAGATAAAGAATGTGTGTACAACATAATCTATACACAGATATAATTATGCAAGGATATATGCAAATATACGACATTCATATATTGACATATTCAAGTTTGTTCTTCTATAGGGATGAAAAATGGGCTCCACACGTCTACAGCCAAACAGAGAGCAGTGAAAGAGAACGATCAGACACATGTGGAGGACAGAGACGACGTCCACAGGATTCTTCTGCTGGAGGATCATGACGTCACACAGGTGAGAATTCACAAACACTAACAAAACCTAGTTCAGTCTGTGTCCTTTCAACCCTCTGGTTGTCTTCGGTCATTTTAGACCAAGACATTTTCTCTTCATTTTTACTTCAAGGGAACGGCACAAAACTTGCTGACTTGACAAAACTTTTGACAAAAAAATTGTGGACATAATTAGGAAAAGCTAAATGGCCAGAAATGAAAATACGAAAAACCAGAGCAATTTATTGAGGTACAATCTACAAACCAGCCACAATGAAGTATTCTAAATGTATAAATATACAGTATATCTGAGTGCAAAACATGATAAAAGTAATTGTTTGAAAATACTAATATAAGCATGCTAATTCATGCTATTAACATGCTAAAAACATGCTAATTCATGTTAACAATGTATTAAAACATGCCAATTCATGCTAGCAACGTGCTAAAACCTGTTAATTCATGCTAGCAAAAAGTTAAATCATATTAGCAATGTGTTAAAATGTGCTAATTCATGTTAGCAAAATGTTAATTCATGCTAGCAATGTGCTAAAAATGTTATCAACATGCTAGTTCATGTTAGTAAAGTGTTAAATCATGTTAAAAATGTGTTAAAACATGCTAGCAGCATTCTAATTCACGTTAACAATGTATTAAAACATGCTGATTCATGCTAGTAACGTGCTAAAACATACTAATTCATGCTAGCAAAGTGTTAAATCATGTTAACAATGTGTTAAAACATGCTAGCAAAGCGTTAAATCATGTTAACAATGTGTTAAAACATGCTAGCAGCATAATAATTCATGTTAGCAAATTTATTTAAACATGCTCAAGCAGTGTTAACATGTTAATTCATGCTAGCAAAGCGTTAAATCATGTTAGCAATGTGCTAAAATGTGCTAATTCATGTTAGCAAGTTGTTAATTCATGTTAGCAATGTGTTAAAAATGTTATCAACATGCTAGTTCATGTTAGTAAAGTGTTAAATCGTGTTAACAATGTGTTAAAACATGCTAGCAGCATACTAATTCACGTCAGCAATGTGTTAAAACATGTTAATTCATGTTAGCAATGTGTTAAAAATGCTATCAACATGCTAGTTCATGTTAGCAGTGTTAAATCATGTTAACAGTGTGTTTAAAACATGCTAGAAAACATGCTAATTCATGTTATCAATGTATTAAAACATGCAATTCTGCTAGTAATGTGCTAAAACATACTAATTCATGCTAGCAAAGTGTTAAATCATGTTAACAATGTGTTAAAACATGCTAGCAGCATGATAATTCATGTTAGCAATTTATTTAAACATGCTCATTTATGCAAGCAATGTGTTAAAACATGTTTGCAACATGTTAATTCATGTTAGGAATGTGCTAAAACATACTAATTCATGCTAGCAAAGTGTTAAATCATGTTAACAATGTGTTAAAACATGCTAGCAGCATACTAATTCACGTCAGCAATGTGTTAAAACATGTTAATTCATGTTAGCAATGTGTTAAAAATGCTATCAACATGCTAGTTCATGTTAGCAGTGTTAAATCATGTTAACAGTGTGTTAAAACATGCTAGAAACATGCTAATTCATGTTATCAATGTATTAAAACATGCTAATTCATGCTAGTAATGTGCTAAAACATACTAATTCATGCTAGCAAAGTGTTAAATCATGTTAACAATGTGTTAAAACATGCTAGCAGCATGATAATTCATGTTAGCAATTTATTTAAACATGCTCATTTATGCAAGCAATGTGTTAAAACATGTTTGCAACATGTTAATTCATGTTAGGAATGTGCTAAAACATACTAATTCATGCTAGCAAAGTGTTAAATCGTGTTAACAATGTGTTAAAACATGCTAACAGCATACTAATTCACGTCAGCAATGTGTTAAAACATGTTAATTCATGTTAGCAATGTGTTAAAAATGCTATCAACATGCTAGTTCATGTTAGCAGTGTTAAATCATGTTAACAGTGTGTTAAAACATGCTAGAAACATGCTAATTCATGTTATCAATGTATTAAAACATGCTAATTCATGCTAGTAATGTGCTAAAACATACTAATTCATGCTAGCAAAGTGTTAAATCATGTTAACAATGTGTTAAAACATGCTAGCAGCATGATAATTCATGTTAGCAATTTATTTAAACATGCTCATTTATGCAAGCAATGTGTTAAAACATGTTTGCAACATGTTAATTCATGTTAGGAATGTGCTAAAACATACTAATTCATGCTAGCAAAGTGTTAAATCATGTTAACAATGTGTTAAAACATGCTAGCAGCATGATAATTCATGTTAGCAATTTATTTAAACATGCTCATTTATGCAAGCAATGTGTTAAAACATGTTTGCAACATGTTAATTCATGTTAGGAATGTGTTAAACATGCTTATTCATGTCAGCAACATATTAAAACATGATAGCAACTTGCTAATTAATGCTAGGAATGTGTTAAAACATGTTAGCAAACATGCTAATTCATGTTAACAACCTACAATGTTAAATATGTTAAAACATGTTAGTAATTTTTTTTTTAACTTTCTCTGAGTAAAACCTTCAAACTTCAAGCTGTTCAAAGTTATTTTAAACTTTCAGACCTGACTTTGTCATCAAACTTTACTCATCTAGTTGTCTTCGGTCTGTTTTGACGGCACAGTCAGGGTTACTCGATAATTTCTCTCTCTATTAGTTTGTCATATGGAGATTTGCAGTGTTTATAAGCAGTGCTGTCAGTATCTGTTCCTTGTTTGCATTTTATTTATTATTGTTTCCGTGTTTTGTAAATTTAATAAAAAATAATAATAATAATAGTGAAATGAATACCAGAGGGTTGCAGTACACACTGCGCAGGAAACATGACACTAGTATTGTTGTGTTCTGCACAGAAGCTCATGTGACTCTCGTTTTCTCCAGGGCGATGAAGCGTTCGCAGATCTGGATCTGGACGCTCTTTCTCAAAGCACTGGCAGCGTTCTGAGCAAACTGGACTGGGCCGCCATCGAGAGGATCGTGGCGGAGGAGGAAGACGAGCAGCAGTGAAGGGATGTTTCCACTCCAGATGTTGCGCAGCTGCAGCTGTTGACTGTGAATGATTGTGGTATTTGTGTGTCATTTGTGTTTTGACTGTTTAAGTAAGCTGTCGGCACAGATTTGTGCAGAATAAACAAGAATCGCTCGCAGGTGCGTTGTTGGTCTGCTTCCACATCGATTCATTTCTGGACGTCTGACAGAATGCAGAGTTCTCCACAAACAATGAGACGAGCCTTCAAATGACTTCAGCGTTTACTTTGTGCAACACTTTACTATAAGCTTTCATTTGTTACCATTAGTTAACATGAACAGTTAATGTTGGTTTTAATTTTTACTAAATACATGTTTAACGTTAGTTAATGCTCTGTGACATGAACTAACAGTGACGAATTATATTTCTATTTACTAACATTAACAAAGTTTAATAAATGCTGTGCATTGCTCATTGTTAGTTCATGATAACTGATGTATTAAAGGGTTAGTTCACCCAAAAATGAAAATAATGTCATGTCGTTCCACACCCGTAAGACCTTCGTTCATCTTCGGAACACAAATTAAGATATTTTTGATGAAATCCGATGGCTCAGTGAGGCCTGAGCAATGACATTTCCTCTCTCAAGATCCATTAATGTACTAAAAACATATTTAAATCAGTTCATGTGAGTACAGTGGTTCAATATTAATATTATAAAGCCACGAGAATATTTTTGGTGCGCCAAAAAAACAAAATAACAACTTATTAGTGATGGCCGATTTCAAAACACTGCTTCAGGAAGTTTCGGAGCGTTATGAATCAGTGTGTCGAATCACCTGTTCGGAGCGCCAAAGTCACGTGATTTCAGCAGTTTTGCGGTTTGACACGTGATCCGAATCATGATTCAACACAAAAGATTCATAACGCTCCGAAGCTTCCTGAAGCAGTGTTTTGAAATCGGCCATCACTATATAAGTGTATTTTTTTTTTTTGGCGCACCAAAAATATTCTCGTGGCTTTATAATATTAATATATTTAAATATGTTTTTAGTACATTAATGGATCTTGAGAGAGGAAATGGCATTGCTCAGGCCTCACTGAGCCATCGGATTTCATCAAAAATATCTTAATTTGTGTTCTGAAGATGAACGAAGGTCTTACGGGTGTGAAACGACATAACATTATTTTAATTTCTGGGTGAACTAACCCTTTAAGTAATGCCAATGAATGAGATCTTACTGTAAAGTGTTTCAGTGTAATATAATGTTGAATTTGTCTTTTTGCATTTCTAAGATTATTTTAAATAATTTTTTAATTCTAATAAAATAATGTGAAACTGAAGATCTCATTCATTATTGACATCCATATCATCAAATATGAGATCTGAGCAGAAATATTGTCGTCAGATTTAAAGAAGCACAATTTCTATTAAATATAATTGTTTGCTATTAATTATTAGCGGCAACAATTTACAATAAGGTTCTGTTTGTAAACATTAACTACTTTTTAGTCAATGAACAACACTTTATTAATCTTAATTATTAAACATTTACTAATACATTATTAAAATCAAAAGTTGTATCTGTTAACATTTTATCTTATTATTCAGATAATAATGAAAGCATTTCGTCTTCAGATTAGTTGGCGTCCAATCACGTATTTATATTATCATATAACAGTGGATTTTGATTTTTTTATATTCCTATTTATTTATTTCTAGTCAAATTAATAATAATTATTCTGTATGAACAAATACTCAGTGAAAGCTTCTATTACGGTATGGACTTTTATTTAGGAGAGACTTTTATTTTGACGTTCGGCGTCCCGGAAGTGTCCGATGTTATTGCCATGGCGGATCATAGCAGTGATGCTGGTGAGTTTTTGAGTTTTATTCGTCATTTGTGAAGTTTTTCTCTCGTGTAAGTGAGATAAATGTGTTAAAGCTGCAGGACAGTGTTTTACTGAAAGCTGCGATGATTTAATGAAGTCAAAATCAGTCAGAGCAGCTGTTATAATAATCACAGACTCTGATGCACATGCGAATCTGAAGATTATTTAATAATAATTCAAATATACGATCATTTAGCCTTCATTTCTGTGACTGACATATGAGTAAAATACACAACATCTCTGCAATACCATGTTGGATGGACTTGTACCATGGTAACACTATGGTAATCGTTAAAGTGCCCTGGATAAACTATAGTAATCTAAACTCTCGATATAATGGCATCATCAGTACTTTTTGTAAAGGTAGGAATTATTCTATTATTTTCCCTTTATTATTATTATTTAATCATTTTTATATTACGACATTTTGCTTATCACCCATAAATTATTTATTGCCATAAAAAAATCTATTCATAAACTTACCACCTATATTTTTAATAGAAAATTATTGATATAAAATAATAATAGAAATTCCTAAAATGAATTATTATTATTATTTTTTTGCCCCCACACATTATTTATCATTCAAAATAAACAAATACACATTGTAGTTCTTTTGGGGAAGGTAATAACAGAAATTATGTTATAATAATAGAAAATCTAAAATAAAACTCACGTTTTACCTATAGATTATACTTATTATATTATTTTATATTATATAAAAAAAATCAGCAAAATAGAAATAATAGACATTCTAAAATTTCCCTGTAGATTATTATTAATTTATTTAATAACTTTTGCTTACCACCCATACATTATTCATCATTCAAAATAAATCAGAAATAAATATACACTGTATTACTTTTTATAAAGGTAATAATAGAAATTCTATAATAATAGAAAATCTAAAATGAAAGTCATGTTTTACCTATAGATTATAAATATCATTATTCACTTTTTATTTTATTATTTTTTTAATTGTTCATTCAAAATCAATAAATATACACTATTACTTTTTATAAAGGTAATAAAAAATTCTGCAAAATAGAAATAAGACATTCTAAAATTTCCCTGTAGATTATTATTATTATTATTATTATTATTAATTTATTTTATTTGAATAACTTTTGCCTACCACCAATGCATTATTCATCATTTAAAATAAATAAATACTGTAGTACTTTTTGTAAAATAAAACTCAAATTATACCTTTTAGATAATCATTATTATTTGTCATTTTTTTATTTTATTAATTTTTATATGTACCACCCATAAATTATTCCTCATTCAAAATAAATCCAGAAATATACACTGTTACTTTTTAATAATAGAAATTCTATTATAATAATAGAAAATCTAAAATGAAAGTCATGTTTTACCTATAGATTTTAATTATCATTATTCACTTTTTATTTTATTAATTTTAATTTTATTTTATTTATTTTTTGCCTGCCACCCATAAATTATTCATTCAAAATAAATCAATAAATATACACTATTACTTTTTATAAAAGTAATAAAAAATTCTGCAAAATAGAAATAATTTTTCCCTGTAGATTATTATTAATTTATTTTATTTTAATACATTTTGCCTGCCACCCATACATTATTCATCATTTAAAATAAATAAATAAATAAATAAATACTGTAGTACTTTTTGTAAAATAAAACTCAAATTATACCTTTTAGATAATCATTATTATTTGTCTTTTTTTAAATTTTATTAATTTTTATACATACCACCCAAAAAATTATTCATCATTTAAAATAAATCCAGAAATAAATATACACTGTATTACTTTTTATAAAGTTAATAATAAAAATTCTGTTATAATAATAGAAAATCTAAAATGAAAGTCATATTTTACCTATAGATTATAATTATTATTATTCACTTTTTATTTTATTAATTTTTGCCTGCCACCCATAAATTATTCATTCAAAATAAATCAATAAATATACACTATTACTTTTTATAAAAGTAATAAAAAATTCTGCAAAATAGAAATAATTTTCCCCTGTAGATTATTTATTTTATTTTAATAACTTTCGCCTACCATCCATTCATTATTCATTGTTTAAAATAAATAAATACTGTAGTACTTTTTGTAAAATAAAACTCAAATTATATCTTTTAGATAATCATTATTATTTGTCATGTTTATTTTATTAATTTTTATACGTACCACCCATAAATTATTCATCATTCAAAATAAATCCAGAAATAAATATACACTGTATTACTTTTTATAAAGGTAATAATAGAAATTCTGCAATTATATGAATTATAGACATTCTAAAATGAATCACTATTTTTCTCTGTAGATTATTATTATTATTATTTTTATTTTTTAATAAATTTTGCCTACCACCAATACAATATTCATTGTTTAAAATAAATAAATAAATATTATAGTGCTTTTTGTAAAGGTAATAATAGAAATTCTGCAATAAAAGAAATAATAAACATTCTAAAATGACTTCCCTTATAGATTTATTTATTTATTTTTAATAACTTTTGCCTACCACCCATACATTATTCATAGTTTAAAATAAATAAATAAATATTGCAGTACTTTTTTTTATAAAGGTAATATAATAGAAATTATGTAATAATAGAAATTATAAAAATCTAATTTATTATTTTCAATTCATTAATAATAGATTATAATCTTTTTCTTTTCTTTTATTAATTTTTATTTTATTAATTACATTACATTATTCATAATTCATAATTCAAAATAAA
This sequence comes from Culter alburnus, assembly GCA_028476615.1. Taxonomy (NCBI): domain Eukaryota; kingdom Metazoa; phylum Chordata; class Actinopteri; order Cypriniformes; family Xenocyprididae; genus Culter; species Culter alburnus. The sequence continues at coordinate 598,230 of JAOTNS010003476.1, read as the reverse complement.
ACAAAAACACAAGCAGATAACATGAATGCTTTGTTTGTGTGGTGTGACGTCAGGTGACTCCAGTAATGATGGCGACATCTCGTCTGTCATGGGCTTCTCTGGATTCGGTGAGTGTTTCTGATGTATTCCAGCGCACAGACGTCACAGAAAGAGTCACATGTTCAGTTGTAATAAGTCTCTCACTCTCAGGAAAGAAAGCTCGAACCTTTGACCTGGAGGCCATGTTTGAGCAGACGAGGCGGACGGCCATCGAGAGAAGTCAGCGCGCTTTAGGTCAGTCCGATTACTTGACTCGTTCTTCACGTGTGATTCAGTCTCAGTAGACGGCATTTCAACCTTCATCTTTCCTGTCACAGAAGAGCGCCAGAAACAGGAAGTTGAGGAGAGCAGCGTCTCTCGTCCCGTCAGCCACACAGAGAAACCGTCCACATCCACGTCAAGGTACGGTGACTGTCTGATGAGGACGAGCAGCGGTCAGCGCTTCAGCTCTCTCTCTGATCTCTCCTGTGTTTGTGTGAACAGGAAACAGGAAGCTGACAGCAGCAGCAGCGACAGCGACAGCGACTCTGATGTCATCGGCCCACCGCTGCCTCCTCAGAAGGAGGAGGAGGATGATAATGATGATGATGATGTTGTCGGACCACCGCTGCCGCCCGGATACAAGCGCAGCACTGCTGACAGCGACGACGACGATGATGATGATGATGATGATGAGGATGATGATGTGAGTTTGAGTTTCATCTTTTTACTCCCATAAACATATTAAATGGTTAGTTTATGTTATATTCTCGCCATCACGTCGTTCCAGACTTTCGTTCATCTTCAAAACGCAAATGAAGATATTCGGAAAATATAAATATGAACACTGTAGTTCTTTTGGTGAAGGAAATAATAGAATAGAAATAGAAAATAAGGCGATTCGATTGCAGCCTATTACGTAATTTTCCGTCATTAAAATTTTTCTGCCATTTTGATTTTTTTTCGAACTCCTAGACAGTTTGTCCGATTTCCACGCAAATTGAACCACATCATCTTCAGACCATGCCGATAAAAAGTTGTGGAATTCAAGTCGATTCATCAAACTGTTTTCGAATAACGCGCAAACGAATTTTACGTAGCGTTTGCTAAAATAGACGTAAGGCTGTATCTCCGCAACGCTTCGTCGTATTCAGACCAAACTTGGTACATGTCATCACAAGCATGACCTGAGGCTACATGCTGCGTTTCAGCACAGCGCCACCTACTGGTCCAAAGATAGGGGCGATAAAGCTTCTAAATTGTTTGCGCAAAAATGCTTAAAACTTTGGATTTGCTTGACTTATTTCGATAGGAGTCATCTCGTTAGATTCCTGGATCCTTGCTGAATCCAACGATACCACACATGCTAGGTTTCGCCTTATGATTTTTGCAACAACTTTCATGAATATCTTTGAATCCGTTAGTCCGATCGAGACGAAACCACATAGGAAAAACGGAAATGGCCAAATGTCAAAATTGTTATAGTAAGTGGCCAAAAAATGCATTCCGTTTCAGACTTTCTTTCACCTTCAAAACGCAAATGAAGATATTTAAAAAATATAAATATAAACCTTGTAGTTCTTTTGGTGAAGGAAATAATAGAAATTTTGTTGTAATCATAGAGAATAATCCTTGTTTGAAGACGATTCGATTGCAGCCTATTACGTCATTTTCCGTCATTAAAATTTTTCCGCCATTTTGAATTTTTTTTTTCAAACTCTAGACGGTTTGTCTGATTTCCACGCAAATTGAACCACATCATCTTCAGACCATGCTGACAAAAAGTTGTGGAATTCAAGTTGATTCATCAAACTGTTTTCGAATAATGCGTAAACGAATTTTACGTAGCGCTCGCGAAAATAGACGTAAGGCTGTATCTCCACAACGCTTCATTGTATTCAGACGAAACTTGGTACATGTCATCACAAGCATGACCTGAGGCTACATGCTGTGTTTCAGCACAGCGCCACCTACTGGTCCAAAGATAGGAAAAATGACGATATTTTTTTCCTTATAGCTTCTGAATGGTTTGCACAAAAATGCTTATAACTTTGGATTTCGTTTACTTATTCCGATGGGAGTCATCTCCTTAGATTTCTGAATTTTTGCTGAGTCCAACGATACCAAACATGCTAGGTTTCGCCTTATGGTTTGTGCAACAACTTTCGTGAATATCTTCGAAACCGTTAGTCCGATCGAGACGAAACCACAGTAGGAAAATCAGAAATGGGCAAATGTCAATTGATAGTAAGTGGCAAAAAAACAGTCAAAGTTGAGTGTGGGTCATTTTTTGTGCTCAAAAATATAAATGTTATAACTCTTAAGCAAAATGAGATATTTTCACCAAATTTAACACGCTTTTGTATAGAGGCACTCTGAGGACACAGTGGTGTGACAGCACCACTTGGTGGCGCTTTAATTGAACAAAACATGAAAATGGCTCTAACTACAGTACAGTTGGTCTGATTGACTTCAAAATTAACATGCAGTGTCTTTGTCTCAGTTGCTATCATAGTCCATTATGACATGGCCGTCATTTTACTTACATAAAGACAAAAAAGATCCAAAGCTGTGACTGCAGTGGTTTTACATGGACTCGATCGCTTTATTTGATGAACAGGCTTTTACATTGATCGTTTCAATGCATCTAATGTTTTAACAGCATTTAAACGCAACATGACATCAACTCCATTAACTTTCATTTATTTTAATCCTGGTCATTATCAGTCCCTCTTATTTTTAAACCACATGCCATACAGAAATAAATCAATTTCCTGCTTTGTTTCAAGTTGAAATTTGTCATATTATAGAAGTAATATTGCTTTTTGACCTTTGAATTTTATATTTCAAGTGACATAAAGCTTAGAAAAAACATAAAAATATAGAATGTATTGATAACTATTTAATGTATTTGGCCTAGAGCAGTAGATGTATGATGACACACAGTTCAGTTTGTGTGTGTTTTTGTAATGTGTCAGTGGCGCCACTAGAGGGCCACACTGCCATTACCATCCCTGGAAATATAAAAGACAAGACATGACCAATGATTTAAAGATGCTCTTACTGTCACCTGACCTCAGACGTCTCTATTGAGCTTGGGTTCGAGCTTTACAGAGACATTATGTTCTTTAGTTTGGATCAGTCTCATGAAACCTCTGGAAAAAAAAACATCTCTGGGTCATATTTCACTTTAAAATGAAAAGAAAATATTACTAATATTACTATTACTATGATATAGTAAAATATAATATATAAAATAAAAGATATTTTACGTAAAGACATTTTATCCCCAAATTTTCATTGTTAAAAAAAAAAAAAAAAAAAAAAAAAAAAAAAAAATATATAATATATATATATATATATATATATATCATATATATATATATATACACACAGACACAGATTATTAAATATATATTATTTTTATTTTTTATTTGTAAAAAAATATATTTTTTGTTGTAAAAAATAAACATTATGCTAGTATTTGATGCAGTGCTTTTAATTTATGCTTATTTAAAAATGCATATATATAATTTTTATAATTAATGTTTTATAGTAATCTAATGAGAAAAATAACTACATACTAAAATATAACATAAAATAAAAATTCTATTTTACATAAAGAAAATGAAGCCTATTTTTTTAAGAAGTATGACCAAAATATATATTTTTGTAAAAAGTAAACATCATGATATTTTTTGCCTTTAATTTATGCTGATGAATAATTTGCGTAGATGAATATGTAATATTTATAATTAATAAGTAATGAAAATCTAATGAGGATAAAAACAACTATATAAAATAGTAAAATATAATATAAAATTGTATTTTACATAAAGAAAATGCATTAATTTCATTATAATTAAGCACATTTTATCGCATTCATTAATGCAACAAAAAAGTATTAAAATATATATTATATAATATTTAAATTGTATTTTAAAAATGTAACTTTGATAATATTTGATGCACTGCCGTTTATATAATAAAAATATATTATAAAATTTAAAAAATATATATCTAATACAGTTAAAATTACATTGTTTTACTTATTTTCTTAATGCAAAATATAATTTCTTTTTTTTTTTATTTTAGGATGAAATATGAACTTTTCATGAGATTCAGCTTTTTCTTTTTTGCTTTTTCCCTAGCCGCTTTAGCTGTTCTCTCTCTCAGTCGGTCTGTTGTAAATGTCTTACTCTCTCTCTGACAGTGTGCAGACGCCCTCCTTTCCCAGGCCTGTGGCGTTTGAGGGCCGCCGTGGGCCGTTTTGATAGATGGGTTCTGGTGTCGGGCCGCCCCGGTGATGTCTCTGTGCTCGGCTAAATGTATCCCATCAGGCCCAGGTGTGCCTTGCGAGTTCTGTACGAGCGTTAATCAGCCAACGCCACAAATCACACAGACTTGCGTGCGTTTGATTCGGAGAACGATCCCGCTGTGAGCGCTGAACACCATGTGATATTTTGGCAGTGTGTTTTCCAAAGAGAACCTTTCATCCGTCTTGTGCTGAATTAAAGCGGCCTTTTGTTTTTGGCCTTCAGAAGTTGCTGAAAATGTTTCTCTCTGTCTTTCTTTCTGTACAGAATCCAGTGAAGAAGATACCGGACACTCATGAGATCACGCTTCAGCACGGGACTAAAACCGTAAGTGCACACGTTTGCTCCGGAACGCTTGTGTCGGCTCACGCTCGGCCTGTAGTCGGATTTGTGAGGATTATATAACCTGACTCGGAGTTAAAACTCATCTCCAAAGTCAGAGATGTTTCAAAGCAGCTTCACTGAAATAAACAGAAAAATGAGTTTTAATGTTGCAAAATTAATTCATTATGAATGAATTTCAGCAGTGAAGCAGCTCTACAGAAGATGTGTGTTATTTAAAAAAAACATCTAATGAAACACAATTCAGTTTAGAATTTGTCATTTAATTCAGTTCAAACATCTAATAAAACTTAGTTTTATTCTCTTCTGATAGTGTCAATGCAGTTGAATTAGTAAATATTAAAAACATCTAATGAAATTCAATTCAGTTCAAATTTTGTTCGTCACTCAATTCAGTTCAAACATCTAATGAAACTCAGTTTTGTTATCATCTGATAGTGAGTGCAGTCAAATCGATAATATTACTGAATATTAATTGTCTTTTAAACCCCCCCAAAAACAAAATCTAATGTAACTTAATTCAGTTTAAATTTTATTCATCATTCAGTTGTTCAATTTTTGTTGTCATCTGATCATGTCAGTGCAGTTAAATTAGTAAATATTGTCTTTTCACCCCCCCCAAAAATAGAACATCTAATAAAACTCAATTCAGTTCAAATTTTGTTCGTCACTCAATTCAGTTCAAACATCTAATGAAACTTAATTTTGTTCTTATCCGAGTGTGAGTGTCATCAAATCAATTATATTACTGAATATTAATTGTCTTTTAAACCCCAAAAAAGGAACATCTAATGAAACTTAATTCAATTCAAATTTTATTTATCATTCAGTTCAGTTCAAATTTTGTTCTCATCTGATAGTGTCAGTGCAGATGAATTAGAATATTACTAAATATGTCTTTTCACCCCCCAAAAAGAACATCTAATGAAACTTAATTCATTTCAAATTTTTTTCACCACTCAATTCAGTTCAAACATCTAATGAAACTCAATTTTGTTGATAGTGTCAGTGCCATCAAATCGATAATATTACTGAATATTAATTGTCTTTTACACCCCAAAAAAGAACATCTAATGAAACTCAATTCAGTTCAAATTTTGTTCGCATTTAATTCAGTTCAAATTTTGTTCGCACATTCAAATTTGTCGCATTTAATTGTTCAATTTTGTTCACATTTAATTCAGTTCAAATTTGTTCTCATCCTAGTGTCAGTGCGTTGAATTAGTAATATTAAAAACATCTAAAAAACATCTAATGAAACTCAATTCATTTCAAATTTGTTTGTTCAATTTTGTTCGCATTTAAGTTCAAATTTTGTACGAATTGTTCACATTTGTTTTAATTCAGTTCAAATTTTGTTCTCATTAGTGTCGTGCAGTTGAATTAGTAAATATTAAAACATCTAATTAAACATCTAATGAAACTCAATTCAGTTCAAATTTTGTACGAATTTTTCGCATTATTCAGTTCAACTTTGTACAATTTAAGTTCAAATTTTGTTCGCATTTAAATTCAGTTCAAATTTTGTTCTCACCTATGTCAGTGCAGTTGCATTGTAAATTAGTAAAACTCTAATTAACATATAATGAAATCAATTCAGTTAATGTTTTGTTCGAATTTAATTCAGTTCAAATTTTGTTCGCATTTAATTCAGTTCAAATTTTGTTCTCATCCTATAGTGTCAGTGCCAGTTGACTTAGTAAATATTAAAAAACATCTATTAAACATGATCTAATTCACACTAATTCGTTCAAAATCGCATTTAAGTCAGTTCAAATTTTGTTCGATTTATCGTGTCATGCAGTTGAATTTAGTAAAGAATAAAAAAACTAATTAAAAATATAAGGAAACTAATTCAGTTCAAATTTCATTCAAATTTTGTTCGCATTTAATTCAGTTCAATTTTGGTCACATTTAATTCAGTTCAATTTTGTTCTATCCTAGTGTCAGTGCAGTTGAATTAGTAAATATTAAAAACATCTAAAAACATCTAATTAAACATCCTAATGAATCAGTTCAAATTTGTTTACGAATTTAATTCAGTCAATTTTGTATCGCATTAATCAGTTCAAATTTTGTTCGCATTTTGTTGAATCAGTTCAAATTTTGTAGAATTTAATTCAGTTCAAATTTTGTTGGCATTTAATTCAGTTCAAATTTTGTTCTCATCTTATAGTGTCAGTGCAGTTGAATTAGTAAATATTAAAAACATCTATTAAACATCTAATGAAATCAATTCAGTTCAATTCAGTTCATTAGTTCACTTTTGTTCACATTTAATTCATTCAAAATTTTGTTCACATTCGTTCAAATTTTGTTCACATTTAATTCAGTTCAAATTGTGTTCACATTATTCAGTTCAGTTCTTCAATTGCAGTTCAATTTTATTCTCATTTAATTGTTCAAAATTTTGTTCATTTAATTCAGTTCAAATTTTGTTCTCATTTAATTCAGTTCAAATTTTGTTCACATTTAATCAGTTCAAATTTTGTTGCATTTTTCATTCAGCATTTAATTTCAAATTTTGTTAACATTTAATTCAGTTTCAAATTTTGGTTCGCATCATTTGTTTCATTTAATTTGTTCAATTTGTTCACATTTAATTCAGTTCAAGTTCAAATTTTGTTCACATTTAATTCAGTCAAAATTTTCTCATTTAATTCATTCAAATTTATTCTCATTAATGGTTCATTTGTTAATTTAATGTTCAAATTTGTGTTCTCATCCTATAGTGTCAATGCAGTTGAATTAGTAAATATTAAAAACATCTTAATTAACATCTAATGAAACTCAATTCAGTTCAAATTTTGTTTGCATTTAATTCAGTTCAAATTTTGTTCACATTTAAGTCAGTTCAAATTTGTTCGCATTTAATTCAGTTCAAATTTTGTTTATCCTATAGTGTCAGTGCAGTTTGAATTAGTAAATATTAAAACATCTAATAAAAATCTAAGAACTCAATTCAGTTCAAATTTGTTTGCATTTAACAGTTAAATTTTGTTCGCATTAATGTGAAAATTTGTAATCATCTATGTGTAAGTGCAGGCAGTGCAGTTGAATTAGTAAATATTAAAAACATCTAATTAAACATCTAATGAAACTCAATTCAGCTCAAATTTTAGTCGTCATTCAATTCATTTCAATTTTTGTTCTTATCTGATAGTGTCAGTGCCGTCAAATCGATAATATTACTGAATATCTTTTAAACCCCCCAAAAAGAACATCTAATGAAACTCAATTCATTTCATATTCAGTTAAATCAGTTTTGTTCTCATCTTATGTTGTCAGTGTCGTCAAATCGATTATATTACTGAATACTAATTGTCTTTTAAACCTTAAAAAGAGCGTCTCGTATCCCGTATCTGATGAACATCTGATTGTACAGGTTTCAGCTTTGGCTTTGGATCCTTCCGGCGCTCGTCTGGTCACCGGCAGTTTTGACTACGACGTGAAGTTCTGGGACTTCGCCGGGATGGACGGGGCGCTGCACGCCTTCCGATCCCTCCAGCCGTGCGAATGGTGAGTCCCGGTGCCGCACCATCAGACACGCGTTCATCCCTGTCTCTCTCCTCGACCGCGAGCGCTTCCTGGGGTTTTGATGTGCGTTACACCTCATCCGTCTGGAATGAGTCCTCGTTCTCGAGTCAAATCAGCCTGGCCAGCTGATTGCACCCAGATGCCGTGTATTTTTGTTCTTGTCTTTTGTTTTTCCTAGAAATCCCGCTAAAAGTGGAAAACCCAATTGTCTCGAGATATTGGAAGCCAATTGGCTGAGCCCGAGCGCTCTTTCGTCTGTGCGATTCGTAAAATGCCACGCCACATTAACAAGTTCATCAACCCAGATACGGTGCCATCCCTTCACCAGCAGACACGGCCAGAGAAAACACATGTGGAGCCCATAAAGCCAGTGACCCGGAGAGGGTAACAGGAATTTACACCGGCGCTCTGCCTCTAATGCCCATGTTTTCTGGTTCTCCAAGCTTCTCGGCTCTTTCATTGACTCCAGTTCTTGTTTACAATCTCACACACACACACACACACACACCACACATATACATACATATATATTGCATTATGTTGTGCTTGTGCTGTATTAGAACAGCTTATGTGATTGAATCATGAACATGCCTGGGTCATATTACACCCTAAATTCAAAAGAAAAAATTACACGCTTATTGCTTATAGATTCATTTTAAAATGTTAAGACTGTTAATACTTGCATTTGGCATTTTAATGACAAATTTACACACTTGTTTTTAAACAAAAATAATTGTATATATTATTTAAATTATATTTGAATCATGGTAGTGATTGACGTGCAGCTTTTAATTTATGCTCATTTAAATAGACATTATATACAGTGATATGAATTGTGAGACATACATTTTACATTCATAATGACACACACTTACACATATATACATATGCATACATAAACACACACACACATATATATATTGCATTGACATTATTTTAATAATCAAACACATTTAAAACATTGTAAATTAAGTATTATATAAATATTTAATTATACATACATAAAAATAATATTTTAGCTGGTAAAATATTTGATTCATTTTTTTTTATGGTCCACAGTCTATAATTTAATATGATAAAAGTGAAATCAGACATTAAGGCAGGTTCATGACAGAACGATAACTAGACCGATAAACACGCTGCAGTTTTGTTGAAAAAAACAAAAAAAAAATGCTTTTTAATTTTTTAATAATTGCTATATAAATGCTGTAATTTTTAATTGAAAGAATAAATATTTTTTTAATTAAAATAATTTAATTTACAAAAATGTAATTAAAATGAATAATTTAAAGTCTGCATTTAGTGTAAACACTCAGTGAGTGTGAGTGTGTGTGTGTGTGTGGTTACAGTCATCAGATCAGAGCGCTGCAGTACAGCGTCACCGGTGATGTCATTCTGGTGGTGGCGGGAAACTCTCAGGCCAAAGTTCTGGACCGCGACGGATTCCAGGTTCTTGAATGTGTCAAAGGAGATCAGTATATTGTGGACATGGCCAATACCAAGGTAACGACTAATGCTTTACACGTAACTTTAAATGCATTTGCATATAGAAATTTTCAACAAACCATATTATACATGCATACGTGTTGTCAGATATGTGTATTGTTTGTTTCAGTTTTAGTTTTATTTAGTTCCAGACAGTTAATAGTGCTTCAACTTAAACTTGTTTTGGTTTATCGCCAAGGCAGCAGTTCAAGTTTTTCAGCGAATATTTAGATTTAATTTTAACAGAAATGTTTTTAATGGTTTTAGGTAAAGATAACAGCTCTGATAAAACTCTAGTAAAAAAAAGTTGGGTTGAAAATGGACAAACTCAAAAGCATGTGTTTTTTTTAACCAACTGTTTTAACCAGCGAATTGGCCAGCAATTGGGCTGTTTTAACCCAGCGAATTGGCTGTTTTAACCCGCAGATTTGGGCTGTTTTAACCCAGCGAATTGGCTTATTTAACCCAGAAGTTGGGCTGTTTTAACCCGCTGTTTGAATTGGCTATTTGGGGCTGTTTTAACCCGCGTTGTTTTAACCCAGCGAATTAGGCTGTTTTAACCCAGCGAATTGCTTATTTAACCCAGAATTTAACCAGCGAATTGGCTTATTTAACCCAGCATTTGGGATGTGTTTAACCAGGGAATTGGCGTTTTACCAGCTTGTTTTGGTTTTAACCCAGCAGTTGGGTTGTTTTTGTTTTAACCCAGCGAATTAGGCTGTTTTAACCCAGCAGTTGGGCTGTTTTAACCCAGCGATTTGTTTTAACCAATTGGCCCACCCAGCGGGTTGTTTTGTTTTAACCAGCGAAATTAGGTGTTTTAACCCAGGGGGCTGTTTTAACCCAGCAGCGTTGGGCTGTTTTAAACCCAGCGAATTGGCTGATTTAAATCCAGCGAATTGGCTTATTTAACCCAGAAGTTGGGCTGTTTTAACCCAGCGAGTTGGGCTTAACCAGCGAATTGGCTTATTTAACCAGCAATTTGGGGCTGTTTTAACCCAGCGAATTGAGCTGTTTTAACCCAGCCTTGGCTTATTAATCCAGCGAATTGGCGTTATTAACCCAGAAGTTGGGCTTTAACCCAGCGAATGGCTTATTTAACCCAGCATTTGGGCTGTTTTAACCCTGTTTTAACCCAGCGTTGGGTGTTTTTGTTTTAACCCAGCAGTTGGGTTGTTTTTGTTTTAACCCAGCAGTTGGGCTGTTTTAACCCAGCAGTTGGGCTGTTTTAACCCAGCGAATTGGCTTATTTAACCCAGAAGTTGGGCTGTTTTAACCCAGAAGAAAGTGGGCTGTTTTAACCCAGTGATGTTGGGCTGTTTTTTAAACCAGTGAATGGCTGTACCCAACACCCAGAATGTTTTACCCACCCAGCAGTTGGGCTGTTTTAACCCAGCGAATTGGCTTATTTAACCCAGAAGTTGGCTGTTTAACCCAGGTTGGGCGTTTAACCCGTGAATTGGCTTATTAACCAGAAGGTGGGCTGTTTAAACCAATTGGGCTGTTTAACCCATGGCTTTTTAACCCAGAAGTTGGCTGTTTTAAACCAGAATTGGCTTTACCCAGAAGTGGGCTGTTTTAACCCATGGCTGTTTAACCGATTTGGGCTGTTTTAACCCAGTGAATTGGCTTATTTAACCCAGAAGTTGGGCTGTTTTAACCCAGTGGGCTTATTAACCAGGTGGCTGTTTTAACCCGAATTGCTGTTGTTGAAATTAACCCAGAAGTTGGGCTGTTTTAACCCTGTGTTTTAACCCAGCGATTGGCTTATTTAACCCAGCAAACCCCGGCTTATTTAACCCAGGGCTGTTTTAACCCAGTGAATTGGCTTATTTAACCCAGAAGTTGGGCGTTTTAACCCAGTGGCTTATTTAACAGGTTGGGCTGTTTTAACCCAGTGATTGGCTTAACCAGAAGTTGGGTGTTTTAAACCCCTTATTTAACCCAGAAGTTGGGCTGTTTTAACCCAGCGATTTGGGCTGTTTTAAACCAGTGAATTGGCTTATTTAACCCAGAAGTTGGGCTGTTTTAACCCAACAGTTGGGCTGTTTTAACCCAGCGAATTGGCTTATTTAACCCAGCATTTGGGCTGTTTTAACCCAGCGAATTTCCAATATACTTTGGATTCATTTTAAGTAAGCAATACACTAATTTTTAAACAGTAGTTGAGTTAAATAAAACTGCCGAGCAGGTTGGTCAAACATTTAACCCAACCACTGGGTTAAAACAACCCAATTGCTGTGTTTATCCATTTTCAACCCCACTTGGGTTGTTCTTAACCCAACATTTTTTAGTGTGAAGTATCTCAGTGGTACTGAAGTAACCCTGGTTGGTTCAGTGTTCTTCAGTTCTCGTGGTGTTTGTTTGCTGCATCTGGTCGTTGTTTGTTGACTGGGATGTAATGAGGTGTAGATGAACTACATCAGAGAGACGAGCGGCCACTAAATATTGCACCTGGTCCTTTGCCCCGTCCCTCTGTATCCGTGCGAGTTTATGTGTGTAATGTGCCTTTAACATGCGGCTCAGTGACGGTCGCGTCTCTAATGTAGTGTGTCGGCATGCCATAGTCACTGCGATGGGACCGTTTCCACTCTCTTTGTTTGTAATCAGGTTTTCTCTCCTCTTCGGGTACTTGATGTACCCTATCGAGTGCATTTCAGCGCCGAGCGTAAATATTGTTCTCTTCAATCATTGTCAATGTCATGTTTTGCTGTTGAAAGATGCCAACTGGACGTCCATAACAGAAATACTTGAATTGAGTTTGTTCTATTATCATAGCTATTACTTCCACATGTGAACACATTTACACTACAGCACTATTATTATACACTATTATAGTATTTATTAAAGTTCCTTTATATTTTCATTTTCATTTTAGTTTAAGTTTTAGTTGTTATTACAAGTTTTTTTTCCCCACTGGTGGTCAAAAGTTTGGATTTAAAGAAAAAGAAGAAAAGTTTTTGAAAAGAGTCTCTTCTGCTCACCAAGGCTGCTTTTATTTGATCAAAAATACAGTAAAAATAGTGAAATATTTTTACAATTTAAAATAACAGTTTTCTATGTAAATATATAGTAAAGTGTAATTTATTCCTGTGATCAAAGCTGAATTTTCAGCATCATTACTCCAGTCTTCAGTGTCACATGATCCTTCAGAAATCATTCTAATATGCTGATTTGCTGCTCAAGAAACATTTATGATTATTATGTTTGATTAATGTCCTGCGCCGTATCTCTGGGTTTGGAGTGTTTTTTAGGTCACTGAGATGATGCAGTTGGTTTGTGTGTCGTAACGTGTCCTCATAATAGATTTCTGGTGTCAAACAATACGAGGATGAAGCCAAAAATCTGCTCTGAATTTGCATTTTATCCGATGAGGCCAGTGTGTCTGTGTGGCGGCGTGAAGGTCAAATGAACAAAGACCGCAATCAAATATTTAACGTTTGTTATGATGCAGCGGATCTTTAATAATGCGCTTTAACCAATGCAGCATGTGCTCATCATCAAAGACAATCACTGACAGCTTTATTTATTCTCTGAGAATGACTTCATAATTCTTTTCCTGGATTTTCATTTCCTGTGTCTTAATTAACACTTTAAAGTCAACTAATGTAACAGTGTGAAACAGAATATTCAATTGGAAATGTTGTCGGACAGAACAACATATTATTTATATTAGGCTGTGATATTATTATTAGTATCAGTCTTAATCAGTCAGTATTAATGCTGAGTTAGTGTTAGTGAACAAATGCCACTCTCAATTTCTTCATATGATGCAAAAATTAATATTTCGCCACATTCGCACAACCTTGTTTTCAGAAGTGGTGAAAGTAAAGAAACTATTTTTTTTTTTTTATTAATCATCCATAAAAAGACTAGAAAAATAATTTTAAGATTTTAAATTTCGTTTTTTCTGCTCACCAAGGATGCATTTATTTGATCAAAAATACAGTAAAAAATTTGAAATATTTTTACAATTTAAAATAACTGTTTTCAATGTGAATATATTGTAAAATATAATTTATTCCTGTGATCAAAGCTGAATTTTCTGATTCTCATCAATGTCTAAAGTGAATTTATGTTACAAAAGATTTCAAATAATTGTTGTTCTTAAAGAATCTGTTCTGAAGTCTGTTTTCAACATTGATAATTGATAAATGTTTCTTGAGCAGCAAATCATCATATTAGAATGATTTCTGAAGGATCATGTGACACTGAAGACTGGAGTAATGATGCTGAAAATTCAGCTTTGATCACTGGATATAAATTACAATTTACAATATATTCACAGAGAAAACAGCTGATTTAAAACATAAAAATATTTCACTATTTTTACTGTATTTTTGATCACAAATAGTGATCACTTTTGCATTTAAAAAAAACCTTTTATTTGCTCATGTTGTCTGTAAAATGTGATTTTAATTATTTATTGGATTTTTATTCAGATATTATTTTTTTCATGCATTTATTAAAATGATTGCTTAACATGACGTCTCTCTCGTTCAGGGTCACACGGCGATGTTGAACGACGGTTGCTGGCATCCCAAGATCAAAGAGGAGTTTCTGACCTGCTCCAATGACGGGTGAGTTAAGTTAATTAGTTCACTAAACTGCTGTCATGTTTATATCCAGCTACTTGATCAACAACACGTGTGGTTTAATTTGAAGGAAACTCGATCACATTCTTGTGTTTTGAGGTTTGTTTCCGCCACAGTAAAATGCCAAGCATTTGTGTTTGCATACTTGAGGATGTTCTGAAAGCCATTGTTCTTGAGTTTTAGCACATAATCCCAGGGGACTGTGGGGTATTTCACTGGGATTGTTTTGAGTGCTCCAACTTTCATTTTAGTCACTGAAACTTTTTGGAGAGAATTGCATGATTGTCTAAATCAAAGTTATATTCCTTTCTCATAATAACTGCATGTTAAACAAAACCAATATGTTCTTCTGATCACACTGTAATGCTTTTCTTTATTTAAAATATCATTTATGGCAGTCATCAAGAATTCAGTGAGTCATTTGTCAGGCTGGTCTTTTCAAGAACACTCATAAGAATCATTGTTCTTGAGTCTTGAGTAAGTGAGTCTAATTTAGTCATTTGATCAGTTCAATAATCTGTTCATAAAAATCAGTCTTTTTGCTCACAGTTTAATTTTGTGCTTGAATTAAATAGTTTATATCGCAGTCATCCGGTCAGTAAATGAATCTGATTCAGATTCAGGGAGTCATTTGTCAAAGTGTATTTGACCAAGAATCGCTGTAAGAATAATTTATTCATAAAAATAAGTCTTTTTGATCACATTTCATGGTTTTTCTCAAATTAAAATAGCAGTTATGACAGGCATCCAGCCAGTAAATGAGTCTGATTCAGATTCAGGGAGTCATTTGTCAAACTGTTTTTTTTTTTCTTCTTCAAATTTTTTCTTTTTATCAAATTCAAGAATCTGTTCATAAGAGCCATTTGTTCGTAAGAATCAGTCTGTTCTGTTGGATCACATTTCATTGTTTTTATCGAATTAAATAGTGTTTACGGCAGTCGTCCAGTCACTGTGATTCAGATTCAGGGAGTCATTTGTCAGACTGATCTTTTCAAGAATCACTCCATAAGAATCGTTTGTTCAAAAGAATTTTTATTTTTTTATACTTTTTTTTCCTTCAATTATCTAGTCTGTAAGTGAGTCCTGGTTCAGATTCAGTGAGTCATTTGCTAGTCTGATTCAAACAGTAGCTCTCTCTGTCTTTTTGACCAAATGAAGAATCTGTTCATAAGAGTCATTTGTTTATAAGTCTTTTTAATTGCATTTTAATGTTTTCCATTTATAGCAGTCATCCAGTCAGTAAATGAGTCTGATTCAGATTCAGGGAGTCATTTTTCAAACTGATCTTTTAAAGAATCACTCTATAAGAATCATTTGTTCGTAAGAATTGTTTTTTTTTCCCTTCAATTATCTAGTCTGTAAGTGAGTCCTCAGAGATTCAGTGAGTCATTTGCTAGTCTGATTCAAACAATAGCTCCAACAGGCATCCAGTTTTTTTTTTATACCAAATTCAAGAATCTGTTCATAAGAGTCAGTCTGTTCTGTTAGATCACATTTCATTGTTTTTATCGAATTAAATAGTGTTTACGGCAGTCGTCATTTGTCAGACTGATCTTTTCAAGAATCACTCCATAAGAATCATTTGTTCAAAAGAATTTTTTTTTCTCTTCAATTATCTAGTCTGTAAGTGAGTCCTCAGAGATTCAGTGAGTCATTTGCTAGTCTGATTCAAACAATAGCTCTCTCTGTCTTTTTGACCAAATGAAGAATCTGTTCATAAGAGTCATTTGTTTATAAGTCTTTGTAATTGCATTTTAATGTTTTCCATTTATAGCAGTCATCCACTAAGTCTGATTCAGATTCAAGGAGTCATTTTTCAAACTGTTTTTGACCGATTCAAGATCGATCTGTAAGATTTATTCATAAGAATCATTCGTTTTGATCACATTTCATTGTTTTTCTCAAATTAAAATAGCAGTTATGACAGGCATCCAGTCAGTAAATGAGTCCATAAGAATGATCTATTCATAAGAATCAGTCTTTCTGATCATATTTTAATGTTTTTCCTGAATTAAAATAGCATTTAAGGCCAATCCAGTCACTAAGTGAGTCTTGATTCAAAGATCCGTTCACAAGAATCAGCCTGATCATACTCTGTTTCTCACATCTCACACATCTCAAGGAGAATATAATTCATTTTGTCGCGACGCTGCAGTAAATGCTGCTATATTCAGCCAAAAGTGTTTTCCAGTCAGATGTTTCAGTGTTCACAGCCTCCAAACTACAGGCCTGTGAAACTTTATATGCGTATAAACCTTTGCAGTGCGTCAAATTAAGCCCTCTTTGTGTTCCCCTATAAAAGCGCGCTGGTTTTACTGTGTGAGCGTCGCCGGTGAGTGTTTGAGTCGTGTTCAGCGGACGCACAGATGTGGCTCTGTTTTATTCACTTGTAATATAGATTCTGGAAGTCTTCCCTTGGCACGTTTCAGCGCATGTCGCAGGCGGTTTCAGAGGAGGAAACCATTTATGCTGGGGAACAGCTGCAGATGCGAGCCGTTATATCGGCAGCACGGGAACGGGGGCCACATGTGATCGGCTGGTGTGGCGCTCGGGTCACGCCGAGTTCTAGATCGACTTCAGTGTTTTGGGCGGCACTTTGGTGCGATTATCATGGGTCAAAAGTTTGGTCACTGTAGATTAAACTGACAGGCCAATGAGAATGTACGACATGAGCGCTTCCTCTCATGGCCGTCGGTTCAGGGCTCAAGGGACAGACGAACCTTGAGTTTGACCTCTTATTGAAACTGAAACGATGCTATCATAACCTTTTTAATATAATGTTTTCATACTTACAAATAGCAATACAAACCCAGCATTTGGGTGTTTTAACCCAGCGGTTGGGTTGTTTTAACCCAGTGAATTGGCTGTTTTAACCCAGCGGATTGGGTTGTTTTAACCCAGCGACTGAGTTGTTTTAACCCAGCGAATTGGGTTGTTTTAACCCTGCGGATTGGGTTGTTTTAACCCAGCGGATTGGGTTGTTTTAACCCAGCGCATTGGGTTGTTTTAACCAGCGGCTGAGTTGTTTTAACCCAGCGCATTGGGTTGTTTAACCCTGCGGATTGTTGTTTAACCCAGCGCGTTTTACCCAGCATTGGGCTGTTTTAACCAGCGATTGGGGTTTTAAACCAGCGAATTGGGTGTTTTAACCCTAACCCAGCGTGTTTTAACCCAGGCGGTTTTAACCCAGCAATTGGGCTGTTTTAACCAGCAAATTGGGGTTTAACCCAGCCCAGCAGATTGGGTTGTTTTAACCCAGCGGATTGGTTTAACCAGCGACTGGGGGTTTTAACCAGCGGACTGGGTTGTTTAACCCAGCGACTGGGTTGTTTTAACCCAGCGGTTTGGGTTGTTTTAACCCTGCGGATTGGGTTGTATTAACCCAGCGATTGGGCTGTATTAACCCAGTGGATTGGGTTGTTTTAACCCAGCGACTGAGTTGTTTTAACCCAGCGCATTGGGCTGTTTTAACCCTGCGGATTGGGTTGTTTTAACCCAGCAGGGCTGTTTTAACCCAGCGACGTTTTATTGGGTTGTTTTAACCCAGCAGTTGGGCTGTTTTAACCCAGCGGATTGGGTTGTTTTAACCCAGCGGATGGGTTGTTTTAACCCAGCGGTGGGTTGTTTTAACCCAGCGACTGGGTTGTTTTAACCCAGCGACTGGGTGGTTTTAACCCTGCGGATTGGGTTGTATTAACCCAGCGATTGGGCTGTATTAACCCAGTGGATTGTTTTAACCCAGCGTTGTTTTAACCCAGCAGTTGGGCTGTTTTAACCCAGCGGATTGGGTTGTTTTAACCCAGCGGATTGGGTTGTTGTAACCCAGCGACTGAGTTGTTTTAACCCAGCGGATTGGGTTGTTTTAACCCAGCAGTTGGGCTGTATTAACCCAGGCGATTGGGTTGTTTCCATCCAGCGAGTTGGGCTGTTTTCTATGTGAATATATGTAAACTGTAATTTATTCCTGTGATCAAAGCTGAATTTTCAGCATCATTACTCCAGTC
The DNA here is from genome assembly GCA_028476615.1 of Culter alburnus. Lineage (NCBI taxonomy): Eukaryota > Metazoa > Chordata > Actinopteri > Cypriniformes > Xenocyprididae > Culter > Culter alburnus. The sequence goes on along the minus strand of JAOTNS010003476.1, from coordinate 579,933 downwards.
TTCAGTGTCACATGATCCTTCAGAAATCATTCTAATATGAGATGAGGATTTGATGCTCAAGAAACAATATGATTATCAGTGTTGAATTATATAATTATATTAAGTGTACAATTTCTTTCAACTGACCCCAAACAGTAGTGTATATCCAATATTAAAAAAAAAAAGAAATAAAGAAAAAAGTTACACTTGTAAAAATACATCTTGAGCTAATCTGTTTCTGAACATAATAATGCGTCTGATGTGAGCGGCACAGAATGAATGTGCTTCAGTGAGACGGATTGTCTTCTACAGCGTAATTTCATGCATCATTTCTGGTGTGACCCGTTCCTTTAACGGGGTCTCGTGTGAGCTGAATGGATCTCTCTCTTCTTGTGTTTGCAGATAGGGAATCTGCCGTAAGTAGAGCTCGTTTCAGCACACATTGATCGCTCACAGCGCCGCAGCTTTGAGTGTTGATAATAGCACAGATCACCCGGTAAAGCTCTGCGTTATTCATCTGACCACCCTGGTACCTCCTATTGTAAGCCAGACTTTCTGTAGTGTCTTATTCTGCACAAAAAGTGTCCCTTCATGATCGGCCAAAGTGTCTAGTTTGCTGTACAACTAAACATTCGACTAATAAAGTAATTTGATTTGGTGGTTTGAGTTTCTCAGTACTGTAATGCGTCCAGTTTTACTTTATTCTGAATGATTCTCATTATTGTAATGCAATGACTTTATTACATTTTTTGGTCACACTGTACTTTGGGAAACGCATTCACTATTATATATGAGTTTTGCCTCAAACTCCTAATTTATTAATTTACTTAATATCTCACAATCTGACTTTAAACATTCTGACTTTTCTCGCAATTCTGACTTTATAACTCGCAATTCTGACTTTATAACTCGCAATTCTGACTTATATCTCGCAATTCTGACTTTATACATTCTGACTTTATAACTCGTCACTTTTTATTCGCAATTCTGAATTTTAATCTCGGACTTTATAACTCGGAATAACTCGGACTTTAAACTCGCATTACTTTTCGCAAACTTTTAATTCTGACTTTATATCTCGCAATTCTGACTTTATATTAACTTTATAACTCGCAATTCAATTCGACTCGCAATTCTTTATCGCAATCTGACCTCAATTGCTCTGATCTCGCAATTTGACTTTATAACTCGCAATTCCGACAAACTTTACCAATTCTGATATCTCGCAATTCTGACTTTATAACTCGCAATTCTGACTTTATATCTCGCAACTCGCAATCTGACTTTATATCTCGCAATTCGACTTTATATCTCGCAATTCTGATATAACTCGCAATTCGACTTTATACTCGCAATTCTGACTCGCAATTCTGACTTTATCCGCAAAATTCTGACTTTATAACTCGCAATTCTGACTTTTATAACTCGCAATTCTGACTTTATATCTCGCAATTCTGACTTACTTATAACTCGCAATTCTGACTTATATCTCGCAATTTGACTCTCGCAATTCTGACTCTGCAATTCTGACTTTATATCTCGCAATTCTGCCTGACTATATCGCAATTCTTTATATCTCGCATTCTGACTTTATATTCGCAATTCTGACTTTAATCTCGCAATTCTGACTTATATCTCGCAATTTCGACTTTAAATCCAATTATGACTTTAATCTCGCAATTCTGACTTTTAATCTCGCAATTCGACTTTAAATCTCTCTGACTTATATCTCGCAAAAATCCGACTTTAAATCTCGCAATTCTGACTTTATATCTCGCAATTCCGACTTTAAATCTCGCAATTCCGACTTTAGAACTTGCAATTGTGAGATTAAATCTTGCGATTCTGAGAAAACAGTTAGAATTGTGAGATAAAAAGTCTCAATTATCTTTTTATTTTTTTTTATTTAGTAGTGGAAACAAGCTTCCATAATTTCATGCATCCTTGCTGAATAAAAGTTAAATCTTACTCACCCCAAAGTTTTGAACAATAGTGTATAAATATGATAAATACATTACAATTCAAATATTTTTAAACGTTTAAATGTTCCATAAGCTTAATTTTCTTCATGCAAAATATAATTAAAATCTGCACATCCATATGAAAACGTTTGGAAGTTTTCTGAAAGTTTTCGTTCCATTAGTCCATATTCTCATCTTACAGTTTACTGGTGTCAGATGATGAATAGCGATGACCTCTGTGTGACCTCTCCACTGCATTGTTCTTTTCCCCGTAACGCCTGAAAATCCTCCGGAGGACCGTTGTGCTAGAGGCCGAATGCCGCAGATTCCCATCATGCCATGCTGGAGTAAGAGCAGGTTTCTGGCTCCAGACTAAAAGCTCGCAGTAACTCCGGCTCTGGAGATCTGCCACCTGTTTCAGCTACTATTCACTCACACTGAAAATTCTCCATCATGTTATTGCTATAATATTTTTGTTTCTGGTGAAGAATAAACACTGCGGGTCGTTATACGGAGCTGTAATGGCGGGATGGATCAGTTTTAATACGTGTGTATGAATTTGTGGCAGCGATGTGTGTACAAGTAGTCATAAAATTTATATTTGTTTTAAGAGGTGATGGTGAAAAGTGGCCGATTTCTGTCTCATCCGTGGCGAAAACCCAGAGACCATCATAGCAGACGTTCAGAAGGACTTTATTTATAAATGTTTTTAACATTTTTGAGATATTAATTTCACAGAGCTGCACAACAGAGTGTATTTTTAGAAGTGCACTCATTTGTTTTAGCCGTTGTCCTGAAGAAGGATTAGGAAAAATCCCATATGCTCGGGATCTTTCCTAAATTGCTGGTCTTATCTGAGTTAATGAACCTCCGGGGCTTTGGCCAAACGTCTCTGATAATGCAAGACATATTAGGCCTGTAAAACGCATCTTTTTGATTAGATAATAAATCCTCGCTGCTCACCAATGACATCATCATCTTCGCTCATTAGTTCCATTTTTAATTTTCTTGAAATGTATTGTTGACGACAGTGAACTTATTAAAAATGATGTTGAATTTAGAGATGAAAATGTATGGTGGTAAAAAAGGCTAAAACTCTAAATTCAACCTGATTAAAGCACCACTGCTATAAAGTAAAATGTATTTATGAATTATTTTATTTATGCATTTTATTTTATTTATACATTTCACATCTTTATTGTTTGAAATCTCTTGTTTGTTTATTTATTAAATATGAACAATAAATATATTTCTATAATAATATATAATATTTAAAATATAATATAACATTTTATATATATATATATATATATATATATAAAAAGACAAACTATTTTTAGCATACTGAACTTCTAAAAATATAGTTTTTTATTTGTGAATTTTTTTATTTATAAATTTCACATCTTTATTGATTAAAATGTTTATTTATAATTTATTTTATTTATGCATTTTATTGATTTGTGAATTTTATTCATAAATCAGTTTTTTATATATCTTTATTGATTGAAATCTCATTTATTTATTTATAATTAAATGTTTATGAACTATACATAAATATTTTATAATAAATAGATACATATTTTTATATTACAATAATATTAAACATTATTATTAATAATAATATTTTAATATAATAATAATATATATAATATAAAATTACATTTTTATTATAATATATATAATAGATATGTGTGTGTGGTGTGTGTGTGTGAAATTTACACTATTTTTTCACAAATCTATTTTTTACTTCTAAAATATTAAGCATTTTTATTTATGAATTTTATTGATTTATGCATTATTTATAAATTTCACATCTTTATTGATTCATCTTTATTTATTTATAATTTATTTTATTTATGCATTTTATTGATATATTTTTATTTTATATTTTATCTTTGATTAAAATTCTTCTTCTTTCTTTTCTTTCTTTCTTTCATTATAATTATAAACTATAAATATATTTATTATAATATTATATATAATATATAAAATATAATGTTTATATATATTTAAAAAATGACAAACTATTTTTTAGCATACTGTAGCTGCACTTGAAAGAAAAATTTGTTTTTTTATTTTGTTTTTTTTTAATAAATTTCACATCTGTACTGATTAAAATTGTATTCATAATTTATTTTATTTATGCATTTTATTGATTTGTGAATTTTTATTTATAAATTTCACATCTTTCACAATTTCAAATCTTTTTCATTTATTTATTTATAATCTTATTTGTGCATTTATTGATTTGATTGTTTGATTTAAAATTTAATTTGAATAACCTATTAATATATTATTATTATAATATATAACATTATAAAATATAACATAACATTTTATATATGTAAAAAATTATATTAAAATTATTTTTAACATACTGTAGTTGCACTTCTAGAAATATTAAAGCGTTTTTTACTTATGAATTTTATTTATACATTTCACATCTTTATTGAATGAAATCTTTATAATTTATTTGATGCATCTTATTGATTTATTTATGAATTCTTTTACTTCCTTTATTGAAATTTTCGTTTATTTATAAAGTATAAATTTATTATTTAGTATTATATTTTATTATAATTTAGTATTATATATAATATTATAAAATATAATATAACATTATATATATTTAAAAGATGAGACATATGAAAACTATTTTTAAGCATACTGTAGCTGCACTTTTAAAAAATATTAAAGTGTAATACTTTAGTGTCCAATTCTCACTATTAACTAGTTGCTTATTAGCATGCACATTACTAGGATATTGGCTGTTTATTAGTACCTATAACGCTGGGTTACTCTTAAAAAGTAATTTTTCTGATAAGAAACGTCCTAATATGTGTCCTTCCTGAGCTGAACTCAGTCTATAAACCGTTAACTCTGTTTTCATGGTTAAAGCGCTGTTCGTTTGACATCCGTGTGGCCCGTGAACAAGTCGGGGCATCGAATGGGATATGCATCAGGTTCACCTACAGTCCAGTGCATTCCCCTTCACAGAGGAAGTCTTCCATGTCTCCGTCACAAACCCGCGTGCCGTTCAGTGCACTTGAATGTGCCCCTGTTGTCCACCGAAGATTCAGATACAATGATCAGCGTGAGGGCGTTTAATTGCTCCGAGCCTTTAAAAGCTCATTAAGAGTCTCGGCTCAGATGGAACGGGACGCCGATACAGATGAATAACGTCCCGTCGGCCCACCCAGCTTCACCTATGAAACGCTCTCGGCCCCTGAAGTGAAACAAGACAAGCTCTTCATAATCAGTGATGTGTGAGGCTCTTGGGGCCTCACGACTTTCTTTTAATTCTGCTCTTTTTTCCCCATCCATCTGGGGAAGTTTTCAGTTTCTAATGTCTCCGAACACAATCCCGCAGGAGGATCCCATCTGATTGGACGGGTGGCGTGAGGTGAAGAGGCCCCATGAGGAGCGTTAGGGGCCGTTTGGACGTGTTTCTGCTTTCTGTCTGAGATGTTTTTAAATCAGGGATTCCTAAACTTTTGTCAGTGAACCCTTTAGATGTAAAATACTGACTTGAAGATTTTAAGTCGTAATTTGAATAATTTAATAACATGTTCACATGTTCACGCTTCTCTGATAGTGTTTTATTTTCACTTTGTAGTGGACTTCAAAGTGCGCTCAAATTTTTTTTAGTTGTGATGCGCATCTCTTGTTTGTTTATTTATAATTAAATTATGGACAATAAATATAATTTTTCTATAATATTATAAAATACAATATAACATTTTATATATATGTAAAAACAAAATGAGACAAACTATTTTTCATACTAAACGTTTTTTTATTTGTGAATTTTTTTTATTTATAAATTTCACATTTTTATTGATTAAAATGTTTAGTTTATTTCTTTATAATTTTTTATTTATGCATTTTATTGATTTGTGAATCAATCAGTTTATTTTATATATCTTTATTGATTGAAATCTCTTATTTATTTATATATTTATAATAATATTAAATATTATTATTATTAATAATAGTGATAGTGTTCTATTTTCACTTTGTAGTGGACTTCAAAGTGCACTCAAATCTTTTTTAGTTGCGCTCCGTCCAAATACGCCTACTTCCATACTTTATAATAGGCAAAAAAAGGTATTTGATCTGAGTAGTATGTCCGAATTCATAGTATTCATAAAACAGTACTACTTCTGGTGAGATTCTGAAGTGTGCATACTCAGACGGTGTTTGAAATGCTCTCTTTTACGCCATCTTGCACTTGAACGGACAAATTTACACAAAATTATGTCAAAAACTGCCCGTCGTGAAGAATATCCTAGTAAACATAGTCAGTTTTGTCTTAACTGAATGTAAACAGTGAAAGTAAATGCATGTGTATCAGTATATTGGATCAGTGCATTCGCTCTTAAAGTGACAGCAGCCTAATATTTCTGCTACTGTCTGTGTTTTTAATGTTAATCAAACAACAAAAGACAAAGAATAATCATTCACTGCTCTTGACTGAATAACTTTTGTAATGTTAATAAGGATTAATCTATGTTTAATTTATAAAGTGAATACCATGCATACTAAATTTACTTTTATAGTAGTTTTATGTGGTATCGAAATTGGAATAGAGAATTGTGAATTTTCATTGGTATCAGCTGCCTGGTGTGGCAAAAAGTTAGTTTTAGGCATCTTTGATGTGTTTTGGTGTTTAATTCTACTTCTGGCATCATGAGTGTTGTGTTTGATGACGTTGTTCAACCGTTGCTCCGACAAGATCCTAAAACGCATTTACATTCGTCTGGGATTGAGATGTGCAAACATATATTTTCCAACTTGACTCGTCAAGTGGGTTTTCTGAACAATTAGTTGACTATAACATACGTTTTTAGGGATATATGGACACTGCACAAATAAATAGACAAAAACTTTTATTGCATATAACAGGAGTATTCGCAGACCATTTAAAATTTATTTATTTATGTGCTTGTATGTTTTTTTTTATACGTTCTTAATTTTTAACTTACTTAAAAGTTATTATTTTTTTTATTATTTATGTTATTTATATATTTTTTGTTTTTTATGCGTTATTTTTTATACGTTATTTATTTACCTTGTATAAAATGAAATAAATAGCTTAATTTTTAACTTTCTTAAAAACAATTTAAATGTTTTTATTTTATTTTTTATTTTTTTATTTTATTTTATTTTTCTATTTATGTGCTTGTATGTTTATATATATATTTTTTTATATATACGTTCCTATTTTTTTTACATGCTATTTATTTACCTTGTATATAAAATGAAATAAATAGCTTAATTTTTAACTTTCTTAAAAACTATTTAAATGTTTTTATTTATTTATTTATTTTATTTTTCTATTTATTTATGTGCTTGTATGTTATATATTTTTATATACATTCCTATTTTTTTTACGTTATTTATTTACCTTGTATATAAAATGAAATAAATAGCTTAATTTTTAACGTTCTTAAAAACAATTTAAATGTTTTTATTTTATTTTATTTATTTTTTATTTTATTTTATTTTTCTATTTATTACGGAAGAGGATTAGGGCCAAGCAATAATAAAAAAATAAAACCATCTCGAGATTAAAGTTGTTAAATTTTGAAAAAAAAACTCGTTAAATTTGGAAAAAAGTCTAAATAAAATGTTGAGAATAACTCGTTAAATTACGAGAAAAAAAGTCATTAAATTTCGAGAAAAAGTTGAGATAAAATGTTGAGAATAAACTCATTAAATTACGAGAAAAAACTCGTTTAATTTCAAGAAAAAAGTCGAGACAAAATGTTGAGAATAAAGTCATTAAATTACGAGAATAAACTCATTAAATTACAAGAAAAAAGTCATTAAATTACGAGAACAAATTTGTTAAATTACAAGAATAAATTAGTTAATTTAATGACTTTATTCTCAACATTTTATCTCGACTTTTTTCTTGAAATTTATCGACATTTTTCTCATAATTTAACGAATTTGTTCTCGTAATTTAACTAGTTTTTTTCTCGTAATTTAAACTTTATTCTCAACATTATATCTCGACTTTTTTCTCGAAATTTAACGCATTTTTTCTCAAATTTAACGACTCTAATTTAACGAAGTTTGTTCTCGTAATTTAAGACTTTATTCTCAACATTTTATCTTGACTTTTTTCTCGAAATTTAACAACTTTAATCTCAAGATGGTTTTATTTTTTTATTATTGCTTGGCCCTAATCCTCTTCCGTAATTTATTTATGTGCTTGTACGTTTATATATTTTTTATATACATTCCTATTTTTTTACGTTATTTATTTACCTGTATATAAAATGAAATAAATAGCTTAATTTTTAACGTTCTTAAAAACAATTTAAATGTTTTTATTTATTTTATTTTCTATTTATGTGCTTGTATGTTTATATATTTTTTATATACGTTCTTATTTTTTTTTACATGTTATTTATTTACCTTGTATATAAAATGAAAGAAATCGCTTAATTTTTAACTTTCTTAAAAACAATTTAAATGTTTTTATTTAATTTAATTTAATTTATTTTATTATTATTTTATTTTTCAAGACATGGAATGGAAACAAGACACAAAAATAAAACAACAAAAAAAATGGACTAATTGACCATAATTGGGATTGTATGAATCCATATTAGAATGTTGAGGTAAGCGAAACATGCGTCACTTTTGTCTACAATTATATACAATGCCTGTTCATAAATAAATTGTGTTATTCAGGGAAGCGCTTCATAAATCACAGTCAGTGCTAATTGCAGAGACAGTGTTAATGCTTCAAACTCACCGCACGTCACTGGAAAATATTTCCTGGGCTGTTTACCTCTAATGTTCGGATGCGTCTGTACTGGGATGCCTTTGTAACGATAGCCATGAGTTACCATGACGACCTGATTACATGAGCGCTGATGTCATAATCTGGAATATGGTTTCTGTGTAAACAGGTGCTGCCGTCTGCCACCCAATATTGCAGTGTTTATTATAAATGATTTATCTGCACACATCGTTATTGTGTTAAATTCATGTTTCTCATAAAATTTAATCAGAATAACTCCCCCTCCCTCTTGCAGCATCTCTTCTCTGATGACGAGGGCGGGGCAACCTGTCACTCACATGAGATCCACCAATAGCAAACCACAATCAATTCAAATCAAGCCCTACATTTGTTCTTGTTTGCAAAGCAGTTTCACTCACCCTTCAGCCGTATCCATCAAAAAGCTGCTTCTATCTGACATTCACCACCTTTAATGATGTATTTCAGTTAGTTTTGGACACTAGTTCACCTGCTGTGAGGAATATTCCCATCATTATCCATGAGGATCGTGATAGTTTTGTTCAATTAAAGATTATATAGTTATTTCGTCTGATATATCTCTCGATCGGCTGCACGAAGCATCCATAATTCATGAAGAAGCACATCTGATCAGCATCTGGTTGTTTTATGTTCTGTACGTCGAGATCTGTGATGTTAATCTGGTGTCTTTTCTCTTTGTCATGTGATGAGTTTCCCGTCCTCAGACAGACAGTCGGGCGCTTTTGTCTGACATTTGTTTGGCCGTCTTTCTCCCCTCTTGTCTAAACACGATGAGCGTGACACTGTCGGAATCCACCGTCGAGGCTCTCTCTGTGTTTATGCGCGTCTCGGGTGACCTTTGACCCCTGAGGGCACAGCTGGTCAGAGCGTGGACACGTTCGGCCTGTTGGTTCGGCACCGGCGTCTCTCTCTCGATCTGTTTGAACAGCTTTGACCTCTCCTGTTCATCTCTCACCTCGAAGGGACGACTGAAGATATGAGGAGTGAAGTGAGATGGACGTTTCTGATGACAGACGCTCTCAGAGGTTTCGATAAACTCTTCTTCATCACTTCAGTGAGGACAGGAGGTTTTCGTCATGTTACACGCCTCAACAAAACGGCCCGTACTTCTGATTTCACAAAAAAAAAAAAAAAATTCATTAAACATTTTGATTACATTTTTTTATATTGAGTAAAATTTTTTAGGATTTTTTTTTTTTTATTTACCTTTACATCTATTTATATATGTGTATTATATATGTACATAATTATTATATTATATAATTTATTATATATTATTGTAATTTATATTATTATTATTATTATTATTATTATTATATAAATATGTATAATATTAATATAATACATATTTATTATATTTTTATATAATTATTATTATATAATAATTTTATATTATATATTTTGATTTATGATTTTATTCATTTATGTAATAGTGATAACATTTTTATATATTGTAATTTATATTATTATACATAAATAATTATTTTATGTATTTATATATATATATATATATATATAATTAATAATATATATATATATATAATATTATAAATAATTATTATATATTTATTTTTTTATATATTTAAATGTTATAATTATATATTATGTTATATATATATATATATATATAGCGTTATTATTAATGATTTATTATATATTATATGATATAATTTATTTTTATGATTTATATTTTATGATATATATTATATATTAATAATTATATAATATAATAATTTATAGTATATATTTTGATTTTATTATTATATATTTATGTAATTGTGATATAATTTTTATATATTGTAATTTATATGATATATAATTGCATAATTTATGAATGTATTATTATGTATTTATATAATTATTATATTAATATTATTTATATTATATATTGTATTTATTATTTAATTTTATATATGTATAAAATTATTATAATTTATTATATATGATTGTAATTTATTTAATTATACATATATCTATTGCGTTATATTAATGTATTAATTTTATTAATATAAATTATTTTTGATTTATATTTATATTTATTATATTATATTTATTATATATTTATAATTATTATATTACACAATTATTAAAAAATGTTAATGTTTCAATTTTTATATACATTTTCACATAAGTTTTCTCACATTTTTCATGTTATTGCCTCAAAATAAATTCTTCAAATCTTTCGATAAAAGTGTCTGATGAATGAGTAAATAATTTTATTTTTATATATTTTTTATTTGTTCATACATTTACCTCTTAATATACATTTAATATTATAAACTCAGTGTAATATATATATTTATATAATAAAATTTTAGATTTTATTATAATTTTTTTTACTTATTTTATATTATTTTTTATTTATAATAGGTCATTTAGCATTTATATTTTTTATATATATTTATATTATATAAATTTTACTATATATATAGTTTTTTTTATTTATAAATGTTGTTTTCTTTACAAAGAAAAATTGCAAAAAGAGATAAAGATATAATAAAAACTTGCTAGTAAATGATGACAAAACAGACATTGATTGGTTTTCAGTTTTCATCCTTATAATCAACCCCTTCATTATCATCTCAGTTTTTATTGTCTGATCCACAACTGTGTTTCAGCCGCCCACTTAGACAGGAAGAGACTGTCTGACTGACATGAAAAGTTTAGTTTGAAGCGTTTATCAGCATCAGATCAGCGTCCTGAAGATGGACCGCATCAGCCTGTGTTTGACCGTCTGCACCTTCACGACCTGCAGGGCTGTGGCGTGTGATCTGGGAATCGCATTACTCCGCCGCGCGTTTCATTTGCCAGGGCCGAGGATATTCATGTGGCTCTTTTGTGTTTTTATTTCTCCGTGTCCCGCTCAACAGCTGTAATGTGTTCAGCAGATGTAGGGAAGAGGATTGGGATTTCATGGATCCTTCAGATATGCCTGTCACGCTGATGTACTGTCCTCTCTCGTTTCTCTGCGTTTATGACTGAAGAGTCCGAAAGCTCTCGTGTGTCCGTACGGGATTTGATTCATCACCGGGCCGTACGGATGCAGAGTGAAGAATGACATGCTCAAATCACTCAAACATTAAAACTGCTCCTTAACAAACAGAGATTTCATATCATTCATATAATTGGATAAACAGAGAAATAAATAACAAAATCATCATCTGTTTGATCAATATAGTCGTCATCTGATCAATAAATAATAATGATTATCTGATGAATATTTATTTCAGATCATTTTATTTATTTATTGTTGCAGATCTTTGTCTTTTTCTCTGACGATGTGAAAAACACACCAGATCTGAGCGATATCCCATGATTCCTCACTCTCGTCTCTCAGCCGCTCTTAAACTTCATTTTCTACACTTTTCTTCACTTTTAATTATTATTTGCATGATTTACTGCAGGAATGTTTCTACAACACACCAGACACCTTTACTGAGACATTGATGGCGAGCATCCGGAATTATCCGTTAATGTTTTAAAAAGTTGGAAAATGATGAACATTTTTTGGCATCTTCTTCAGTAAATAGCTAGTGAAGTGTATACTGATACAGATGTGAACTCATTGACATCTGTACTAGTGTGTCACAGCTGTTTATGTGATGATTAGCACTTCAGTTTTATTTTTTTATGATCAAATGTTGTGTAGAGTGTAAAATCTAAAATAATCTATTTTATTTTACTTTATAGACATCAAAAGAAAAGTCATGAACTAAGAGTACTGTAAGCTACGTTTGCAATTCATTGCAGTCTGTTCTGTTAATGTTAACGAGAATTAATGAGGTAAAATGTCCCGAAAATGTTTAGAATTTAATTTAAGAGATTATTTTCTCTTTTTATTCATTTTCTTTCCTTGTATTTATTTATTTATTTTTGTTTTTCATATTTATTCTATTTCATTTTATTTGTTATTTTTTATTCACATTCATTTATTTATTGAAATAGTTTATTTTTTATTTATATTTTAATACAAATTTTTTATTTAAAAAAATATTACTGATCTGAATTTGCCAAAATGCCAAAAAAAGTAATTTAATTTATTTTTTCTTTTTATTTATTTTCTTTTCTAGCATTTTATTTTTTATTCTAGTTTTTCATATTTATTTTATTTATTCTAGATTATTTTTTATTTTTATTTTATTTTCTAGTATAGTTTTTCATATTTATTTATTCTAATAATAGTTTAGATTTTAATACATTTTATTTATTTAAAAAATATTACTGATCTGAATGTGCCAAATTGCCAAAAAAGTAATTTAATTTATTATTATTTTTTTTAATTAGCATTTTATTATTATTTTTTTATTTATTCTAGTTTTTCATATGTATTCTATTTAATCTAATTTATTTTTTATTGTAGTTTTGTTTATTTGGTTAATTTTTTTATTTACATTATTTATTGAAATAGTTTATATTTTTATATTAAAATTATCACTGATCTGAATGTGCCAAAATGCCAAAAATAATTTAATTTAATTTAATGATTATTTTTTCTTATTTATTTTCTTTTTAGCATTTTATTTTTTATTTATTCTAGATTATTTTTAGTTTTATTTATTTTATTTTCTAGTATTATTTTTATTTATTCTAGTTTTTCATATTATTCTAATTTATTTTATTATTCTATAATAATATTTATATTTTATTTATATTTTATTTATTTATTTAAAAAAATATTACTGATCTGAATGTGCCAAATTGCCAAAAAAGTAATTTAATTATTATTTTTGTTTTTTATTTTACTTTCTAGCATTTTATTCATTTTTTATTTATTCTAGTTTTTCATATTTATTCTATTTATTCTAATTTATTTGATTTATTCTAGTATTTTATTTTATTTGTTAATTTTTATTTACATTTATTTATTGAAATAGTTTATATTTTATTTACATTAAAATTATCACCGATCTGAATGTGCCAAAATGCCAAAAATAATTTAATTTAATTGATTATATTTCTTTCATTATTTTCTTTTCTAGCATTTTATTTTTTTATTCTAAATTTTTATATTTATTCTATTTATTCAAATTTATTTTATTCTAGTATGTCGTTTTATTTTAGTTAATTTTTTTATTTACATTTATTTATTAAAATACTTTATATTTTATTTAAATTTTAATACATTTTATTTATTTTAAAAATTATCACTGATCTTAATTACAGTTTGGTTCCTTAACAATTCCATGAACAATTCTGTTACTTTTGAAGTTAAAAATACTAAACCATAATTTTGCTTTTTTTAAGCATAACTTGTAATGTTTCTTTTTTTAATGAAGCATTCAGAACTTCAGAATTATCTCATCTGATCACACTGAAGGTTTTCATGTGATCTTGTTCTCAGGACCGTGCGCACTTGGGATTTGACGTCGGAGAAGAAGCACAAGTCTGTGTTCAAGCCTCGATCGCTGCAGGGCAAGAGAGTGACGCCCACCTGCTGCACCTACAGCCGTGACGGCAAACTCATCGCCGCGGGCTGCCAGGACGGGACCATCCAGATCTGGGACAGGAACTTAAGCGTAAGTGTGTCGCTTCCCGTCGTCTGTGGCTCAGTCCTTATCTTCATCATTAGTCTGAGTAAGATGAGCAATAAAGATCTGCTGTTCAGCGTCATGCCAGACCTAGCGTGCAGGTCTCTGGACGTCTGACCGTCCCGGATGCGGGGGGTCGGAGGTCATCAGAGCGCTGACACTGACCAGGTCTTCGGCGTTTACTGCGGTTCTGGGCTGTAAATGGGCAGCGTGGGTGTCCGGCTGTCTCGTCTCACGTCTGACGGGATGAATGGGGCAGAAGGGGGTGATTCACGCTGGACGCTGGTCTCATGACTGATTTGCTGCTGTTTGTTTGGTCAGGGCATCACGCCCGTGTGTGGTCCTGAGAGTCCATGTGAAAATCACACAGTTTAACCCTTTAAAGCCTGTTTTGTGAATGGACAGCCTAATTATTAATATTTTGATGTGTTCCTTCGTCGCTGTAGTCAGTCAGTAATAAATTAAACATTCTCACGTGTTCATATTCACAGCGTTTGTGCAGCAGAAAGTGATTTTGTGCTGCTGTTTTTTAGGAAGAGTGAAAATAAGATTTGTCAGATACACATATCTGTGAGCCATCACGTGATGTTACCATATGAACAGATCACAGGACAGACTGCGTTTACATGCATGACAATATTCCCATATTAATCACAATTGATCATATTGTGTTTTTGCTGCATAATAAACTGATTGCCAGACCTTTTATTTTATTCATTTTTATTATTTATTATTTATTATTTATTTTTTCTTTATTATTTATTTATACTATTTTATTTTATTTTAATTATTTTTATTTATTTTGTATTTATTTATTTTATTTTGTATTTTATTTTTTTTTGTATTTTTGTATTTTTTGTATTTTTTATTTATTTTATTTTACTTTATTTTATTTTATTGTATTTTACTTTTATTTTTTTGTTTATTTAATTTAAATTTTTTTTTCTGTATTTATTTATTTTTTTTTTTATTTTTTGTATTTTATTTTTGTATTTTTATTTTTTTATTTTACTTTATTTAAATTACATTTATTTTATTTTTTTATGTTTTACTTTTTATTTTATTTTGTTTTGTTTTATTTTTTATTTACTATTGTATCTATTTATTTATTTATTTTATTTTTTCTTTATTTATTTTTAAATTTTTTATTATTTTTTTATTATTTTTTATTTTATTTTTTTATTTTATTTTTCACCAACCGTATAATCAGCTGTATTAAACTGGCTTGTCCATTTTAATACTAAAAAGCCCCTGTTATTTATTTGCTGTAAAGCATGTAAACCTCAAATGAGTCTTGATCAGAGTATAGACATTAACTGGTAAATGTTGCAGTTTTCCTCTCGTGTTTGATATATTCCCTGAGTGCAGGTAAAGTCCAATCGTGTGTACGGTCGGTCACGTCTCTTAACGGAGAGAAAAGTGAGTTGTTTTGAGTTGTTTCCGCTCACTCATGATTGTATATTCTCAGACCTCAGTGGACGGGACGCATTGGGTTCGACGTTGATCTCGTTGATCTGTTTAGGATCAGGATCCCAGAGGAAATGAGCAGGTGAGAGAGAAGCTGTGACTCCAGCGCCGTGTTTTACTGTAGTCCGAGGTGGCGGTAATGAGACGACCTTTAGAAACTCTTCCTAACGCAATTTTAAAAGATTGAGTAGGTGTTGTTTAAGTTTTAGTTCTTTCCCATGACGTGACCGCTTGATGGATGTTGTTGCCACATTCTTCACAAACTTCATTCCCAACAAGCGTGGAAAGTTTACAGCACAGATCCTCGACTGACGAGTCACGGCCCGAAAATGAGTCTCAGATCTGTTCTGATGGGCAAACTACAGTCCCGTCCGTAAACAAAGATTTATTAAATAAAAATATTATATTATATTATTAAAAAATATATATTATATTATATTATATTATATTATATTATATTATAGCACAAAATTATAAAATTATACATTATAATACTCTATATAGTATTATTAGTAATATTTTATAGTAATATTTTAGCTTAAAATAATAATAATTATAATATAAATAATATCGACATTTAAATAAAATATTAATAAAATAAATTTAAAATTAAAAAATTAATAATAATATTAAGTAAAACTAAAATTAAGATAAAAATTATATATATATATATATATATATATAAACACAATATATAATTGTATATAATTGTATAAAAATGAAATTAATAAAAAAATCCATATATAATATTTAAATAAAAATAAACATAATAATAATTGTATAATTATATAAAATTAAATTAATTAAATAAAGAATAATATATATATATATATATATATAATATTTAAAATATATTTTATGCATGTGTGTGTGGTGCCAAAATGATTATACATATATATACTATATATAGTATTATCATGTTTATATGTTTGTATTATTTTATTTAAAATTTTTATAATAAAAACAAATATTTACTATGCAATGTAATTTGTTTGTTTATATATATATATATATATACAGAGCACGAAGATGATTTATCATAAAAACAAAAATCAGAATAAGGAAATAATATAAATATTATAAAATAATAATATAAATAATAAATAAATAAATATATAATATATAATAATCATATATATGATGTCCTGACCAAACAAACATGAGAAATTCTCTATAAATAAAATAATAATTTAACATGAATAATTACAATTTTTGTTTGTTTGAGTATGATTGCGGTGTTGGTCAACATGTGGCGTCCAAATCTGGTCCTGAAGTGAGAGCGGTCGAGACCCGCTGCTCTACTCTCTCTCAACGCAGGTGTGACGCTGTTATTAAAAACATTTTTTGTTGAACTTCCTTTAATAACTTTTGGTTCTAAACAAGCTGAAGAACAGCAGAGTGAGGACGCTGCTGAACTGGCCTGTCTCAAGCCATTAGCGTCATTAAGTCTGAGGGGACGAGGGTTTAATTGGTAGCAGGAATGTGAAGTTAACGCGGAGCATATGGGCCGTGCATTACACTCCCGTAAAACCCCATCAGCCCCTGCGCTGGACAGGCTTCACTGGGTGTGAATGTGGGACGGAGATGCTTACGGTACCGACCGTGAACAGCAGGTCACACGTCTGTCTGGTGTTCAGTCAGGCACAGCGGAGCGAGACTTCACTGCCTGAACCTCCGCTTTTACAGGAGATGTTCAGATCCTGAAATAGTCAGGTCAACGTTCACGGTCACTGTAAGTCAATCATTCATACATCAATCTGTTTCGCTGACCCAAGGCAAGGCAGGACATTTTATGTGCTTTTCTTGAATGCAATCACTTTTTGCACTGTCTGTTTGCTGTTTTCTCTCAGAGAAAACAATTTCTCTCCGAGAAAACAGTTTTGTGATATTTTTTTGTCTCACGAAACATCAAAAAAAAAAGAAAGAAATATTAAATTAGATTTTGCATAAAGAACATGAAGCCTATTTTTAAGACTTCTTTTGCATTGTGACATTTGCAGTTAAGCACATTTACACCCAAATTTTCATTACTGTAATGCAAATGTATGCATTACATGCATGCAAAATGTATTGTATCTTTTTGCTTTGTAATATTAATTTATTTTTTTCTTTAAGCAATATTTATTTTTTCTTTCTGCTAAAAAATGTAAAAAAATATTTGTTTCTTTATAAAGGTTTTTATTCAAAATATATTTATTTATTTAATCATGCATGCACAATTTATTAATTCATATTTTTCTTTTTAAAAATATATTTTATGTAATTGCCTCTGTGTAATAATATTTTTTTTCTTTATGCAATATTTATTTTTTCTTTGTTCAAAAATAATAAATCTTTGTTTTTTTTGTATTTTTTATGCAAAAATTAATTAAATTATAAAGGTTTTTATTCAAAATTAATTTATATATTTAATCATGCATGCATGCAAAATTAATTATTAGTTTTCTTTTTTAAATACATTTTATCTAATTGCCTTTTACATATTAATACATTTTTTGTTTTATGCAATATTAATTTTTCTTTGTGCAAAATGTATTTTTTATGCAAAAAATTAAATTATAAAGGTTTTCATTTTAAATGTATTTATTTATTTAATCATGCATGAAAAAAATGATTAATTTATTTGGGGTTTTTTATGCAGTACATATATGTTATATTTGTTGAGGTGAAATGTGACCTGTACAGGTCCTTGTGAGATTCACCAGTGGAAAAATTGAAGAAAACATTTGCGTTCTGTGTGATATAACCTGAGTGCTGCCACCTGTTTAATGGATTCCTGGTATTTCTACACGCGTCCTGAACTACCACACGTCACGCCACTGAACTTCCGCTCTGCTTTTTGCAAAAATATTCACAGACTGTGTGAAACCGATCTCGTCTAGATAGCATGTCATGTGTGCTGCGTTCCTCGGTGACAGATCCATGTCTAATGTTTATGGAAAAGCAATGAAATTTGCCAAGGACCTTCTTAATGTTGTCGCTGAACTCCATTAAGGGTTGACAACAATTACCCAAACGAGACATATTGAAATGATGTGTCATGAAATGAACACATGCACTTGAGTTTCTGAGCCCAGCGTATAATGCGTCACATGATCCAGCGTGTGAACAGACGACTCTGAGGCAGTTATTCATTTGCCGAGCGCTGCCAAGCGTGGACTCGTACCTTCTGTGTTCCTCCGCAGCAGCCCAAAAACCTGTAATTTATTACTGCTTGTTCTGTCAGACTAAATATTTACCCAGCATTCCCCAGCAGCTTACAATAACAGTCCGTTCCTCGAGGGTCCATCGCTGGCCTATCTTCTGGGACAACACCGACTTTTGAGGAAGAGTAGGGCCGCATGATTTAATTGTCGTGGAAAATGTGGGTGGAGTCACGGAATCTAGTCATAGAAATGGAATTTACTGTATAACGCAGAATATGAAAGTTACAACCCGCCAAAATAAAAGTTAATTTTAACTTGAAGAAATTGTGACAGTAGAATGTACTTCTCTAAGTAATACTATTAATAATACAAATAAATATAGCTGCGAGCAGCAGATATCGGGGCCAAAATGAGGAGCAAAACAAACGAGACCAACTAAATGGTCAATTTGAGACATTTTTACATAATTGCAGGCAAAATGGTTGCAAAACATAAATACAGTCAATTTTTATATGATTTAATTGCTTGTCATGTTTTACCAAAAGATGGCGCTGTCACCAAATTGATGTGTTAATGTCAGTGTGGCATAACAATGCTTGAGTTTGGTGTCAATATTCATGTTCATTGCAGTTACAACTTTGGATCCGTTTTGTGGTTTTGTATTTAAAATGGTGGCCTTGTTTTTCAAGGCACACCAATGTCATAACGAACTATGATAGCAAATGAGACAAAGACACGGCATGCCAATTAGACCAATGGTACTGT
The DNA here is from genome assembly GCA_028476615.1 of Culter alburnus. NCBI lineage: Eukaryota > Metazoa > Chordata > Actinopteri > Cypriniformes > Xenocyprididae > Culter > Culter alburnus. The sequence continues at coordinate 560,291 of JAOTNS010003476.1, read as the reverse complement.
AGTTAGAGCCAGTTTCATGTTTTGTTGTATTTTAGTGCCACCAAGTGGCGCTGTTGCATCGCTTCTTTTGTGTGTCCTCAGAGTGCCTCCATACATAAGCGTGCCAAATTTGGCAAAAATATCTCATTTCGTTTAGGAGTTATAGCCATTTATATTTATGAGCACATAAAAATAACTTAGATTACATTTTTTTTGCCACTTATTATCAAAATTTTGACATTTGGCCATTAGCAATGGTCTGAAGATGATCCGAGCCAATTTTGGTGAAAATCAGACGAACCGTCTAGGATGAGTTCGAAAAAAAAAGTTGTTTTTTTTTTTTGAAAAATTTAAAATGGCAGAAAAATTTTGACATCATCAGACCAACAGTACTGTAGTTAGAGCCAATTTCACATTTTGTTGAATTTTAGTGCCACCAAGTGGTGCTTAAGTTTATCAAAAAGCTTTTAATAACATTTTGCCAGCATATGAAGATGATCTGAGCCAATTTTTGGTGAAAATCAGACAAACCGTCTTGGACGAGTTCAAAAAAAGTAGTTTTTTGGAAAAGTCAAAATGGCGAAAAAAACAGACCAACGGTACTGTAGTTAGAGCCAATTTCATGTTTTGTGAGCCAATTTCATGTTCAGAGTCATGTTTAGCACCACCAAGTGGCGCTGTTGCATCGCTTCTTTTGAGTGCCTCCATACATAAGTGTTAATTTCATTGAGGAATAATTTTTGTCATAATTTTCATCAACAACATTTTTTCAAGTCAAAATGGCGAAAAAATCAGACCAACGGTACTGTAGTTAGAGCCAATTTCATGTTTTGTTGAATTTTAGCACCACCAAGTGGCGCTGTTGCATCTCTTCTTTTGTGTGTCCTCAGAGTGCCTCCATACATAAGCGTGCCAAATTTGGCAAAAATATCTCATTTCGTTTAGGAGTTATAGCCATTTATATTTATGAGCACATAAAAAATGACTTTGATCACATTTTTTTGCCACTTAACTATCAAAATTTTGACATTTGGCCATTAGCAATTAGTCAACCTGCTATGTTTTTCCGACTTTCCTATGGTGGTTTTGTCGTGATCAGAATAACGGTTTCAAAGATATTCGCTAAAGGTTTTTTCATGCTTTTCGTCGAAATCGTTTGCGCGTGTTTTTTCGAGAACAGTTAAGTTTATCAAAAAGCTTTTAATAAATTGTTCCCAGCATGGTCTGAAGATGATCTGAGCCAATTTTGGTGAAAATCAGACGAACTGTATAGTATGTTTTAGACGGTTGTAAGAATGTATATTTTATCTTCCTCATCTGAACTTAAATGAGCAGCCTGCTAATGTGCAGACATTTCAGAATAAGAGTCGCGGTGTATTTCGGGATGGTTTATAATTATTATTTTTTTCCTGGTCATTATTGTTATTTTGTTTACACAATAAACTGTATTTAATTTAACTTAATTTAATTTCTATTTGATTCATAGTAAACTACTGTATCTTCTGTCACAGGAAGGAAAGACTAAGAACATTATTTGACACATTATTCAATATATTTTACAAGTATAAGGGTTATTATAGTTAACTAAACCTAAAACCACAAAAAACTTCATTACTTGAAATAACTTAATATATATATATAATATATATAAACTTATTTTCTTTCATCTGGTTTCTAAGCCTTAGCTTAACCTGATGTATTAAACTAACTAAAACAGAAATAATAATAATAATAAAAAACTATATAGACATTTAAAAGCAAAAACTAAAAGACAAATACACCAAAAATTACTAAAACTTTTAACTAAACTAGCTATGGCAGGTAAAGTCAGTTGGTCTTAAGTGAACATTAACAGTTTAGAGAGTATATCAGATGTATATCAGTGTATTGGATCTGTGTATTGTTAGAGAAATGCATACTTAATGCATTACAATTTAACTAAATTAGATTTTAGTCAACTAAATCTACTGTAGATCTTATGGTATTTAGTTGACTAAAACTAAAACAATTTCCGATGACTAAAACTAAATGGCATTTTAGTCAAAAGACTATGACTAAAACTAAATCAAAATTTGCTGTCAAAATTAACACTGATACATAAGCGTGCCAAATTTGTCGGAAATATCTCATTTGGTTTAGGAGTTATAGCCATTTATATTTATGAGCACATAAAAAATGACCCACATCTGACTTTGATTACATTTTTTTTGCCACTTACTATCAAAATTTTGACATTTGGCCATTAGCAATGAGTCAACTATGGTGGTTTTATTGTGATCAGAATAACGGTTTCAAAGATATTCGCTAAAGGTTTTTCATGCTTTTCGTCGAATTCGTTTGTGCGTTTTTCGAGAACAGTTAAGTTTATCAAAAAGCTTTTAATAACATTTTGCCAGCAGGGTCTGAAGATGATCCGAGCCAATTTTGGTGAAAATCAGACGAACCGTCTAGGATGAGTTCGAAAAATGAGTTTGTATTTTTTTTTTTTTTTGGAAAAATTTAAAATGGCGGAAAAATTTTGACGTCAATCAGACCAACGGTACTGTAGTTAGAGCCAATTTCACATTTTGTTGAATTTTAGTGCCACCAAGTGGTGCTTAAGTTTATCAAAAAGCTTTTAATAACATTTTGCCAGCATAGTATGAAGATGATCTGAGCCAATTTTGGTGAAAATCAAGACGAACCGTCTAGGACGAGTTCGAAAAAAGTTGTTTTTTTGGAAAATTGAAAATGGCGGAAAAGTTTTCTTGACGGAAAATGACGTCATACACCAGACGCGATGCGATAAGATTCCAGCGACGAGCAGTTTGACTGTCTACACTAGACGCGGCGTGAAAATGAGAAGCGATAAAATCAATGACAATCCACAGCCAATCAGAAGAGAGTGTGGGCGGGCTCTCTCAGCAAGAGCACAGCGGACACAATGAAATGGGCAAGTACTTAGTAAAAATTATAAATATTACACAATTTAAACATTATTTAAAGTACATACAGAGTGACTGAACCAATCTTTGTCATAGAATACACTTGTTTGTTCACATTGAGTCGACAGTTTGAACGTTCTTGTGCCCATTTATTTATTTTTGAAGATCTGAGGTGAATTAGCCAGTGTTGTTTTCATTACAGCTAAAAAGCTGGGACTTATTTTACATCTTTATATGACCCCTTTTAAACAGAAATACAGAATGAAGAAATGAAACTAATTCATAAGGCCCTAGAAGAGGTGAAAACCCCTCATGCTGATCTAGTGATCATAGACAGTCTGCTGTGAAATCACCATCACAAACCGCGAGTTCTGTAAGTCTGTGAACACGTGTCAATCAGAAGGCCAGGTTGGGTAAACCAGCATGACTCTGACATCTATTGCTCATAAACAGAGAATGCAGCCAGACATGATCCATTAGCAGCCAGACCTTGATCTCGTCCGTGGAGATATTGGGAAGGACAGATGTGCTCCTGAGGATTGATCCTCTAGATGATTCCGAGCAGGGATTGGACATTGATTACGGGGTCGTGACCTCGTGTCTCGCTCTCTTTGAAGTGGAGAGGTGATGTCGTATCTTCTGCGTGATGTTACGTCAGCGTGTGTTTGACTTATTTGTCTTTGAGAATACATCAGCTCCATCTTTGACAGTTCCTGTATGTCAGCTCTTATTGCTTTAATATGTCATAGCGTTTTATATAAATCAACGTGTCTCGATTAAATTGTGATATTATTATATATAATTGTGTGTTATATTGTGCATTATATTACATTAAAGTACTTATGCATTTTTGCAAATTATTTAAAGAGTATAATGCTTTAAAATGCATAATACAGTAAAATTAAATTGTTATAAACTTTTATAAATTGTAATGCATTATAACTTTCCATTTATAATCATAACCTCAATTAAATTATGATTATATACTATATAATTACATACACTACATATTATATAATTACCTATAACTATATGTAGTATTGTGTATATATAATATAATAATAATAATAATTATTATATATTATATTCCATACTATTATTATTATTATTATTATTATCTTAGTTTTTACCTATTCATGGTTACAAATTTTAAAGAGTATAATAGATTAAAACATAATACAGCACACATTTTTGTATAATAATAATAAATAATTTTGCAAGTTGTAATCAATTATATCTTTCCATTTCTAATTGTAAGCTCAATTAAATTATATGATTATATTTAATATAATTACATACACATACACACACACACACACACACATATATACATATATATATAATATAACAATAATAATAAGTAATATAATATATACATACAGTATGACGTTTTATTTTATTTAAAATAAATAATTTTACATATTTGAATGCATTAAATCTTTTCACTTATAATTATTACCTCAATTAATGGGTAAAAAATAGGAATTTGGGAAAATAAAATTGAATTTTTGTTTAAACTTTTAATAAATTGTTGAATTGTATAAGTTTTATTATTTTAAGTTAATTAGACATGCTTTTTGACTACTTTTATTTTATTTAACCATTACAGAATCGGTAAAAAATGTTTAATATGATATATAATTATATATTATATAACTATTTTAAATATAAAAATAAGTAATATAATATATAATTATAATATATACCGTATGTATGATGTTTTATTTAACATAAATAATTTTACATATTTGAATGCATTATTACCTTAATTGAGTTTTTTATGTTATATAGTTATATATTTTATTACATAATATCCAATGCATTTATAACACAATACAGCACATGAAACTGGTTGTAAAACGTTTTATTTACCAAAATGAAAAATGTAACAAATTGTTATGTATTATAATACATTAATGCATTAAAACACATGATAAAAACAAAACAAAATTGATGCATTTTTAATGCATTATACTCTTTTATAAGTGTAACTATGAGTAAGCGAGTTCTATAATGTATTTTAAGGTTACAAATATTCACAAGAACATACAAATGATAAAATGCATTGAGGAGAGCTTTAGGTTGAGTCTTCCTCAAGAAGTCTCATAGACGTATTAAGATGTTTGTCGTTTCTTTGCTCTTTGATCCACTTCCTCCGTTCATCTGTTCATCTTCCTGTAGAACAAACACACCCTGAAATTCAACACACGGAAACATCCAATCAGCCGCTCCTCTCTTCCGGAGGTCACATGTCTCATCTGTACGACACTTGCATGGGTTTGGTTTCTTCCTTGGACTGGGCTGATAAAGTTAGCACAACTTTAACCTGGTATAGTCACCTCTGTGTAAAACGACAGACACATTTCTGCAGCTGCTCGCTGAAATCTGAGCACTCGTTGTTCGTAACACTTCATCGCTCGAGCGCAGCAGATCATCCTATTCTTTTAATCAGAGAAATAAATCACAGAAAAGCGATTAAACCAAAGACTGACGTAAGCCGCTCTGAAAGGAAGCACATATCCGTCTCTCGTGATCTGATTGTTTTCCTCCAGCTGCTGGGACACGTGGGGTTTCATTTTCAACCGCACATCTGGGTAGTTAGTTCACACTTGAACATTCACCTCCGACGCTGCAGGAAAATCAAGAGTCCTGAGATCCGTGTGACTGTAGCGTCTCATGTTGAGTTTTCCCACAACATAATGAAGCGTTGCATCATTATCATTATTAGACTGAACTGTTTGTTGTTCTCTATGTCAAAGTGTCATTGTTAAAGTCCCGAATGCTGACTTTTATTCCGGCTTGTTCTGAACCGCCAACTTGGACCGCAAGAGACCGTCTGACCAAAAATTAGTTTTGTTTTTGTTGAAAATTCATTTAGACACTTTCGGAGATGTGAGCTCCAGGCCGTCAGCGACCGTTCAGTGCTCGTGTACCCGCCGAGAACAGCTTCATCTCGGCTTCATTTGGGTATATCAAACGGGCAGTCTTTGGTCTTATAAATATATTACTTGTTCCAGAGCTAATAGATTTGGCTTAAGGGCTATATTAAGTTTTGAAATTAAATCCTGTACTAACTAGAGCGCTGCTTTTGTACGTTTGACTGAACTGTTTGCTTGTGTTTATTTCCTATTTTACTTCTTTTACTGTTATAATGTCTATTGTTGTTAATTTAAATATTATTGCTCAATAAATTATATTTTATATAAATAACATGCTGTATTTTTTGGTATTGAGAAAGAGTCTATTAGTACGGAAGAGGATTAGGGCCAAGCAATAATAAAAATATAAAACCATCTCGAGATTAAAGTTGTTAAATTCAAAAAAAGATTGAGAATAAAAAATTACGAGAAAAAACTCGTTAAATTTCGAGAAAAAAAGTCTCATTAAATTACGAGAAAAAAGTCGTTAAATTACGAGAACAAATTCGTTAAATTATGAGAAAAATGTTAAATTTCGAGAAAAAAGTCGAGATAAAATGTTGAGAATAAACTCATTAAATTAAGAGAATAAAGTCATTAAATTACGAGAAAAAAGGCATTAAATGAGAACAAATTCGTAATTTAACGAATTTGTTCTTGTAATTTAACGACTTTTTCTCATAATTTAATGAGTTTATTCTGAACATTTTATCTAGACTTTTTTCTCGAAATTTAATGACATTTTTCTCATAATTTAACGAATTTGTTCTCGTAATTTAACAACTTTTTTCTCGTAATTTAATGACTTTATTCTCAACATTTTATCTCAACATTTTTCTCGAAATTTAACGAGTTTTTTCTCGTTGAACGTTTATTCTCAACATTTTATTTCGACTTTTTTCTCTAAATTTAACGAGTTTTTTCTCGAAATTAAACTACTTTAATCTTGAGATGGTTTTATTTTTTTATTATTGCTTGGCCCTAATCCTCTTCCGTACTATTAGTGATTTCAACTTCAGTCAAAGTTACATTAATACACCATTAGATGGCGGTAAAGACTGTCTTTATGAGTGAGTGAGTCAGTCGCAAAGACTTTTATATTGAAATGGACTGAAACAAGGAAAAAAGGACATTGTTTTTACTTTAAACAACATCTTACAAGACGCAACTGACAAATGCATTGACTAGCGCTGTCATGGGAAATCCTCTTAAATGTTAAAAGGACAAAGATAAAGATATCACTTTCCTCAGCGAACATTCAAACTGATTTTGTCATTATGAATATAAGATTGACCTGAAGAATATCAGCTAGATGCAGATAATTCTCTCTCTCTCTCTCTCTCTCTGTCTCATAATACTCTACATAATACAGTGAGTTTCAGTGAAGTGACTCAATGTTCCTTCGTTACTAAAGTTCTAAAGTGACGTTTTAGAATTGGTAACGGAGGCTTTGGCTCAGCTGTTAAACTGTCAACTTGAGATTTGAATCTGTAGTTCCTCACAAAAGAGTGTTTTTAAAGACACTCCATTGTTGTTTCTTATTTATTTACACACTAATGCAGTCGAACTGTTGTATAAATGCAATAGCCGTGCGATATGGCTCTATATCAGCATGCTCGGCCTGCGGCTACTCGTGTGATATTGCTAATATATATATATATATATATTAGGGGTGTAATGGTACATGTATTCATCCAGAACCGTCACAGTACGGACATCGCAGTTCAGTTCATACAGTCAGACGACGAATATAGTCTCAGGCGATCCACACTCCAATCCAGAAGGGGGCGTTCATGGTAATGCAACGCTGTTTGCTAACCGCCACAACAGGAAAAAGAGCAGAAGAAGAAGGGACGATCTGTGCACCAACCCAAAACAAGAGTTCAGATGGCACGCAAGAGCTTGCTAAGTTTTCGACTCATTTTTGTGACGCGCTCCACAAACTTCACGGAAAGGAAACAGATGGCAGAAAGCGGCACCTTATTTGTTTTCTTTCTAAAGCACAATGTTTTGTTTTTATTGTGAGTGTACACTCACTTTACAGTTTCGAATGATATCTTACTCTTATCTGTATGACTGTAAATGATGTTGTTTTCCACTTTTATAATGAGACAAAATCATTGAGCCATTCTGTACTGTAATATCAATGTGTAAATCGTCAGATCATCACTTCAAATCCAGTGACTAGTTCACAATGTATCAACCTGGTACCTTGAAAACACTTGCATTCATTCCTGGAAGTTGCATATTTGTGCATAAATATATTTGTTTACTTTGCTAAAGCAATTAAAGCAATACGCTTGAGAAGACTGAACTGAACAAAGATGGCAGGTGGATTTGAACTTCGCTTGCCCCTCACATTTGGCTTCAGTTACACATTTTCTAACCAAGAGAGCAAACGATCTCCATCCTTCTGTGTTCAATGCGTGAAATCTCCAGCGTGTGATGCTTATCATGCTGTTGGCGATGACAGGCGATGGATGATGGACGTCTCTCGAAGCTCTCGCTGGTAATCAGGGCTGGAAACCCGAGCCGGACTCTGAACGGTGGGAGAACGGTATTCTGGGATGAAGGGGCCTGGATACGTCTTGTCAACAATAATCACATTTCTGCCAGGCCGTGTTCTTTGTGCCCTTCCAGCAAGCGTTACCTCATGTGTGTATCTGGCGGGAGACGAACCCCAGGACTCCTCCGAACAGGAACAGGGCTGTTTTGTGCTCCGCGGCCAAAGCCTGAAACCCAAGAAGGTGTCGGGTCGGATGTTTCATGCTCGCGAACTCGGATATATATATATCCAGTTGATTTGCACTAATTGTTGATGTGTTATAGATGTCGCTGCACATGTGCTGATGTTTAACAAGATTTTCCGGTTGAGATTTCATTTAATACTGCGGTTCTCAACATCTTTAACTCGATAAGTCCTCCATAAAGGCTAGAATACTTTACTTAAAGCCTTTATATATAATGTGTTTTTAATGCAACTTCTTGTATGATCTCATGAGTAATTGTAACCACAGTTATAATACTTATCTATTCACACCTTTAGAAAGTATGATGCATTAAAACACATGACAAACAACCAGTTTGAGATGTATCTGCAAATATTATAATGCATTTTAACTTTGGTTACAGTTATTTATGAAAAGAGATAATGCATTATAACGTACATTATGAATACCTTTTATAATGCATTATACATAAAGGCTTTAAGTAAAGTGATAACAAATATTTCTTTAATTACATTTCCCAATATATTCACATAGAAAATGTATTTTAAATTGTAATAATATTTCACTATTTTTACTGTATTTTTGATCAAATAAATGAAGCCTTGAGCAGAAGAGACATCTTTCAGAAACATTAAACAATCTTAATTATTCCAGACTTTTGACCGCCAGTGTATGTTTTTCAGTAAACACAAAAGATGAGGGGAAAATGTTATTTTATTTTATTTTTATTTCATTTTATTATTTTTATTTTTGTCATCCCAAGTTTGCAATGTTAAAAAAATATTTTTTATTATTTTATTTTTTTTTTTTTTTTTTTATTTTTTTTTTTCATCATCCCAAGTTTGCTAAGTACGGAAGAGGATTAGGGCCAAGCAATAATAAAAAAAATAAAACCATCTCGAGATTAAAGTTGTTAAATTTCGAGAAAAAGGTCGAGATAAAATGTTTAGAATAAACTCGTTAAATTACGAGAAAAAACTCGTTAAATTTCAAGAAAAAAGTCGAGATAAAATGTTGAGAATAAACTTGTTAAAATTACGAGAAAAAAATCGTTAAATTTCGAGAAAAAAGTCGAGATAAAATGTTGAGAATAAAGTCATTAAATTAAAAGAAAAAAGTCGTTAAATTACGAGAACAAATTCGTTAAATTATGAGAATAAATTCGTTAATTTAATGACTTTATTCTCAACATTTTATCTCGACTTTTTTCTCGAAATTTAACGACATTTTTCTCATAATTTAACAAATTTGTTCTCGTAATTTAACGACGTTTTTCTCGTAATTGAATGACTTTATTCTCAACATTTTATCTCGACTTTTTTCTCAAAATTTAACGACATTTTTCTCATAATTTAACGAATTTGTTCTCGTAATTTAACGTTTTTCTCGTAATTGAATGACTTTATTCTCAACATTTTATCTCGACCTTTTTCTCGAAATTTAACGAGTTTTCTCTCGTAATTTAACAAGTTTTTTCTCAACATTTTATTTAGACTTTTTTCTCGAAATTAAACGAGTTTTTTCTCGAAATTTAACAACTTTAATCTCGAGATGGTTTTATTTTTTTATTATTGCTTGGCCCTAATCCTCTTCCGTACAAATTCGTTAAATTACGAATTTGTTCTCATAATTTAACGAATTTGTTCTCATAATCTAACGACTTTTTTCTCGTAATTTAATGACTTTATTCTCAACATTTTATCTCGACTTTTTTCTTGAAATTTAACGAGTTTTTTCTCGAAATTTAACAACTTTAATCTCGAGATGGTTTTATTTTTTTATTATTGCTTGGCCCTAATCCTCTTCCGTAGCTAAGGCTCCTGGTTGAGAAGCAATGTTGAAAAAATATTTTTATTTTATTTATTTTTTGTCATCCCAAGTTTGCAATGTTAAAAAATATTTTTATATTTTATTTTATTTTATTTATTTTTTGTCATCCCAAGTTTGTAATGTTAAAAATATTTATTTTATTTCTTTATTTATTTTTTGTTATTTTTATTTATTTTATTTTTTATTTTTTTCATCATCCCAAGTTTGCTAAGCCTCCTGGTTGAGAAGCAATATTAAAAAAAAAATAGTAATTTTGTTTTGTTTTATTTTTTTTATTATTTATTTTATTTTATTATTTTATTTTTTTCGTCATCCTAAGTTTGCTAAGGCTCCTGGTTGAGAAGCAGTGTTAACAAATTTATTTTATTTCATTTCATTTCATTTCATCATCCCAAGTTGCTAAGGCTCCTGGTTGAGAAGCACTGCTTTACTATAATTTTTGTGATTATGAAAACATACTTTTTCCTTTACAGTAACATACACTGATGAATCATGCGCTGTAAATCCAGCAATACATCAGTTGTGATTTCACATTGTTTTTCAGATTCATTGTCTTCGACAGACGTTGTGAATAGCGCCGGGATGTCCTTCGTTTCAAGTGAAATAACTTTCCCAGGCGCGTCGTGAATTAATTAAACTGATTTGGCCCTAGTGAGTGTTGGGAAATCAGCAAAGCCGCTCAAGCAGGTGGAAAAACTCTGATAAAGACGGACAATTATGCAGAAGTAAATTGGTTTGGCGAAGAGTGGCGCGGTGAGGATGGTACGGGAACACGTAATCTGGCTCTTACGATGTGTGTCGCCGCGTTATCTGGTCGTTCCAGGTCTATGACTTCCTCTGAACGTTCTCCAGCGTGGTTATACGTCCAGACACACTTCAGCTTCTCTTCTTTGACTCAGTCTCTCTCTGCAGCTATTTCTGTACCCCGTTTTTTTCCACCGTCTCTCACTTTTACGCCGTCGATTCGTTGCTTTTGCCCCCTCGTGTCGTTCCTTCCTGTCCTCAGCTCGTGTTTTGGCACTTTTTGCTTCTCCATCCATAAACTGGCTTGAGTTTCCATCACTCTTCATTTGTTTTAATTGAGCGGGGCTAGTTGTCACGACTCCAGTGAAAACTTCTCATGGTGGGTTTATTTTTGCAAGTCAGTTTCTGTAAAGATTCAAACCGTGAAGTTTTGTCTACAAAAAAAAAAAAAAAAACCTATTGAACGTTTCCACTGTTACCAACCTGGAAAAATAATTTACAAATTATGTAAGATCATTATTTACTCACCATCATGTGATTCCAAACACATATGCATATATTTTTCCATATTAGACACACGATTTGAGGAATCACTCGTGTCTGGAGCAGAGCCGCTGCTGGGCAACGCACACTCTACTTGCAATTTGATCACTTTAAACGTGATAATTAGTGGGGCTTGCGAAACACCATTATTAATGTATTGTTCCGAATACAAGACAATGTTATTTTCTTAGAAATACATCTGGGGAAAAAAAGGTTCGTCTTAAGCCCTGGGGATATTTTATTTTATTTTATTTTATTTTATTTTATTTATTTTTTTTTTTTTTTTTTACATCAACCCAAGTTTGCTAAGCCTCTTGATTGAGAAGCAATGTTAATTTCATTTCATCATCCCAAATTGCTTAGGTACTGAGAAGTACTGCATACCCTGGGTATACTTCGTTTTTTTTTTTTTTTTACGTGTACGCTAGTGTACGCACACAGTCGAACACAAGTACGCTCGGTTACAAAAATCCCAGCGGTGCGTGTACAGTACGCTCGTACTCTTCTGATGATGACATTTGCATCACGCACAATGTACGCTGACTCTCACGTACGCGTAAAAAGTGAAGTATACTTTGTGTTTCATATTCAGGGTCTAGACTTTTACATCAATAATACACCCGCAACAATAGGTGGCGCCAAATACACGTACAGTGCACCAAGAAATACGGTGCCAGAGTGTAATGTTAGAAAATCAAAGAGCGAAAAAAGTCTTAAAAATGCTAACATTCAAAGAAAAGCTTACAGTCTAACTGTCGTGTTTGCACGCCTCGCTGATGGGATTTTAAAATGTAAGACGATATCCAGATTTCAACTATTTTATTTTATTTATTTTTAATTTTTTTAATTTTGTTTTTTATTTTATGCTATGCTATGCTCCTGGTTGAGAAGCACTGCATTACTATAATTTTTGTGATTAACATTACACTTACACACCGTATTTCTTGGCTTTTTTACGCGTATTTGGCGCCACCTATTGTTGCGGGTGAATTGTTTACATGTAAAAGTCTAGACCCTGAATTTAAGATGACCCTGATGTATTTCTAAGAAAAAACATATGTCTTATATTCGGAACAATCAGGTGGGCTACAGGTTATTTTTATGCTATGCCAAAAAGTGTTTATTTTAAATGTGGTCATTGGTACATTTTACGAACGGCGTAGAATTTTCATCCAGCGGGCGAAAAATCCCATTGGACAGAAATTTACAACATCATATCTCCGCATCAGAATGTTGTAGAGACTTGGGGGAGGGCTTATTTCACTCAGCCTAGCAAACAGTCAGGAAATGGTGAAATTTCAACTTCATAGTCACGCCCTAGCAACGAGTTACAGCATCCTAACAACCACCCCTTAGACTTCCATTGAAAAAAGGTGAGAGGGATATCTCTGGATCAGAACATTGTAGAGACAAGTGGGTGTTAACTCTCTAGCCATACCATCTTTTGATTCAGACACGCATCCAGTCTATTAGTTTCACCCTGGTAACTGTCTAGCCACACCTTAGCAACCACTTACAGCACCTTAGCAACCGTATGGCAACATGATTAAGCCATATCTCAGCACCACAGCATCATAGAGATACTGGGATTGGCTCTTTTGTTTTGGTTGGAAACTAGTCTCTAAGTATAACCATGATTATCATGTAGCCACACCCTAGCAACCATTTAGAGCACCCTAGCAACCGTACAGCAACATGAACAAGCCGTATCTCAGCACCACAACATCATAGAGGCGCTGGGATTGGCACTTTTGTTTTTTTTGGAAACCAGTCTGTAAGTATCACCATGATTATCATGTAGCCACACCCTAGAAACCATTTAGAACACCCTAGCAACCGTACAGCAACATGAACAAGCCATATCTCAGCACCACAGCATCATAGAGACACTGGGATTGGCTCTTTTGTTTTGCTTAGAAACCAGTCTGTAAGTATCACCATGATTTTCATGTAGCACACCATAGCAACCATTTAGAGCACCTTAGCAACCGTATAGCAACATGAACAAGCCGTATCTCGGCACCACAACATCAAAGAGACACTGGGATTGGCTCTTTTGTTTTAGTTGGAAACCAGTCTGTAAGTATCACCGTGATTATCATGTAGCCACACCCTAGAAACCATTTAGAGCACCCTAGCAACCGTACAGCAACATGAACAAGCCGTATCTCAGCACCACAACAACATAGAGGCGCTGGGATTGGCACTTTTGTTTTTTTTTTGGAAACCAGTCTGTAAGTATCACCATGATTATCATGTAGCCACACCCTAGAAACCATTTAGAACACCTAGCAACCGTACAGCAACATGAACAAGCCATATCTCAGCACCACAGCATCATAGAGACACTGGGATTGGCTCTTTTGTTTTGCTTAGAAACCAGTCTGTAAGTATCACCATGATTTTCATGTAGCCACACCATAGCAACCATTTAGAGCACCTTAGCAACCGTATAGCAACATGAACAAGCCGTATCTCGGCACCACAACATCAAAGAGACACTGGGATTGGCTCTTTTGTTTTAGTTGGAAACCAGTCTGTAAGTATCACCGTGATTATCATGTAGCCACACCCTAGAAACCATTTAGAGCACCCTAGCAACCGTACAGCAACATGAACAAGCCGTATCTCAGCACCACAACAACATAGAGGCGCTGGGATTGGCACTTTTGTTTTTTTTTTGGAAACCAGTCTGTAAGTATCACCATGATTATCATGTAGCCACACCCTAGAAACCATTTAGAACACCCTAGCAACCGTACAGCAACATGAACAAGCCGTATCTCAGCACCACAGCAACATAGAGGCACTGGGATTTGCTCTTTTGTTTTTGTTGGAAACCAGTCTGCAAGTATCACCATGATTATCATGTAGCCACACCCTAGCGACCATTTAGAGCACCCTAGCAACTGTATCGCAACATGAACAAGCCGTATCTCAGCAACAGAACATTACATAGACTTGGGAGTTCGCTTTCTAGCCATCACATAAAAGAGCCTAGTAATTGCCCAGTGCCAGGTTTTGCCAGGGCTGGTGATTTTTTTTCTCTCTCTCTCTTTTTTATGTAAACCATCATCATTTTGCTTCACATTGTAGCCTGTGTTATTTAGTTTTGTTTGTGCTAATGTCCACTGCTGTAGTATAACAGTGAATATGTGATGGTTTTCAATGGTTTGGAAGCAGTTTAGATGTTTTTGCAGCTTCAGGTTCTTTGAAGCCGTTCTTCAGCTCCAGATTTGTGGACTTTGGCACTCGTGTTACGAAGCAAATTCTAACCAGACCAGGGATATTGACGTAAACTAAAACCAAAACCATAAAAAAACATTTTCATTACTTTAAATAAAATAAACATTAGCTAAAATAAAGTAAAATATATATTAAAAAGTTATTTTGTTTCAGCTAGTTGCCAAGGCATCTAAACATTCTGATTGATTTTCTCTTCTAGTAGAGCTGTTCAGACAGCCTGAAATTGTGAAATGAGAAATATTATTAGATGAATCATAGAAATCATAGACACTTTGATCATTTATTGAGATCATACAGTATTGCTGTCATCATCTGTTTTATTAACTGTACGTTGAGCTGAGGCTGTGATGTTCTGCTGGTCAGAATGCTCTGTTCTTCATGGTTTTTGACATTGAGGGCACTCAAACTGTTATTGATCAGACAAATGGAGCTCAGAAACATCTCGCTCAGGCTTTAGACACACTGGAATCTGTATCGGATTCATATGTCCGGTCCTTATCTTCCTTGAGAAACAGCAATCAATGATTTCGCTGTTGTACGGTAGGGGGGCGCTATTACGCATCTTCTGAAAGAGTACAGAATCTCCAGATCAAAACACTGGTGAAGAAGAAGCAGAAACAAGCAATTGAAGCATTGCTGACGCACATAAATAACACAATCATCAAACATTTAACTGCATATAAATCAAAACTGCCTGATGTCTTTGACAAAAACACGCTTTTCTCATCTTTTTCTTTAAAATGTTGCTTTTTAATGAAACTTTCCCACTTTGAAAAAGAATGCATGAAGCTAGAATCAAATGGTGTTTTGGAAACTTAAAAAAAAAAGTTAAAGAGTTAAATTTAAATTATAAAATACAATCATATTTTTAAATGTATTTATTTTTAATTTTTTTTTATTTATTTTATTTAATCTATTTCATTTATTTCATTTAATTTTTATTTAATTATTTTTAATTAAATTTAATTGTATAATTTAATATAAATCAATGGGGAATTGAGATCTTATGTGTGAATTTATTTAATTTTTCATTTAATAATTATTTAAATTATATTTAATTCATTGTAATTTCCCCATTGAGGTCTTATATGTAAATTTATTTCATTTGATTTTTTTTAATATTTAAAATTTATTTAATTCATTGTAATTTCCCCATTGAGATCTTATGTGAATTAATTAATTCATTTATTTAATTTATTTAAATTTAATTTATTTATTTATTTATTTTAATTATATTTGATTGATTGTAATTTTCTCTATTGAGATCATATGTGTGAATTTATGTATTATTTATGTATGTATATATTTAATTATTATTTATTTATTTATTATATTATTTTTTCATCTGTTTATTTTATTTTTAATTTAATTTTATTTAAGTTTAATTTATGTTTCTGGTCAGCTCTCCACTATCCTACTAATAAAAAAGTGTCAAAACCCAAGAAAAAACAATAGATTTGAAATATATAGCGTTGGGTCTCCTTCAGTTCCTCTCGGGCTCTTCATGCAGCATCTCTGAGGTGTCTGTTCACCCTCCATTAGATCCCTCAGAGAAAATAAGTCGTTCTCACGCTCTCATGTGACTAGCTGTTCAGCGTAAAGACTCGGGTGGTCCAGTAATTGAAGAGACAGGAGCTCTAGAAGAGGGTTTCTCCACTCAACTTTAAAAGGTTTTGGTTTATATATTCATTCTCAGTCTTTGTGTTGATGTTTAATATGAGAAACAGGATGAAGGATGGCAGCATGTCAAAAGCAGCGCAGAATACTGTATGCTCCGGTCTGGGTGATGCTTCCAAGAATTAAGCGGTTTCCAGAATCAAGTGTGAAGTTGTTTTTCGCTCATTTTGCAGATGAAAACCTCATGTCCCGCAGACGGTCGGGTATGAAAGGTCTTTATGTGTGTTCAGGCTGTATTAATGGAACGCAGGTCTCATCCAGACGTGTTGAAAGGTCCTCCTCCGTTTCTCTAATGTGCGTCTTTGTTTTGTTCCAGGTCCACACCAAGTTCCACTGCCGTCAGGCTCACGCTCCCGGATCAGACACGTCCTGCCTCGCCTTCTCCTACGACGGAGTAACGCTGGCGTCACGAGGAGGTTAGAGCAGTCACCGTTTTCTGTGTTAGGACTTACGAGATATATATATATATATATATATATATATTATTTAGAGAGAGAGAGAGAGCGGTGTCCGCTGAGATTCTGCTGCACCGATATATCGGCCAATAATCGGTATCGGACGATAATCGGTTGATATATCCTGTCAATCAAAAGAAGGCAGGAAATTTGGACTCAGTGTAAAGAAAATGCTAAGAAACCAATTGATGTTCAGTATTAATAGTAATTATATGAATTAATAACATTCAGAAACTTAAGAAATATTAATTTAATCTTCAGAATTTAGTTAATGTGTGTTAATATTAATTTGAGTAATGTGTTTATTTATAACTGATACCAGTTACTCTGAAACAAGTTGATGAAATGGAGAGAATAAAGTTTTATTTGCATTTCTTTCAAAGTATAATAATTAAATATATAATAATTAAATATATATGAATAATTATTAATAATTATATATGCCTTTATACTTTCTTAAATTAATGATTATTTCAATCATTAATTTAAAAAGAAAGTATAAAAGGCAGAACCCCCAAACTATCGGTATCGGCAGATATCACTCTGAATAATCGGCTATCAGTAATTAATATCGGTGCATCTTTAATACATAAAATATACTATATATATAAATAATTACAATTATTTATTTATCTAATTTATTGTTTATTTTTTCCCTTATTTATGAATTCTTAATAATAAACTTTTTTTAACACATGAGCATTTAAAAAAATGTATAAACTAATATATATAATTAACACTATTATTATATATATATATATATATATATATATATATATATATATATATATATAATTTTATTAATTTTATTTTATAAACTTTCTTTTGTTTAACTCTAATAAAACTTTTGTTTGTTTGATTTTTATATATGTATTTTAATTATTTTTTTTAAAAACATGAAACATTTAAAATATGTTATAAACTATATATTTTGTTTATATATAATTTTAAATTTTTTATAATTTTGAAAATTTTAATAATTTAACTCTAATTATTTTAAAATGGTTTAATTGTAATAAACTTTTACGTTTACATATACATTATTTTTAAAAACATGAAACATTTAAAAATATGTTAAACTATATATAATTGTTTAATATATATAATATATATATATATATATATAAAATATTATATTTAAATGTATATATAATTTGAAAATTAATTAATTTTAATAATTTAACTATATATTTAACTAATTTTAATTGTAAAACTTTTACGTTTACTTATGTATTTTAATAATATACTTTTTTTTTTAAAAAACAACACTATATATATATATATATATATATATATAATATATATTATATACTGTATAATTCATTTTATTATTTTTATATATTTATATAATTGTTTAACTGTAATAAAACTTGTTTTGTTTTTATATATGTATTTTTAATAATATACTTATTTTAAAAACATGAAACCTATTTAAAAATATGTTATAAACTATATATAATTAACATATTTTAATTAATTTTATTAATTTTAATAATAGTAATTTATATATTTATCTCATTTTAAAAAACTTTTACATTTATGTATTTTTAATAATATGCAAGATTTTTTAAAAACATGAAACTTATTTAAAATGTTATAAACTCTCTCTCTCCCTCTCTCTCTCTCTCTCTAAATTATATATATGTGGTGTGTGTGTGTGTGTGTGTGGTGTGTGTGTGTTGTGTGTGAATTTGTATTTTTTAAATTAATTTATAATTTTTTCATATATTTAAAGGGTCTATATGTAAGAATTTCCATGCATTAATTATTTTCTTTTATTGCCAATGTGCGAACAGCTTGTAATAAAACGTAAACAATGAGACCTTCCCCGAAATCCTGTAGACTGATTTTATGAAGGATTTTGTCGGGATGAAACATGAAATGAATGCTTATACAATGTTCAGGATAATAATGAAAGAGCCGTTCTGTACTGTAAGTGTGTCATGCAAAGAAAAGGGATTATTTTAATCTATAGTCTCACATAGACAGTCTCAAATATACTTTATAGTGTCATTTTAATTACTCATCTGAATTGCAGAGCCGCTGCAAACATTTCTGAACTGCTGTTTTCTCACCGCTGTCGTTTTTATTGCGTTTATTTAGTTATTGAGATGCACATATTTACATATTCATCTAAACGTCACTATATCACTGCGAAGGTTAAATGCTTTCAAATACACTGCTAGAGTGATATTATTCATAATTTATCAAAATTATTCATACCATAAAATAAGATTTTATTCATACCGCCCACCCCTATTCTCTCTCGCCATCTGAACATGTGGGTTTAAAATGCTAAAATATATTGAATACGTGAGAATCCGCTCGACACGGACACAAAGCGGGATTGTATCCAGATAATGGAGGTCTTGTCTTGTCCGTGACCTCTGACAGCGGCATGGAAACGACCCGTGTGCGGAGGGAATCACGCTTTGACCGGCGTTAGTCAGCACGCGTCTGGAGATCCCATCGGAGTCACGGATGAGCGACTCACTCTCCGATTCTCTGACTCACAATGACTCTGATTCAGTCCGGAGCGGGAGGAAAGCACCGTCTGACATCATGGCTTTGATGACATCATCTGACCCTGTGTGTTTTCAGGAGACGACACGCTGAAGACGTGGGACATTCGGAGCTTCAGGAAACCTCTCAATGTGGTTTCTGGATTGACCTCCTTCTTTCCCATGTAAATGAAACTTCCATAAACAGATAAACTTAATATATATGAAAACATATTTCATTTAGCTGCCAAGTTTAAGTTTTTCATCTAATATTTCAGCCTTATTTCAGTGAATTAAAATGATTTTGAATAGTTTTAGTTAACTGTAACCACACTGGTGATGAACATCATGTTCTTCATGAACACGCTGATTATGAAGTGTGTTATAAGGCGTTATGAACGTAAAGTGACTGTGATTTCCATCAGGACGGACTGCTGCTTCAGCCCTGATGATAAACTGCTGGTGACGGGAACATCCGTCAGGAAGGACGAAGGCAACGGGAAGCTGCTGTTCTTTGAGCGTCAGTCTCTTCAGAAGGTCTATGAGATTGAAGTGGCCGATACGGTAGGTTATACTGTAGTGCTGAGTCTTTACTAATAACGTCTGCAGTGAATTATGGGACAGCTGACTGAAGAGACCCGAGGCCCGTCACACAAACACAAGTCAAACTCCTGCGTCGCTCACGGTTACTTCATTTAATATATATTTTATTTAAACATTACCCTGACAAATAGGTATTTCATTACTGCAAGTAATATATTATAATTGTAATTTGTTTTTATACATTTATTTCATATACATTATTATTATTATCATTATTGTTATACTATTATTTCATTATTGCAGATGAATATTATATATTTTTATTATTATTTTATATATACTATTATGCTATCAATGTATATTTCAATTAGCTTTTATTTTTATAATTTTTTTTATATTTTCAGCATGTTTTAGTAAATTTGTGATGTGCTTTTTTCATTTTTATATTTTTTTCTATTCAGCTTTTATTTTTTTGTACAGTTATTTCATATATATTATTTTTTATTGCAAATTAACATAATTATATATATATATATATATATATATTATATATAATTTTTATTTTAATTATTTTATATTTATATATAGTTACTATTATGCTATTAATTTATATTTTGAATTAGCTTTTATTATAATTTTTTTTGTTTTATTTTCAGCATGTTTTAGTAAATTTGTGATGTGCTTTTTTATTTTTTTAATTGTTTTTTTCTATTCAGCTTTAATTTATTATACAGTTATTTCATATATATTATTTTTATTGCAAATTAACATAATAGTTTTATATATATATATATATATATATATATAAATTAATATTTTTTTATGTTTATTATTTTATATTTATATAGTTACTATTATGCTATTAATTTATATTTTGAATTAGCTTTTATTTGTATTTTTTTTGTTTATTTTCAGCATGTTTTAGTAATATTGTGATGTGCTTTTTTAATTTTTATTAGCTTTTTTCTGTTTAGCTTTGATTTATTTATACTATTATTTTTATATATTTTATTTTAAGTTTTTTTTATTACATATTAACATAATTTGTAATTTACGGAAGAGGATTAGGGCCAGCAATAATAAAAAATAAAACCATCTCGAGATTAAAGTTAAATTTCGAGAAAAAATTGTTAAATTTCGAGAAAAAAGTCGAGATAAAATGTTGAGAATAAAGTCATTAATTACGAAAAAAGTTGTTAAATTACGAGAACAAATTCGTTAAATTACGACTTTTTTTCTCGAAATTAACGACGTTTTCTCATAATTTAACGAATTTATTCTCAATTTATCTCGACTTTTTTTCGAAATTTAACGACGTTTTTCTCATAATTTAACGAATTTATTCTCACAATTTTTCTCGACTTTTTTTTCTCGAAATTTAACAACTTTAATCTCGAGATGGTTTTATTTTTTTTATTATTGCTTGGCCCTAATCCTCTTCCGTAGTAATTTAATCATTTATTATTATTATTATATATATATATATATATATATACATCATTATATTATAATTATCATTATAATAATATAATAATATTATTTCTAATATTATTATTATTTCATTATTGCAGATGAATATATTAAACTTTTTATTTTAAATATAATTATTTTTATTATTATCTGCTATATTTATTATTTGATTTGATTTCCAGATGTGCCGGCAGCTCTGCTCATTTACTCTTTACAGTATCCAGAGAAAGCGACACGCTCCAATAAAACAGTTTTCTCTAATTATGGGAACACTGTCTGGAAAATTACTCATTAAACATTGTGCAGTCAGGTTACCAGTGCAACTGCGGGCAGGAAACTTAACTTTCCGCCTGTTTGTCCCTTTGGAAGTGAAGGGAACGCTGTCTTCCTCCATCCATTTGCTGGAATGACACGCTCTTGAGAGGCTCATCTGGAGCGAGTGAAAGCTCTCTGAGTGACGGCTCAAAGCTCCCGCGGCCGTCCGGGATGGAATGTGCCGTTGAGTGTCTTTCTCAGTCCCAGCGCTCCGCATCGCTCCGTCTCTAGTCATAACAGCGAGAGGCTAATGGTCTCCACCCCAGTGTGCTTCATGACAGGATGGCATAAAGCAGATGTTGACGTCTCTCTCTCACAGCAGAAGAGCTCATGATTGTGTGTGTGATGTTTTCCAAACCCTTCCTCTGATTAATGCTACTGCTGATACTCTGGGCTAAAAGAAAAATTATATTTTGAAATTTTAATATTATTATTATTATTATTTCATCATTATGTCATCCGTTTTTAGAGTTTGCATCCATCTTCCTTGAAAAGAGAAACGTGATGCTGTTCACACACTGCCAGATGCCTCATTTAGAGCTTTAGAGAAGAATAACATCATCTGACATGACGATATTTCATTATTACAAATCAATATATTAAATTATTTTACAATTACATTACATTTATTTCATATACATTTTATATATAATAAATGATTATTATTATTCATGCTTGCATTGCATTTCATTTTAAAACTTTTATTTAAAAAAAAAATTATATATATATATATATTTTTACAGTCAAACCAAAATGTATTCAGACACCTTGAACATTTCATTCATTATTACAGTTTATTCACTATAGTTTAAAAAAAATGGTAATACAATATGACAAGATCTCAGAGTTAAACTGTTTCAGAAAACATTAATCTTAATTATGTCAGATTACACTTAAGCAAAACATGGTCAGGTCAAAGTGTCTGAATCACTTTTGCTTCCAAATTTTTATTCATTTTACTGTATGAAGAATTTTTGGGTATAATATTTCAGTTTACTTTATTTAGTGTCCTCACTTACATAAATGAACTATAGTGTCCTGCA
Organism: Culter alburnus; assembly: GCA_028476615.1. Taxonomy (NCBI): domain Eukaryota; kingdom Metazoa; phylum Chordata; class Actinopteri; order Cypriniformes; family Xenocyprididae; genus Culter; species Culter alburnus. The sequence goes on along the minus strand of JAOTNS010003476.1, from coordinate 537,374 downwards.
CCCATGGGCGTCGGAAGCAAAAAAATGTGGGTGGGGTCCTCCCTCCAAATTTTTTTTTATGCAATTATATATATATATATATATATATATATAGATAGATAGATAGATAGATAGATAGATGGATAAAATGCCAATCATCGGTAGTTTTTTTTTTTTTTTTAATAGAACAACGACACAAACCTTTACATTCAATCGCGTTTTTGCTCCCATTTATTTTCACACATTAGTGCATACAAAGTTTAGTCCCCAAGTGCGCACAACCGGAGAAATACACGATTACTTTGATTTCGTTAGATAGAAAAGAAGCAGGGCCGTACGCAGGGTTTTATATTTACCGAGGTCACAAAATGTATTATGCTAGGGGGTTCGGGGGCATGCTCCCCCGAGAAAATTTTGATTTCCTTGGTGTACATATATGCATTTTAAGACGTTTTAAGGCCAACAAATTGGATAACAATAGCTTTAAAACCATGTCAACAAATACATACATGCACGCAGTTTTGAGGCAGCTTTAATCGCATGTTTGGTAATTCCATGACTTAATTTACCTCAGAATAATGGTGGCGCATGCCCGTAGTTTCTTTAGCGCTTTAGTTAAGCTATAATAAAGTAATATGCAGCGTGCGCCGGCGCATTTGCGCGAGCAATTCTTGAGTTCACGCTTCGAGCACAGTAGGCTATCGCCTAACGGCTGATTGGAGCTTTACTGGCATAGCCTGACAGCGTCTCATCTGACCGCAGTTCATTGTTGTTCAACTGAAGCTACCTTTTCCGCGCTCGTTTGACTTGCGGCTGGCGCTGAGGCGAAGGTGGAATGCGCGTCTGAAAAGTGTCTCGTTTGTTGTGGTCGTAAAGAGACATTTCTTTATAAACGCGTTTTACTTGGCGATGTTTTAAAACATATTTTTATTTTTGGTATTTTTTATGCTCTGTTGGTGGTTTGTGGAGTAGCATCACCTGGGGGGGATTAGACAAATGCTGAATTAGAGACGGTAAAAGTGAGTGGGTCCAATATCATTGGTCTTAAAAATACAATGGTTCCGACGCCCATGCCTGCACCCACTAGTAAAAATATATCAAAAATATCAAAAATGTCTGAATCATTTTTGGTTTGACTGTGTGTGTGTATATATATATATATATATATATATATATTTATATATATTACCTGACATTATATATATATAATTATTATATTATATTATATTATATTATATTTATTTAATTATTATTTAATTTATTAAACATTTATGTAAATTATTATTATATTATTACAAATATATTATTATACGAAGAGGATTAGGGCCAAGCAATAATAAAAATTAAAACCATCTCGAGATTAAAGTTTTTAAATTTCGAGAAAAAATTGTTAAATTTAGAGAAAAAAGTCAAGATAAAATGTTGAGAATAACTTGTTAAATACGAGAAAAAAACGTTAAATTTCGAGAAAAAAGTCGAGAAAATGTTGAGAATAACTCTTAAATTACGAAAAAGTCGTTAATTACGAGAACAAATTCGTTAAATTATGAGAAAAAAACTCGTTAAATTACGAGAAAAAAGTTGAGATAAAATGTTGAGAATAAAGTCATTAAATTATGAGAAAAAAGTCGTTAAATTACGAGACAAATTCGTTAAATTATGAGAAAAAAGTCGTTGTTCGAGAAAAAGTCGAGAAATGTTAATAAGTCATTAATTACGAGAAAAAGTCGTTAAATTAGAACAATTCGTTAAATTATGAAAAACTCGTTAAATTTAGAGAAAAGTAATAATTTAATGAGTTTATTCTCAACATTTTATCTCGATTTTTTTCTCGAAATTTAACGGTTTTTTCTCGCAATTTAACAACTTTAATCTCGATGGTTTTATTTTTTATTATTGCTTGGCCTAATCCTCTTCCGTATTATTATAATAAATAATGACTGCAAATTACTATATTATCATTTGTTTTTTATTTATTTTTATGTATTATATATTTTATTATTTCATTATTATTTCATTATTGCAGATAAATATATTGCAATTTATATTTTGATTATTTATTACATATATTTTTATTTTATATATAATTTCTCCTTTTCCTCCTCTCTTCTTCTTCTTCATCTTCTTCTTCGGACATATTGTAATTATTTTTTATAACAGTTTATAGATATTGTTTTTGCTTTTACTTATCGTATTTTTATATTTTATTTGATTTTTATTTATTTTTTTGTTCAAAATAAAATAAAATAAAATACTACTACTAAAAAAATATATATTAATTTTATTTAGTTTGTTTGTTTGTTTGCAGTTTGCAGGTATGAATGAAATATTTTATCCTAAAATGAAAAGTATGGCATCATTTACTCACCTTTTTGCCATATTAATTATTATGTATCATATAAACAGTTAAGTGAGACATTAGGCAGTGTGTGTAAACTACTCTTTTCCATACGAGGACAGCGAACACTGTTTTATTCTGCCAAACTCCAAAAATATCCCCATCATTTGTTTCCGGCGTCAATGTTCGGCTCTCGTCGGGCGTAAATACCTCCGGACCGTCCAGAGGACTGCAGTTATTTATAGCTGACCTGACGAGTGAGCTATTTACGGTGTTTATCTCCACAAGACGACTGAAGAATTTAAGTGCTGTCTTTATGAAGTGGTGCACCAGGCTGTCCTGTGACGGGCAGAGCCACCAATCATGCGAGTGTAAACACTGGACGTAACCCCGGCACGGGGTCGCGCTCTGGACCGGAGAGAGTAAATACTCCAGGGGTGGTTCTCGGCTTCGCTGACTTTTTCACAAGGTGCAAAAACCAGGTGAGACATCTGTGTCCTCCGGAAGCCTGTTGGTCCGTCTGCGTCGGACGGGTGGAATGCGGCTCGATGCCCGAAAACTAAAACAGAACCAGCGCTGCTCACATTTAAGTGATACAGTGTTTATTTAAGTGTGCTGCAGCGTCTTTTTGTAGTGGTGCTGTTTTTTGCAGGCTTCTGGACTTGCACAGACAGAACTACAACATAAACTTTGAGCTTTGAGCAGGTTAATGTTAATGTTAGGACAGACTCCAGGTCTAACACCTCTCCTCCTGCCTCCACAGGTGTGTTTCTGAGGTCAAACACTATTTCACTGCACGTCTTTTCAGTGTTGTGCACCTGAGTGGGAAAACCCCTTTTACTCCAACACACCGAATCGAACTGTGAAAGCATTCGAAAGCACTCGTGTGTCTCCTGTCACATGCTCATGCTGTCACAGTAAACTGCTTGTTGTGTTTGGGAAAGATGGAAGATTGAATAAGATGCTGAAATGCCATTTCAGTCTTTGCCATAACTGCAGTAAATGTGCTGAAGAAAAACCTGATTCACTAATAATTCATCATTAATATTACATACACTTTATATACATTATATTTTATATATCTTATTTATTATTATTATTATTATTAATATTAATAGAAGTATTTATTTTATACAGTGTATGTATGTATATATATAATGCATGTAATTTATAATAATTTCATTATTGCAAATTAAAATATTAGACTTTATTTTATGTATATAATGTATTATATATCTAATTTATTATTATTTCGTTATTATATTGTACTATTATTACTTAATTAATAATTAAATAATACTAATATTATTATTATAAAATAATAAATTAATACAATATAACTTATTTTAGTTATGTATTAATAACAAATAAATTGAATTCCCCTGTGCTGCTTTTCCTGATTGTTTGCTGTTCTTATCCAGGGTCTCTGTGTGGCACGATTGCAAGTAATTATTGGCGAGCATACCTGTGGACAGCATGACCGCCGTATGCCGTGATCCGCAAATATACAGATGTGCTCGATCTAAAGCCTCCACGCACATGATATCTGCAAGATTACGTCTGTATTCCGGCAAAAAAAGGCTCAGCTGGAAGCACATTTCAGATCCACGGCCAGATCTTTTCTAAATAATCAATTACTCGGCCACATGCCCACGGAGACGGATTAACCCCGTATATCCCGTTAAGTCAATAAGGGCCGTAGAGACCCCTGCTACGGGACGGGGGGAGGGTCTAAAGCCGTATTCTAGGTCAGGCAGGCTTAACTGAGTCCGGCTGGTGGATTGCAGGCAGAAAGGAAGCCCGGCGCGGGTTTGGAGCCGAACAGCTGGAGGCTAAGCAGATTTCACCCAAATGCCTCCGCAGGACTTTCCTGATCTGCACAGATTTGTTCGGAAAGAGAACTTTCTTGGACACAGTATATTGGATATTCAGAGGTGGCCTTTGCAGTTCAGAGGCCTGTTTCAAACAAACAGTTGGAGCCCCCCTTGAAAAAAATGTACAATCACGACTGTAAACAAAATCAACCTTCAGTCTTCGTCACTCTCTCAGCCCCTCAACGAGCACCTCGGACAGCGTAATGACCAGAGCAAAGAAATAAAAATTAGATAACGGGGATTAGAAGTGATTTAATGCAATATGAACTAGATGAGTAGAGTTCGTTGGGACAAACTTTGATGTTGGCTTGACGAAGCTGTATGAAAGTTTGAAAGTTTTATAAGCTTTAAATTTAGTGAAGTGGAAAGAGAATGAAACACATTAACACATTGTTAGCATGAATTAGCATGTTGCTAGCATGTCTTAACATGAATTAGCATGTTTTAACACGCTGCTAACATGAAATAGAATGTTGCTAGCATGTTTTAACACTTTGCTAGCATGAATTAACATATTGATATCATGTTTTAGCACATTGCTAGCATGAGTTAGCATTTTGTAACATGATTTCTCATGTTACTAGCATGTTTTATCACACAATTGTTAGCATGAATTAGCATGTTGTTAACATAAATTGGCATGTTAGCATGTTACCATTATTTAACATGTTGTTAGCATGTTTTATCACATTGCTAAAAGGATTTGGCATGTTGTTAACACATTGTTAGCATAAATTAGCATTTGTTGCTAGCATGTTTTACCATGCTGCTAACATGAATTAGCATAATGTTAGCATGAATCAACATGCCTTAAGACATTGTTAGCACAAATTAGCATGTTTTCCTAGCATATTTTAACAGGTGTTAGCATTAATTAACGTGTTGCTAACATGAATTAGCATGTTTACTAGCATGTTTTAACATATTGCTAGCATGAATTAGCATGTTGTTTACATAAATTGGCATGTTAGCATGTCACCATTATTTAACATGTTGTTAGCATGTTTTATCACATTGCTAGAATGATTTGACATGTTGTTAACACGTTGCTAGCATTTGTTTTAGCACATTGCTAGCATAAATTAGCATGTTGCTTGCATGTTTTAACGTGCTGCTAACATGAATTAGCAGCATGAATTAACATGTTTTAACACATTCTTAACACAAATTAACATGTTTTGCTAACATGTTCCAACACGTTGCTAGGGCTGTCGTGATAACCGCAATATCGTAATACCTATTTACGAGCCAACCGCAGAGGAGTGCAAATACCGCAGCAACCGCGATATTTGCATGTTTTTTATTTTTTGAAAGGTATGTCCTTCTCGTTTTACACTTCATGCATGTGTACTAAATATTAAATAAGTTAATAATGATAGCATAATGTGTACCATGGTAATTTGTACAAAGGCTCCGTAGATTTGCATTAAACAAGCCTAAACAGACATTGAATGTGAGAGAGATCGACTGAGTGCGTGCGATTACCTGCGTCTGTCCTTCAGGCCGAGACATATATTTGTGAAAAAAGGTTGTCATGTCCAAGGATAGAAATCTCTCCCTTAGCATCGACATATTACTGGTCAGCTGAGCCTTATAAAGTGGCACTCAACGTTAAAATGATTTCAACAGCTTGTTTCATTACATTGCTCTTTAAATGAATCCGCGTTTTTGAACGTGCAGTTGAATGAAAGGTTTAAAGACTCAAAGACAGTCCCTTGCCGCCACCTTGTGGCGCAACAATGTAAACTGCAATGACTGACAGCCTGTCTGGAACGCGCAGAGATGAGTAGTTTTGCTTATACTTGTAAAATATCAGCAGAAAGTCTCTCAGATTTGAGGATCAGAACTAACTATTATACATATAATAATAGCCCTACGATCTTACTGTCAGGTTTATGTTCTGTTATGTAGACCTTTATTTTGACATTCTCTTCTGTTACTTACTTCCTGTTTCAACACTCTATTAGTTTCGTTATTGAATATGACCATGTACACAGATTATATATATATATATATATATATATATATATATAATATATATATATATATATATATATATATATATAAATCTGTGTAACATGGTCATATTCAATAACGAAACTAATTAGAGTGTTGCTAGCAATGTGTAGGGCTGTCGCAGTTAGGTATATATATATATATATATATATATATATATATATATATATATATATATATATATATATATGTATATATATATATGTATATATATATATATATATTTATATATGTATATATAATTATATATATATATACCTTAACCGCGACAGCCCTACACATTGCTAGCATTAACATATTGCTATCATGTTTTAGCACATTGCTTGCAGTTTTATGAAATTGTGTGTTTTGATTCCTTTATTATGCGGGTCAGCATTGTACTGATCTTTATTCCTCTTGGATCAAAAATAAATGTTTTTTTATTCATGCTGTGGTCATTGCACATTCTGAGTTCATTCTCACCCGTAATTCTGAACCGGCTGTGTTTCATGTTCATTCAATTTCTGCTGTTTTTGCTCTTCCTGCTCTGCTCTGCATCGCCCTACAGCCCCTTCAGGGTCTTGACCCCGCATCGCTGCCTGCAGCTATATTCATTATTTTTATTAATCTGACATGTTTGTTTATTTTTTGGGGGTTTGGCATTTCTCCTGTCACAAGTATGATCGTAACAGGCTTTTTTGGTGTTTTCTAACTTTAATGGCGTCTCGGTCACTATTGAACTGTCATTGTATAGAAATGTGCAGCATGAAGCCTGTGATTCCAGGTATTCATGAGTCTGTTCCTCCGTCTCACACACACAAACACACTGTCACACATGCCCACAAATCCTCACACATGCCCCTGGCAGCGGCTCGTTTGTCACAGGCCGTCTCTGAGATCCAGGCCTCTTCCCGACCGCCAAATATAGTCAACTGGAGATGAGCTGGACGGCCAGAGATATCAGACGTCACCCTCACAGACTTCAGTTTATGTTTGCTTCCTGTTCAAATAATGAATTCTCACTCTGTATTTCCTCTCGTTCTCTCATCTCGTGTTGTTTCAGAGTGTCGTCCGCTGTCTCTGGCATCCCAAGCTGAATCAGATCATGGTTGGAACGGGGAACGGCCTGGCGAAGGTCTACTACGACCCAGTCAAGAGTCAGAGGTGCAGTTGGTTTGGGTGTCCGTCTCCGTCACACTTCACACTTTTCCCTGTTTTTCCGCCCGTGTTTGTCCACTAACGATTCCAGCCAGATTTGGACTGATTGAACCGACTGATTAAAGCGAGGAAACTCAACAAAATGACTCATTCGGTGTCGTTCATGACTCCATTAGTGTCGTCTGAGGGCAAAATCAATTGTCTGCACGCTTAGAACAAAGTCACGTCCTGTTGAAACAAAGCGCTTTTGTTTTCAAACCTTTTTATTTACAAAAACTTTGAGTGGTAATATATTAAAATAATGATTATTATTTATTTATTTATTTATTTATTTAATAATAAATAAATTCTATAATTAAATTTTACATTAGTTCACAATTGTTTTTTTAATTATTTTTTTTTTTACTCACAAATAGCAATTTCTGCCTGATATAGTATTTTAGAACTTGACATAAAATAATATTTATATTTAAACTTTTTTATTTACAAAAGTTAAAAATTAGAATAATTTATATAATAATAAATAAATTACTTACTTACAAATAGCAATTTAAATTTTTTAGAGCTTGATATAGCTAGAATATTTATATTATTATAGAACTTTCTGTGACTTTTTAAGATGTTTAATCATTTCATATTTCCAGGTCAAGAAATAAAACATTTTTAAAATTTTTTTATTTTAAAGTTTTTCAAGACTTTGAGAATTCTATACAATTATATAATTTTGTTTGTTTATTTATTTATGTGCACTTTTTTCAATACAGCATGTTTGCATGACATTTGCGTGATATTTATGAATCTTAATATATATATATATATATATATATATATATATATATATATATATATATAAAATATATCAGTTTATATCTTGATTTGTAGTTGCTGACGTTTATTTTAAAGCATGTTATTTTAAACTGATTTTAAGCCATCTTTCTTGCAAGTGTTTTAGAAGCTAATATCCTGTTTTCCGTGTTCTTCAGAGGGGCCATGTTGTGTGTGGTGAAGAGCAAGAGGAAGGAGAAACACGCTGAGACGCTGACACAAGATTACATCATCACCCGTGAGTATATGACGCCACACCTGTAAACGCGCTCAAATACATTTGCATATATTGTCATATATGTGTCAGAGCCGTGTGCTTTGATGCGTTGCTGCTCAATTGGGCCGTCTTCCACATCACTTCCTGTTCTCTGCTGTCAATATGTGCAAAAAAGCCTAACAATCCAAAAATCTGGATAGTTGAAATAAACAGGAAGTTTTAGGATTTTGAGAAAACAAATGTTTTCTGCACTATTTTGTACAGAATGTGACTAATCAGACACTGATCATACTTTTTTATATAATTTAATACATTTATTCAGCAATGATGCATTAAAACTGATCAAAAGTGGCAGTAAAGACATTTATTTTAATGTTAATGTTATAGAAGATTTCTGCTGAAAATAAATGCTTTCTATTCATCAAAGAATCCTGAAAAATAAAATGTATGACAGTTTCCACACACATCTGAAGCAGTTTTCAACATTGATAATAATCAGAAATGTTTCTTGAGCAGAAAATCAGAATATAGTTTTGTTCATGTAGCTCCAGCTTAGAAATTACTATAAAAATAATTATTATTTAATTATTGCAAATAAATATATTTTTTATAAATATAATTATAAATATTATAATTTTTATTTTAATTATTTATTATATATATATTTATTTTGCATATATTTATAATATTATATTATTATTGTAGTGCTATAGTAACACAAAAATAATTTTGCTGATAATTAGTAATGACAAGTTTAGTATTAAATTAGAAAAAATGCAAATTTTAATAAAATGCTAAAATTTAATAATTTTCTGTATTTATTATATTTTCATATATATATTTTCATTATACTGCTATTATTAACACAAAAATAATTTCTTTGATATAATTATAATATTATTATAATTAGAAAAAAAATCAGATATAATTACAATATAATTAGAAAAAAGCTAAATTTCAGTCTTCAATTTAATAATTATTATTAATGTTTAATTATTGCCAATATATTATAATTATTTTCTATATATATATTATGTGAATTATTATTATCATTATTATTTTTTTTATTAATATTCAAATATAATATAATTTTTATTTTATTGTTTATATATATATATATAGTAAAGCAAAAATCATTCAGCTTATATAATTAATAATGATAGATTTAGTATTAAATAAGAAAAAAAGGTAAATGTCCAGCATTGCTGTCAGATGTTTGGACGCTGCTGTATGTACACAGACACACACACACACATTAGCGGCGGATGATAATATTGCCCCGTCCTGCCCTGAGAGGTGCCATCCTACATCCAGTCCTGCCACAGACCCATTAACCAGGCTGTGTAGTGTGTGTGTGTGTGTGTGTGTGTTTGCACGGAGTGAGTGCTTTCCATCGGATTGCCCCGCGCCGAGGCTCACCCGAGGGGCACGATGCCATTAGCGCGCGACTCTCCAGCAGCCCGCGTGTGCCACGAGAGCGTCACTCACGGCAGCGCGTGATCAACACCGTGAACTTACAGACCCTTCAAAACTCACATGACAGTGCCGTACTACTCAGGAAATAGCGATGGAAAATTTGAGGTGACGTGAAACAGGATGATGGACCATTGAGGAAAAAAACGGACATGTGTCACCGGTAACCTTTTTGCTTAATGTAGCGTGTGGAGTCCTGAATGGAAAATCGCTCCATCTTTCCTACGTCTCCCTGTGACCCTGGAGTAAAACACACACCACACACACACACACACACGACCATCACAAACACACATCCAGCCATTTATTTTGGTTGTGTTTGGCAAGCTGTGAAATGTGGGCGACTTAATCAAAAGTAAATAAAGCATAGTGCTGCTATGGCGCGTCTGAAGAGCGTAGTATTCCCATAGTACTCCTGAGTTCAGTGTGCTGTAGCTGGTGTTGTTCATGTCCAATGACTGTGTCATGTGATTCATGTGTGTTTCTCGCAGCTCACGCTTTGCCCATGTTTCGCGAGGCTCGTCAGCGCAGCACCAGGAAGCAGCTGGAGAAGGACCGACTCGACCCTCTCAAATCCCACAAACCCGAGCCGCCCGTCTCCGGTCCAGGTGAGGTCAACCTCCTGAAGATCAGACTCTCATGAAGAAGGTTCTGTTTGTAAAGCATTAAAGCCACAAATCCCTCATCATTTTTTGTAATTATGTCCCATATTTTCCATGCAAAATGGTCCTGCCAACTTTTTTGACTATTAACAAAATTAACGTTCCTTAAAATTGTAACCGAAAGATAAATAATCAAATATACTTTTCTTTATTTGTTAAATTTTTTAATATAATTAACTATAAACCAAAATTAGGGTTAAACTATTAGCCCCTAAATTTGTTCTTCAATGTAGTAAATAATATATAATATTTTTAATTAAACAATTATATATATTATAATTATAATTATAATATATATTTATTTAATCATTATATAAATACATATATTAAACAAAAAACATTTTTTACAATTATAAATATAAATAAATACATTACTTGTTAATATATTAAATAAAAAATTAATGCATTAATAGTACATTGTTATATATTAAATAAGTCATATATATATAAACATTTAAATTATAAATATAATATTATATATTTAATAATTATTAACATACATTAAACAAAACTACTATATATATATATATATATATATATATATAATTTATATATATATATATATATATATATACAAATTATAATATATTTATTTAATCATTATATAAAAATGCATTACTTTTTAGTATATTAAATAGAAAAATTAATGCATTAATAGTACATTGTTATGTGAATATGTAAAATATATTTTTAAATAAAAATTTTATATATATATATTATATATATATATATATATAATAATATATCTATATACATAAAACTTTTAAATATAATATAAAATCATAAATGCAAAGAAAATTTTTTTTTGCTATATTAAATAAGTCATATATATAAACATTTAAATTATAAATATAATATATATTTATTTAATAATTATTAAAATACATACATTAAACAAAAACTATTTTACTCTATATATATATAATATATATATATTATATATACACACATTTAAATTATAATATATTATTAATCATTATAAATAAATACATTACTTTTTTATATTAAATAAAAAATTAATGCATAATACATAAAACTTTTAAATTATAAATATAATATATATTATTTCATAATTATTAAAATACATACATTAAACAAAAACTATTTTACTATACTTAATTATATATATACTTAATTATATAAATACATACATTAAAAAACTAATTTTACTATATTAAATAAAATTAAATAATTAATTAATATACATTTATGTTTAGTCCATTGGTAGAAAAAGACAAAATCACCCAAATCAAGTTTCAAACTGTATTTCTACATTCCAAGTTTCAGTACCAGGTTTGCAAAAAAAAGCTTAATTTATAGTAAATAGACTGAAATGAAATGGCACAGTGTCCAAATAAGCGGCACATATATTTGGCAGTTTTTAGTCGTCCAACGAGCTGCTCGAGTGAGTCTGAGTCTCAATGCCAAGATGTTCCACCAGCGCTTGAGTAAACACTCCACTAGATTACATTAAAGTCTTGGCAGAGGATCAGGTGTGGCCGTCTCCTCCGGTCCGATTCTGCAGTACAGGATATCACAGAAACTCTCCGATCAGCAGACACCAGTTGAGCCACCACCTCTCATGTTCAATCACAACAAAAATACACTTTCCCTGCGTGTTTTGCTTATTCTGCTTTTTTCTTGTTCAACTTTCTTTAGTGTGTAATGTTGCTGTTTGAGCATGAAAAAGGTTTCCAAAGTCAGTATCAGTGTGTCAGTTTCTGAACTCTCTGAAACGCCTCCATCTTGAGTTTTCTTCCAGGAACAAACACGTCACAATCGGGGCGTCAGTTGGGTATGGCAGGGTGTGGCGGTTGCCTCGTCAGGTCAATGCAAAGTGATATATTTTTATTGCAGGATTAACGGAGTTATATTACTACATATAATTTGTAATTATTTAATAAAAGAGAAAAGCAAGTGAATTAAAGCGATCTGGTTGTTAAATGTGCGTCATGCAAGCTTAACGGCACTGCAAATGTTTCTTTTTACAACGTGACAAAAAATTATTTTCAATGTTATAAAAGTGATTTGATAATCTCTAAAAATAAATTCAAAAGCAAAACGTGTAAAAAAAAAAAAAAAAAAAAAAAAAAAAAAAAAAATATATATATATATATATGGCTATATATATATATATACTTATTTAAAAAAAAAAAAGACATGAAATGACCACTATAACCAGTAGATGGCGGAAGAGGAGCTATTGGCTCATTAGCCATTTATATATATATATATAAATGGCTAATGAGCCAATAAGTGCTGCTCTTCCGCCATCTACTGGTTATAGTGGTCATTTCATGTCTTTTTTTAATTTTTAAAAGTTTTTGTTTTTCACCATGTTAGTTTTCCTACATTGTGAAACTTTTAGTTTTACAAATGGAAACAATCTTTGAAAGATGAACGAAAAACGTTGGTCATTGCATTACAAATAACATTTAAATTGGCTTTTGGTAAATTGACGCCACTGGTCACAATATTCCTCATTTAAATAATTAATACGCAGAATAAAGGGGCGGGGCCTGGTTGAGTTAGTTAGTAGTGTGTTGAAACTGGCGGTTATGGTAAGGGGCGGGACATTTCACAACAATCACAACACACTGCTCCAGCCGACCAATCAGAGCACATTGTGCTTTTCAGAAGGAGGGGCTTCGTAGAGACAGGAACTAAACAGAGCGTTACTGACAGACTGGGAAGAGAGGAGCTGCAACAATGGAGAATAATGAACAATCAATTGTAGTAGAGCCCAAAAACACAATCAAGGCTTTGTAAAAGGGCATCTGTGTAAGCGAGAGCGGCCCCTGTTTTCTGCAGCTGAATGATGGATTTGTGTCTGTACTTGTTCTGCTCTGATCTTTGCTTTTGTCCTCGAGCAGGTCGGGGTGGTCGTGTGGCTGCCCACGGCGGTACGCTGTCCTCCTTCATCGTGAAAAACATCGCCCTGGACAAAACCGATGACAGCAACCCGCGAGAGGCGCCTGCGTCATGCCAAAGAGGCCGCAGAGAACCCTTACTGGGTCGCCCCGGCCTATAAAAAGTAAGACACAGACCAGAGCGGAGAGTGTTAGCTTAAACTGACAGAAACACCAGCGCTGTTCCCAAGTGAGCTGCAGACGTCAGTGTTTCTGTACCACTGAACCTGAATCTGCTGCACCAACGCAAAGAGGAGAAAATACATATAAATAAATTCCATATATATATATGAGCCATTCTATAGAATTGGTGCAAACTGATGTTCCACAACCAAAAAACACATTTAAAAAGCATTTAAGTATTCAAATTATTATCTATTGAATCCCACAATAATATTTAAAATACCAGTAACCTTCATATAAATAAAATCTTCATATATTGGGTACTTTCAGTTGGGAGGTGTCTGTCCTGAACCCTAACCCCTTAACTTCAACTTGTGAAAATATTGAAATAATTTTTTAGATTTTTTTTTTTTCATTGTTTTTAATAATATATTTTTTTATTTGTTTTAGTCAAAAAAAATATTTATTTTATTTTAAATCATGAAGCTTTATGTTAAAAAATGTGTCCCTCATTTTCATGTCACTACCGAAACAGTGTGTGTTTTAGTCCATTGGCTAAGACTGATTTTAACACACTTCTACATTTCTGATCAGGAAATATTCCTGTGTCCTCCCTCTCACAGCCTCTCTTTCACAGCAGATAGATCATCATTCTGAGTTAAATGTGTTCAAAAGTCTGAAAATCTGTGTGAACTTTAAGGAACGTCACTACCAAACACCTTTTTCTGCAATTAAGCAAAGTTTTTTGGGTGTTATTCCATAAAATTTAGTAATTTTTCTGTGTACAACTGTTCAGAACTGTGCTAGCTAACCATGTGCTAATTAGCATCTTTGAGCTAGGCTCAAAATTATCTAAAATTGTCATTACTGAAACAGTCACGACCGAAACGTGGTGAAGTTTCGGTTGTGACATTATTGTTTTTTGAGTGTTATTCATTTAATTTAGTAATTTTTTCTGTGCACAACTGTTCAGAACTGTGTTAGCTAACCATGTGCTGATTAGCATCTTTGCGCTAGGCTCAAAATTATCTAAAATTGTCATTACCGAAACAGTCACGACCGAAACGTGGTAAAGTTTTGGTTGTGAAATCATTGTTTTTGAGTGTTATTCAATTTAATTTAGTAATTTTTCTGTGCACAACTGTTCAGAACTGTGTTAGCTAACCATGTGATGATTAGCATCTTTGCGCTAGGCTCAAAATTATCTAAAATTGTCATTACCGAAACAGTCACAACCAAAACGTGGTAAAGTTTTGGTTGTGACATCATTGTTTTTTGAGTGTTATTCGATCAAATTTAGTATTTTTCTGTGCACAACTGTTCAGAGCTGTGCTAGCTAACCCTGTGCTGATTAGCATCTTTGCGCTAGGCTCAAAATTATCTAAAATTGTCATTACCGAAACAGTCACGACCGAAACGTGGTAAAGTTTCGGTTGTGACATCATTGTTTTTTGAGTGTTATTCAATTAATTTAGTAATTTTTCTGTGCACAACTGTTCAGAACTGTGCTAGCTAACCATGTGATGATTAGCATCTTTGTGCTAGGCTCAAAATTATCTAAATTGTCATTACCGAAACAGTCACGACCGAAACGTGGTGAAGTTTCGGTTGTGACATTATTGTTTTTTGAGTGTTATTCAATTTAATTTAGTAATTTTTCTGTGCACAACTGTTCAGAACTGTGTTAGCTAACCATGTGCTGATTAGCATCTTTGCGCTAGGCTCAAAATTATCTAAAATTGTCATTACCGAAACAGTCACACCGAAACGTGGTAAAGTTTTGGTTGTGACATCATGTTTTTTGAGTGTTATTCAATTTAATTTAGTAATTTTTCTGTGCACAACTGTTCAAACTGTGATAGCTAACCATGTGTTAGCATCTTTGCGCTGGCTCAAAAGTATCTAAAATTGTCATTACCGAAACAGTCACGACCGAAACGTGGTGAAGTTTCGGTTGTGACATCGTTTTTTTTTGAGTGTTATTCAACCAAATTTAGTTCTTTTTCTGTGCACAACTGTTCAAAACTGTGCTAGCTAACCATGTCATGATTAGCATCTTTGCGCTAGGCTCAAAATTATCTAAAATTGTCATTACCGAAACAGTCACGACCGAAACGTGGTAAAGTTTCGGTTGTGACATCATTGTTTTTTGAGTGTTATTCAATTTAATTTAGTAATTTTTCTGTGCACAACTGTTCAGAACTGTGCTAGCTAACCATGTGATGATTAGCATCTTTGCGCTAGGCTCAAAATTATCTAAAATTGTCATTACCGAAACAGTCACGACCGAAACGTGGTGAAGTTTCGGTTGTGACATTATTGTTTTTTGAGTGTTATTCAATTTAATTTAGTAATTTTTCTGTGCACAACTGTTCAGAACTGTGCTAGCTAACCATGTGCTGATTAGCATCTTTGCGCTAGGCTCAAAAGTATCTAAAATTGTCATTACCGAAACAGTCACGACCGAAACGTGGTGAAGTTTCGGTTGTGACATTATTGTTTTTTGAGTGTTATTCAATTTAATTTAGTAATTTTTCTGTGCACAACTGTTCAGAACTGTGCTAGCTAACCATGTGATGATTAGCATCTTTGCGCTAGGCTCAAAATTATCTAAAATTGTCATTACCGAAACAGTCACGACCGAACGTGGTGAAGTTTCGGTTGTGACATTTGTTTTTTGAGTGTTATTCAATTTAATTTACTAATTTTTCTGTGCACAACTGTTCAAACTGTGATAGCTAACCATGTGATGTTTAGCATCTTTGCGCTAGGCTCAAAAGTATCTAAATTGTCATTACCGAAACAGTCACGACCGAAACGTGGTGAAGTTTCGGTTGTGACATCGTTTTTTTTTTAGGTTATTCAACCAAATTAGTTCTTTTTCTGTGCACAACTGTTCAGAACTGTGCTAGCTAACCATGTGATGATTAGCATCTTTGCGCTAGGCTCAAAATTATCTAAAATTGTCATTACCGAAACAGTAACGACCGAAACGTGGGAAGTTTCGGTTGTGACATTATTGTTTTTTGAGTGTTATTCAATTTAATTTAGTAATTTTTCTGTGCACAACTGTTCAGAACTGTGTTAGCTAACCATGTGCTGATAGCATCTTTGCGCTAGGCTCAAAATTATCTAAAATTGTCATTACCGAAACAGTCACAACCGAAACGTGGTAAAGTTTTGGTTGTGACATCATTGTTTTTGAGTGTTATTCAATTTAATTTAGTAATTTTTCTGTGCAAAACTGTTCAAAACTGTGATAGCTAACCATGTGATGTTTAGCATCTTTGCGCTAGGCTCAAAAGTATCTAAAATTGTCATTACCGAAACAGTCACGACCGAAACGTGGTGAAGTTTCGGTTGTGACATCGTTTTTTTTTGAGTGTTATTCAACCAAATTTAGTTCTTTTTCTGTGCACAACTGTTCAAAACTGTGCTAGCTAACCATGTGCTGATTAGCATCTTTGCGCTAGGCTCAAAATTATCTAAAATTGTCATTACCGAAACAGTCACGACCGAAACGTGGTAAAGTTTCGGTTGTGACATCATTGTTTTTTGAGTGTTATTCAATTTAATTTAGTAATTTTTCTGTGCACAACTGTTCAGAACTGTGCTAGCTAACCATGTGATGATTAGCATCTTTGCGCTAGGCTCAAAATTATCTAAAATTGTCATTACCGAAACAGTCACGACCGAAACGTGGTGAAGTTTCGGTTGTGACATCATTGTTTTTTGAGTGTTATTCAATTTAATTTAGTAATTTTTCTGTGCACAACTGTTCAGAACTGTGCTAGCTAACCATGTGCTGATTAGCATCTTTGCGCTAGGCTCAAAAGTATCTAAAATTGTCATTACCGAAACAGTCACGACCGAAACGTGGTAAAGTTTTGGTTGTGAAATCATTGTTTTTTGTGTTATTCGATCAAATTTAGTCATTTTTCTGTGCACAACAGTTCAGAACTGTGTTAGCTAACCATGTGATGATTAGCATCTTTGCGCTAGGCTCAGAAGTATCTAAAATTGTCATTACCGAAACAGTCACGACCGAAACGTGGTAAAGTTTTGGTTGTGACATCATTGTTTTTTGAGTGTTATTCGATCAAATTTAGTAATTTTTCTGTGCACAACTGTTCAGAACTGTGCTAGCTAACCATGTGCTGATTAGCATCTTTGCGCTAGGCTCAAAATTATCTAAAATTATCATTACCGAAACAGTCACGACCGAAACGTGGTAAAGTTTTGGTTGTGAAATCATTGTTTTTTGAGTGTTATTCAATTTAATTTAGTAATTTTTCTGTGCACAACTGTTCAAAACTGTGTTAGCTAACCATGTGATGATTAGCATCTTTGCGCTAGGCTCAAAATTATCTAAAATTGTCATTACCGAAACAGTCACGACCGAAACGTGGTAAAGTTTCGGTTGTGACATCATTGTTTTTTGAGTGTTATTCAATTTAATTTAGTAATTTTTCTGTGCACAACTGTTCAGAACTGTGCTAGCTAACCATGTGATGATTAGCATCTTTGCGCTAGGCTCAAAATTATCTAAAATTGTCATTACCGAAACAGTCACAACCAAAACATGGTAAAGTTTTGGTTGTGACATCATTGTTTTTTGAGTGTTATTCGATCAAATTTAGTAATTTTCTGTGCACAACTGTTCAGAACTGTGCTAGCTACCATGTGCTGATTAGCATCTTTGCGCTAGGCTCAAAATTATCTAAAATTATCATTACCGAAACAGTCACGACCGAAATGTGGTAAAGTTTGGTTGTGAAATCATTGTTTTTTGAGTGTTATTCAATTTAATTTACTAATTTTTCTGTGCACAACTGTTCAAAACTGTGCTAGCTAACCATGTGATGATTAGCATCTTTGCGCTAGGCTCAAAAGTATCTAAAATTGTCATTACCGAAACAGTCACGACCGAAACGTGGTAAAGTTTTGGTTGTGAAATCATTGTTTTTGTGTTATTCGATCAAATTTAGTCATTTTTTCTGTGCCACAACAGTTCGAACTGTGTTAGCTAACCATGTGATGATTAGCATCTTTGCGCTAGGCTCAAAGTATCTAAAATTGTCATTACCGAAACAGTCACGACCGAAACGTGGTAAAGTTTTGGTTGTGACATCATTGTTTTTGAGTGTTATTCGATCAAATTTAGTAATTTTTCTGTGCACAACAGTTCAGAACTGTGCTAGCTAACCATGTGCTGATTAGCATCTTTGCGCTAGGCTCAAATTATCTAAAATTGTCATTACCGAAAACAGTCCAACCAAAACGTGGTAAAGTTTTGGTTGTGAAATCATTGTTTTTTGAGTGTTATTCAATTAATTTAGTATTTTTTCTGTGCACAACAGTTCAGAACTGTGCTAGCTAACCATGTGATGATTAGCATCTTTGCGCTAGGCTCAAATTATCTAAAATTGTCATTACCGAAACAGTCACAACCAAAACGTGGTAAAGTTTTGGTTGTGACATCATTGTTTTTTGAGTGTTATTCGATCAAATTTAGTAATTTTTCTGTGCACAACTGTTCAGAACTGTGCTAGCTAACCATGTGATGTTTAGCATCTTTGCGCTAGGCTCAAAAGTATCTAAAATTGTCATTACCGAAACAGTCACGACCGAAACGTGGTAAAGTTTCAGTTGTGAAATCATTGTTTTTTGAGTGTTATTCAATTTAATTTAGTAATTTTTCTGTGCACAACTGTTCAAAACTGTGCTAGCTAACCATGTGATGATTAGCATCTTTGCGCTAGGCTCAGAAGTATGTAAAATTGTCATTACCGAAACAGTCACAACCAAAATGTGGTGAAGTTTCGGTTGTGAAATCATCGTTTTTTTTGAGTGTTATTCGATCAAATTTAGTCATTTTTCTGTGCACAACAGTTCAGAACTGTGCTAGCTAACCATGTGATGATTAGCATCTTTGCGCTAGGCTCAGAAGTATCTAAAATTGTCATTACTGAAACAGTCACAACCAAAATGTGGTGAAGTTTCGGTTGTGACATCGTTTTTTTGAGTGTTATTCAACAAAATTTAGTTCTTTTTCTGTGCACAACTGTTCAGAACTGTGTTCAAAAGTCTAATAATTTGTGTGTAACTTTAAGGAACGTCACTACCAAACACCTTTTTCTGCAATTAAGCAAACTTTTTTAGGTGTTACTCAATAAAATGTAGTTTTTATGTGTGCACAACTGTTCAGATAACCATGTGATGATTAGCATCTTTGCGCTATCTAAAATTGTCAACTTCACCACGTTTCGGTAGTGACATCATTGTTTCGGTAGTGACAAAAGTGAACACATAATTGTTTATTTGGGGGAAATAAACTAAATCTTAGTATAGTTATGCAAATCATTAGTATTTTAATATGTTTTATTATGCAAAATGTTTTAGCATGCGAGTTAAAATTGTGTCATGTGATGTGTCACTACCAACACATTACCGTCTCTACCGAAACTGTGCAGTCACGACCGAAACATAGGATGTTTTGTCAAAAATCAAGTATATTGAATGATCAGCTAAGATGTTATTATAGTGTTTGGTTCAAACTAATGAATCCTTCACTTTGAAATCAGTGTGATAAATACAACAAATCTCATAAATTACACTTGAAATATTGTTAAAATTGTAATTGTTATTGATTTACATGTGAAAACTTAAAAAAAAAAAATAGCAAAAAATATATTTACAA
Source organism: Culter alburnus (assembly GCA_028476615.1). Classification (NCBI taxonomy): domain Eukaryota; kingdom Metazoa; phylum Chordata; class Actinopteri; order Cypriniformes; family Xenocyprididae; genus Culter; species Culter alburnus. The sequence continues at coordinate 517,121 of JAOTNS010003476.1, read as the reverse complement.
GGTAGATATAAACAAAATCTTAATATATCAATGTAACCCTTCTTATTAAATTATTTATTATTGTGTTTCGGTGGTGACAAATTTGGGGAGAGGAAAAATATATATATATATTCTGGGATTGCCTTTTATTTGAAGAAAGCATGTGATGCTGCTGTATAATTTGGCGGTGATGAGGTAACATCTCAGTATAATTACAGCAGCTGGCAGGTGCGCAGGTGACGCCGGAGCTCGAGGTGTTGCTGAAACTAGAGCAGTAGTTCAGATGACACCGGTGTGTCACACCTCACACAACAGATGCATTAATGTTTGAAGGGTTTGGAGATCTTCAGATGCGTCTCAGGTTTCACACTGAGCTCTGAAGGGTGAGGGGGACGTTTTTAACTTCACTGTCCCAAAATAACATGCAGTGACCTCGAGAAGAATGTGAACTCTTAAAAATATCTGAATATCATTGAATTACATAACAAAATACAAAAGATAGTGATAGTGATGATAAACTACACCTTCATATATGTTTTGTGTCTAATGCAGTGACAGTCAGATGATTTTAAGTGTCCAAATATTTTTGTTTGATAAAATCAATAAATCATTCCTTATCTTGTGCCTTTTGAGTTCTCTGTACTGTGTGGATTAACTATTATTACGTTATTATTTTCTTCATACTCCAGTGATGTGTGTGTGCATGAAAATATATGTAAAAATGCATTAATTTTTATTTATTTTTTTTAATTATTATATAAATTAGTGTATATATATTTTGTAAATATTTTTATGGATTTTTTGTTAGTTTAATGTTTATTGATAGAAAAAGACAATATCACCCTAGTCAAGTTTTAAAAAAATATTTACTTAAAATATATATTTTTATTATTGAATTATTTTTTAAATACATTTATATAAATTTATTTAATTATTAAATTTATTTCATTTATATAATTTTAAATTTGTCTAAAACATTTTGTTTAATGTTTATTGGTAAAAAGTTAAAAAAATTATATATATGTATGTATATTTACTTAAAATATATTTTAATTATTATAATCATTTGTATAGAATTTATAATATTTTTTTAAACAATTTTTGTTTATTGATAGAAAAAGACACAATTACCCAAGTCAAGTTTTAAATATATATTTACTTAAAATATATTTTTTAAATTATTGTATAGATATATTATATAATATATATATATATATATTATTTTATTATTTTTGTTTATATTTGTTTATATTTTATTTTTAATGTTTATTGGTAAAAAAAGAGAAATCACCCAATTCAAGTTTTCGATATATATATATATAATATATATATATATATATATATATATATATATATATATATATTATATATATATATATATATATATACTTTATTTAATTCCTTTTTTATTTTATATAAATTTTGTTTATATTTGTAAATATTTATTTTTAATGTTTATTGGTAGAAAAAGACAAAATCACCCAAGTCAAGTTTTAAACTTTAAGTCATTTCTAATCTTATGTCTTTTGGCGTCTCTGTACCGTGCGGATTATCATCAGATAAAACATTCACAGTCGCTGCCAAAAGTGCAATTTCTTTGTTATGATTTTCTTCATACTCCAGTGATGGATTACATCCTGATTTTAATTTTCATTTTTTTTTAACAAAATACTAAAATAAGATCTGAAGAATGCCAAATTGTGCTTCTTGTCATAGGAAGAGTGATTCCATGAAAGGTTTTCCAGGTTTCTGGATCTTTAATGCATGTAGAATCCGCAGGTTTTATGTTGTTTATGTGCAGTAAAATCATATCTATTTACACTCAGTCCGTATGTGTCGCAGTGAAGCAGGAGCGTCCTGAAATATGCTGCGCGATAAGAAGCTGTCAGGAGTTTTATCTGCTCATCTCGCTTCTGTTGGATGTTTATCTGGAGAATAACACAAGGATCTGTTTTCCGTGGTGGTCCGTTCAGCTGCGCCACTGGCAGAGCAGAATCGAGCAGACGAAACCTGTCTGCGACGGATAGCGTGACGAGATCAGAGCCGTGCGCTTTATGAATGAACACGGATACTGTTTTACACACCGAACGCTGAGATGCTGTTTGCTCTTTGTCACAGCAGAGGCGTAAATACAGCCTGTACCATATATTGGTGACCGTATCGGCTGTAATTAGTCCTGTTTTCATTATCAATATCATTCTGATTCAGATTCTTTTCAGATTATTTTTTCAGAATTGCCCGTTTTTATCTCATAATTCTGACTTTTTTTCTCGCAATTCTGACTTTTTTTCCTCACAATTGCGACTTTATTTTTCAGAATTGCCCATTTTTATTTCAGAATTCTGATTTTTTTCTTATATTTGTGACTTTTTCAGAATTGCCCGTTTTTATCTCCTAATTTGAACTTTTTTCTCTCAATTGCGACTTTATTTCTTGGATTTGCCCATTTTTATCTTGTAATTCAGATTTTTTTTTTTTTTTTTTTTTTTTCTTGCAATTCTGACTTTTTTCTCACAATTGCAAATTTATTTCTCGGATTTGCCAATTTTTATCTCGTAATTCTGACTTTTTTCCTCATAATTGTGACTATTTTTCAGAATTGACAGTTTTTTATCTTGTAAGAATTGCCCATTTTTATTTCAGAATTCTGACTTTTTTTGCATTTGGGACTTTATTTCTTGGAATTGTCCATTTTTATCTCTTAATTCTGACTTTTTGTCTCACAATTGCAACTTTATTTTTCAGAATTGCCCATTTTTCTCGTAATTCTGACTTTTTTCTTGCAATTGTGTCTTTATTTTTCAGAATTGCCCATTTTTATCTCATAATTCCGACTTTTTTTCTTGCAATTCTGACTTTTTTAATTGCATAATTGCGAGAAAAACATTTAGAATTGTGAGATGAAACACAGTTACCTTTTGTATTTTTTATTCCGTGGCAGAAACGAGCTTCCATAGTTAAGTCAGTTTCAGTATTAGTAATATTACAATTATTATTACAGTTAATTATAGTTAATATGGAGGAACAGGCATTCTCAAAATTTACAAACAACATACCCAATACCTTTGAATTTAAGATTGTTGACAAACCCGTTTGAAATTTTTTGAATATGCTTAATATATAGATTTTTTTTTTTTAAATTGTTTTTAAAAGTAGATACCGCTGATCAAACTGAACCTCTTCACATTTCTCTGTTAGTCAGGTGATGTGCTGTTTTGTGTCACAGGTGTGTAACCGTATCTTCATCATTAGAAGAGCTCATCTCATCCCTCCATTACTACAGTAATGACACGCCGACGCTAACGAACAAAGAACTAATGATCCTGTTACTCTCGTAGTGCTCGTGTCGTGCCGCTTTAATAGCCGTCTTCAGGTGTCCGAACACACACACTCACACACACCTGAGAAGGTGTCGTGTGAATTCAGGTCATCGCTGTAACGGCTCTCCTGTCGTCCGTCATCAGTGTTTGTCCTCTGAAATGTGCCGGTCGAATCAGAGACTCGACAGATTGACCTCTCGACAACACTAACCTGTTGCATGGTTTGAGCTGTAATATTGCACACTCATGATTACATCACCAATGCATTTGGTGCAGTTTTAAATAACTAGCAGGAATACAATTTATATATATATATATGTTACACACATTACTGATATACTTGTAGTTTTTGTTAATGTTCTTTTGAATAAAATTTTACATTTTCTGTTTTAATTTAGTTAACTTTTTAGTAGTTTTGTTGTGTTTTTTGTCATTTTTATTAGTTTTAGTTTTATGTAAGTTTTAGTTTATTTAATTGTAGTTATTTTAGTACTTCAACTTTATCTCCTTTATCTCCTAATTTGGACATTTTAAGTATTTTAGATGATGATTGAATTGATGCATGTGATATTTGGTTTACATGATATCTGGATACTGATTTTTAGTAAATAATAATTGGAATTATTTAACATTTATTTGAATCTATTTAAAGTATTAATTTGCACTAGAATGCATTTTAAAGTTATGGTTTATTGCTTTAACTATCTGAAATAAATGTTTGTTTATTTATTTATATTATGTGCGTGTGTGTGGTGTGTGTGCGTGTGCATGTGAGCAGATGTTGTGTTTTAATCAGTCCGCTGTGGACGAATGAAAGTAGGGAACTAGATTAATCCCTGAGAGTCTCCCATCATCCCTCTTCTGTCTCTCTCTGCTTGTGAACGTGTGTCTCCGTCACCAGATCATGTGTTCTGTTCTTATATTAGATGCTCCAGTGTCCAGCAAACGCCGTGTGTGATATCGAACATGTCTCATGATGTGTTTTTTCCTGGACAGGACACAACCAGAGCCGCTGTTTGCCGAGGAGGAGGACGAGGAAGAGGAGGGTGACAAAGATCAGCCGGAATGGAAGAAACGCAAGATCTGAAGAGAGTCGAGAAACTGTGATGGAGTCACAAACTTTCCAAACCTTTAATTGGACTGTGGACATTTCAAGTGTGTATTTGAGCGGAAGAATTTGTCGTTTTGCTAAACGTCATTTTTAATTGATTTAGATGATTCGTTGTTGTCTGATTTATTATTTTGACTGTTTTTTCTGGTTGTATTTTTGTCTTTTAGATTCTAAATAAACACTCAGAGCCCATGTTTCTCGTACACGCTTCACAAACTCTTTTATTTGCCGGTTGAAAACCAAAAATGTGTGTGTTTTACATTCGCTCAACCTTTACTAAATAGTGTTGGGTATTTATTATTTTTTGGTCAGAGCTGAATGGCGTGGCGAGACTCGTTCTGTGCAGACGCACGTATCGCTGTGTGAGATCACATGTTTGCGTGACGGTCTGCGGTGTAAACATACAGGACGTCACGCTATCACAACACATTCCTTTCGGTTGAAGACCCGAGCGATGGCCCTGAACGACTCCTCGACTTCCCCGATGAGTCACTGCGCTCTATAAAAATTTATTTGAAAGAAATCTTTAGATGCTTGGTTTGTTATTAAAGCTCGAGCTCTTCAGGATCTCATTGTGTCTGAGAGATTCGCTTCTGTTGGCAGACGATCTGCAAAAGCAAATTTAGTGTGGCTTCTGTTTCTGATTCTGAATTGGTTATTTTTTTGTCATTAGTGTTCAATTTTTTCTGTTGGTGGATATTTCACCTCAAAATCATATTTCACTCCAAAAGATTGGTCCATATATATATATATATATATATATATATATATATATATAGTGTGTGTGTGTGTATAAAATAAATTACTAAAAAAGATGGTCCTTATATATACTACAGAAGAGGATTAGGGCCAAGCAATAATAAAAAAAAAAACATCTCGAGATTAAAGTTGTAAATTTCGAGAAAAAAATGTCGAGATAAAAATGTTGAGAATTAAAGTAATTAAATTATGAGAAAAAAAAATCATTAAATTACGAGAACAAATTCGTTAAATTATGAGAAAAAGAAAACGAGAACAATTTCGTTAAATTACGAATTTGTCTAAATTTAATGTTTTTCTCATAATTTAATGAGTTTATTCTCAACATTTTATCGACATTTTTTTCGTAATTAACGACTTTTTCTTGGTATTTAACGAGTTTATTCTCAACATTTATCTGACTTTTTTCTCGAAATTAACGAATTTTCTCATAATTTAACGAATTTGTTCTCGTAATTTAACGAGTTTTTTTCTCATAATTTAACGAGTTTATTCTCAACATTTTATCTCGACTTTTCTCGAAATTTACGAGTTTTTCTCGAAATTAACAACTTTAATCTCGAGATGGTTTTATTTTTTATTTGCTTGGCCCCTAATCTCTTCTATACAGTATATGCCATTATATATATTTTTTAATTTAAATAATAAAAAAATGACCAAAAAAACTCAAATTAATATGAAAAAAAATGTTTTGAAAAAATTTTACAAAAAAACTAAAATGTCTAGAGTATTACATTAACGAGGATTGGAGGGAAAAGTGTTTAATTGTGTGTGTGTGTGTGTGTGTGGGGTATATATAATATATTATATATATAAAAAATATATACCGTGTTGTGAGTGTGTATATCTATATATACATACATTTTATATATATAATAATATTATAATAATATATTATTTATATAACACACACACACACATATATATATATATATATATATATATATATATATTTATAGACATTTTAGGTTTTTGTAATTTTTCAAAACATTTTTTCATATAATTTGAAATTGGTCATTTTTTATTTAAATTAAAAAAAAATATTTATTAAATATTAATATATTATTCAGCTTGCTATTCATATTGAATATTTAATTCAGCTATTTAAGTAAAGACAGTACAATAAATGCTTTGTATTAAATTCATTATGTATTAATACTTCACAATTAAAATGAAATGCATTACAGTAATGAGAATTTAATGAACTATATATATGTGTGTGTGTATATCTATATCTATATATACATACACACATATACATACATACATACATTTATATATATACATATACTATATGTATATTCTATATGTATACATAGACATATATACATATATAATACACACACACACACACACACACACACATATACATATATAGGTGTGTGTATATGTATGCATGTATATATATGCACACACACACATATGTACACACATATATATTATATAGGTGTGTGTATATGTATGTATATACATATATGTGCGTGTGAGTGTGTGTGTATATATATATACATACACACATACATACATTTATACACACACACACACACACACACACACAACACATGTATGCACATTACATAGGTGTATATATATATATAAATATAAATGTATGTGTGTATGTCTTTTGATTTGATTATGTTCTTGACAGGTTTTGTGAGAATCATGTTTTTAGTGCCTGAAAAATAAGAAAAAGTGAATAACTAGGCCATGTCATTTACACTGACGGTGCGATATGTCGCTTTGGCTTCAAGTAAGAGCATAATTGAACTGCTTTGACTGTAAACATCTACTTTTAGATCGTTGCACAATTCCAGATCTATAAGCGTCCGTGGATGAGGATGATGACACTGCTGAAGAACGAGGCGGTGCTGCCGGAGATGTGGATTATGTGTCTCTGCTCATTACAACCGAATGGAATGTCCCCTCTGGCTAACCTACAGGACGCTTTCTGCTTTTTAAAACACGAGACGGGATCTTGAAACTCTATCGCTTTCTCGGAGTGCCACTAATGCACTTCGCTTTTCCTTCGGTTTAAGCCTGCTGTGTCCTGAAAGGACGTGTCGAGGGATTTCCCGCCATTTCTGCCGTGCTATTGGATGGTTCCCAGCAGCGTTCGGAATAATAACCAAAGCATAACCCAGAAATAATCCTCCGGATATCTGTCCCGAAGAGCAGCTGTGATGGGCCGCAAAACCCTCGAAAGCAAATCATCCGCTGATCAGAGCGATGAAAGTCCCTGAAAACCGTAATGAAGAGTGAAGTATCCCAGCTTCCCCAGCGCTGCGGCCTAATCCGGCTGCCTATTCTGAGTGCTGATGTCAGCCGGCGCTCCGGTGTCTGTTTCCGGCCCAGGAATGTGGGAATGCTGGAGCAGGTGATGTCACCGTGTGCTCATCTCCAGCTTTGGTTGGAGGGATCGGGCGTGTCGTGTGAGTCGACGGCGTCTGTCAGTGGATCGTATATCTGAGGCTCGTTCTGCTGCGGTTCTGCAGGATTGAGCTTCGGATCTGAATGTGGACTTTAATCAGGGAAGATGCTGAGATTCATTTGACATGAATGAAAACGACGAGAACACTGTGTTCTTAACCCATGATAGATCTCACATCTGTCCATCCATCCATCAGTCTATCAAACTCTCCATCCATCCAATCTGTCTGTCTGTCCATCTTTCCATTAATGTATTGTTCTATCTATCTATCTATCTATCTATTTGTCTGTCTGTCCATCCATCTATCATTCTGTCCGTCTGCCTATCTATATATCAGTATCCATCCATCCATCCATCAGTTTATCTGTCTGTCTGTCTGTTCGTCCATCCATCTCTTTCCACTCATGTATTGTTCCATCCATCATTTTTTATCTGTCTATATGCCTGTCCATCCATCCATCATTCTATCCATCCATCCGTCTGTCTGTCTGTCTATCTATCCATCCATGCATCCATTTAATCCATGTATCGTTCTATCATTCAGTCCATCCGTCCGTCTATCCTTCTGTCCGCCTCCCAGTCCATCTGTCTGTTCGTCCATCCATCCATCCATCCATCCATCCATCCATCCATCTGTCTTCCATCATCTGTCCATTCCTCAACCCATCCATCCAACCATTAAGTCATCCATCATCCATCCATCCCTATCTGTCTATCAACCGTCTGTCCATCCTGCATCCTGTATGTCTATCATCCACCGTCATTCCTATCTGTGTCTGTATATCCATCATCCACCATCCATGATTTTAATCCATGTATCCGTTCTTTCAGTCAATAACTCTATCATTCTGTCGCCCATCCAGTCCACATCCATCCATCCATCCATCCATCCATCCATCCTTCTGTCTATCAGTCCATCTGTTCTTCTGTATGCCTGTCTGTCCATCCATCTGTCTATCTGTTTGTCTGTCCATTCATGTATCGTTCGTCCATCCTTCCGTCCATCTGTTGTTGGTCCTTCCACCTATCCATCCATCCATCTATCTATCTGTCTATACATCTTTCCATCCATCTATCTGTCTATCCATCTATCTATCCATCCATCCATCTTTCTGTCTATCCCTCTGTCCGTCCTTTCATCCATCCACCATTTAATCCATGGATCGTTCTTAGTTCAGTCCATTTGTCCGTCTACCTTCTGTCCGTCTGCACCATCTGTCTGTCCGTCCATCCATCCATCCATCCATCCATCCATCCATCCATCTGTCTATCCATCTATTACATCCATCCATCTTATCTGTCTATCCCTCTGTCCTACCGTTCATCCAACCATCCATCCATCATTAACATGTATCGTTCTATCGTTCAGTCCATTGGTCCGTCTATCCTTTTGTCTGCCTGCCAGACCATCTGTTTGTCCGTCCATCCATCCACCCATCCGTCCATCCATCTATCTGTCTATCCATCTGTCTGTCCATCCATGTATCATTTTGTCCGTCCTTCCATCTATCAGTCCGTCTGTTCTTCCATCCATCTGCCAGTCCATCTATGTCTGTCCATCCATCCATCCTTCTATCTATCTGTCTATCACTCTGTCCACCTGTCCATCCATCCATCCATTTAACCAATGTATCGTTCTATCGTTCATTCCGTCCATCCATCTGTCTGTCCATCCATCCATCCATCCATCCATCCTTTCATCCATCTGTCTATCTATCTGTCTATTCATCTATCCATCCATCCATCTGTCTATTCCTCTGTCCGTCCGTTCATCCAACCATCCATCCATCTATCTGTCTATCCATCTATCTATCTGTCTATCCGTCCATCTATCCATCCGTGATGTTTTTGGCAGGTATTCCGCAGGTATTTCTCTGCATGAGCAGCTGAAGCGTTTACAGGATTTTCCTGCAGATCCGTCCTCATACGAGCAGCTCTGGATGTAGTTTGTGATCAGGCCTCTCCTGACAGACAGAGACCTGCTGCGCTTCTTCACAAACCTCCTCGAGCCGAGCAGCCTCTTCAGCCCCATGGAAACATTTCCAGAGAGTGCCCAGATTTACTGCTCGGCCCGGCTTTACAACCAGCTTTTGTTTACCATAGAATCCTGGGCCGCTGTTCAGGAATGCATTACAGCCGAGCGGGACGATCCCGACTCTCCAAACCGCTCCTGAAATGTCTTTCAGCACGTCCGAGCTTCAGCTGACAGACAGCTGATCATGTGAAATCCCTGGAGTATGATGGACTTTCTACTGTAAATATATTTTATAATTATTTTAGATTAGATAGATTGATGCATGCATATAATTTTTTAATATATTTTGATACATAAAAAAATTGTTTTAGATCTTATCAAAACTAGTAATTTAAAACTAGTTAATTTTTTTATATTTATATTACATATTTTTGCATACATATTTTTGCCTATATATTTTTGCATATATATTTTTGCATATTTTTGCATATATATTTTTGCATATATATTTTTGCATATATTTTTGCATATATTTTGCATATATTTTTGCATATATTTTATTTTGCTTTTGCATAATATTTTTGCATATATATATATTTTTGCATACATATTTTTGCATATATATTTTTGCATATATATTTTTGCATATATATTTTTGCATACATATTTTTGCATATATATTTTTGCATATATTTTTGCATATATATTTTTGCATATTTTTGCATATATATTTTTGCATATACATTTTTTTGCATATATATTTTTGCATATACATTTTTGCATATATAGATTTTGCATCTATATAATGCACAGAATGTAAAAAAGTAATATAAAAGCAACTTAAGTAGCCACTGTTCAAAAGGAACAGTTTGTTCAATTATTTTCATTTTTAAACCTCACACACTGACAACATATTCACACAAAAAGCATGATAGAAATGAGATTTATTTTGTAAAAAGTTATAAAATGAATATTGTACAAAAATAAAGTCTGTAGAGAGCTTTGGTTCAGTAACACAAAACAAGACAAAACGTCTCACAGGACCGACGAACACTGCAGGACGGAAAATGAGTTTCAGCAGACATTTGAACTCTTATCTTGAATGTTTTCTTTCGAGGAATCCATGAACGTAAGTTACACGCTCCGGACATGTGCACTTAGCAAACCGTCATACATCAGGACGGAGGATCGCAGCAAACGCGTGTTTTCGGTTACGGTTATCATGATTAAGGTGGAACAGCTGATGAAATATATCCTGATAAAAGAGGCACCTCGTGCTTTACAGAGGCTTGGCCTAGATACTTCAGAAATGGGTGGATTTGTTCAGTAAACGCAGGGGATTACGGCATCATTCCGGCTCCGTGTCGTCGTCGTAACATCACAGGTCTTGTGCGTTTACAGTCGCGGGCCCAGATTGCTCTACAGTTCTCAGGGATTGATCCTGTTGAGAAGTTTATTTCAAGTCGGTTAGAGCAGACAAAGCTGATTTGACATAATTGGTCTTAGACGACGGGGGCTCTGTAGCGCTTTTACATTGGGACTACAGATTAAAATCTGTCCTGACCTTTGCGAACGCACCAGACCGGGTTTAAAGAGGTCGCATGTAACATTATTTACTCTGATCAAACAGTCCATTTGTGGCGCTCGGCTCGGCTCGGCTCGGCGCAGGCAGTCTCTGGCACTGATTTCATTACAGCAAGATGTAAACACGCCGGGCCAGACCGTATTTTAAAGAGATAATTGGAGACGAGCCATCTGAGGTCCAGCAACAACCCTAATGTGAGCATCGAGACTGTTGTAATGATGGAAGAAAATAAAAATCACTTTTGCAAAACAACATCAGCTTTTTATTTTCTACAAGAATAGTTGGTCCTCTAAAGTAATTCTGCCTGCTTATTATCTGTTCTTTTGTTTGAGAAACAACGGCAGACTGTCTCGTGTCGCTGGAGACCGAAGACGCGAACGAGGGAGCGCGTGGGGCCGAACGTCACGGATGGGGACGTAATTATCTGCTTTTCTTTAAAGGAATCGTTCCAGCCAAGATTTGCTCGAGCTCATGTTGTTCCAAACCCGTCTGACCTTCTTCCATGAAGCACAGAAGATTTCTCAATGACAAAATGCTCCTTTAAAGTATATCATATATCATGACTGGTGCATTACATTCCAAGTCACATGATGCTTTATGTGAGGAACACAAACACGTGCATTTTTTCATACTTTTCACATCGCAGTCAGTCATGTGAATGCTTTTTGAGAGATTTGTAGTGAATAACGTCTTAAATTTGGGTCTGTTCCTCATGCAGATCAATCATGTGACCTCAGAAGACTTTGAATGCATTGCACAAGTTATATTTACTATCTTCATTGTGCCAAATGAAACCGTATAAATCACCATCCACCTTCACTGTATGTGAACCAGAATCTCCTGACATCTGCGCTCAAATGTACCGTTGTTTAGTGAATTTTCTCAAGGGAAATCCGGTCATAATACATCATTTCTATAGGAACCCATGTGATCTGTAATTTTGTGTGCGGGCGAAAGATTAGAAAATGTTAGAAAAAACAGATATCGATGTATATATATTCTATTTTTTTCTAGTATATATACTTGAACAAATTTGGAAATATAAGTGATGTCAAATCGATTAATCACGATTTAATTGCATCTAACAAGTTTGTAAATATATGTGTATAATATATATATAACATTTTTTGTAGTATATATACTAGGAAAAAAACTAGAAATTTGTGTATATATATATATAAATATATTATACATAATATATTTCTTTTTATATTTTTTATATATATATTATATATTTTATATATATATAGATATATATATATATATATATATATAAACAAATACGTTCGATGCGATTATTCACAATAATAGATATATATATATATATATATAAAATGTGTAATATTTTTAATATATTACACTAGGAAAAAATATATATATTATATATATATATATATATATATATATATATAAATTCTAGTGTTACAGTATATACATGTAATATATTTCAAATTTTTCTAGTGTACATATATATATATATATATATATATACACTGTGTATATACAGTATATATTATACATTATATAATATTTCTAGTTTATATATATATAAAATACTATTTTATATTTGATTTGTTTTGTGTTGCACAGATGAAAGAAGTTCAAGCAGGTTTGGATCAACATGAGGTTGAATAAAAGTCAAACTGTAAACGATTCCTTTAAACACACATGCTCAAATTTGGCACCATCCAAGATAGAGAACAAAAAAAACCTCCTTAAATAAATAAGAGAAACAAACACTCTAATACAATGGATCGCAATAAATAACAATAACTTAATTAAATCTCAATAAATACATTTTCATATATACTATATATATATATATATATAGCTTTCTGGATATTAAATGTTTGGAGTCTGTTGTTGCGGCGTCTCTCACTGACAGTGTAAACGTGATAATCCACTGAAGACTCGCTCCTTATTCCACCAAACGATGCTTGTTGCTGTACAAACGCTCAATCGCTCAAGCCGTTAATCTTGTGGTTTGGTAACAAAGTGAATACTGAATATCTCTCTGTGAGAGTCCCAGTCTGACGCGTCGAGAGCTCCTCGGTCAAACGCACGCACACTTCTTAGCGGAATGCTTCTTTAGCGTGTGGTATTCCAAGCTGTCGTCCAAGAACGAGATGTCGTCGTCGAAGGCGATCGGCCGACAGCAAGTCCGAGACGGCGTTTCCTTGTCCAGCTTCTTGTTGTGGGTGAGGTTGTTCAGGATCTTGTCGTAGTTGGTCTCGGCGTCGTAACACGGGCCGCTGCAGTAGCGGAAAATCAGCTCCTCTTTGGTCCTGTAACCCAAGCCCAGGTCTGTCACGTTGAGGTGGATCTCTTTAAGGAGGCAGCCACGCCCTTGACCTTTGACCCTGTCATCTCGGCTTTCCTTTCGGCCGCCGCCTCGCCCGCGACCTCTCTTCCTGTCTCCGCGGCCCCGTCCCGCCCTCTCGGTGTTTGTTGCTCCTTTTTGTCGCCCTCTGTCCCGCTTCGGTTGAGAGTCGAGGTCCATGACGGGTGACCTGCGCAGGCGGCCGATAGTCGCTTCGATGAAGTCCATTACGTTCTCGAACTGCTCCGGGTAAAGGCCGTTTAGGGCATCTTCAAAAGAGAGAAGAAAATGTCGTTCAGTTATTATTTATGCATAATTTGTTTTTGGATAAAGCATCTGCTTAATGGAAATGTAATTTAAAATAATAAAAGTCATTTGAAAATCTGAAATGAATCTTTGTGTTGATAACTAAACACAATTGTTAACTAAAACTATATAAAATAAAATATTACGTTTAAAAAAATAAAAAAAACGTTTATAATATTCCGGGTATAATTTTTGTTTACTTTAAGTACTGCAATTACTAAAACTAAAATTGAAATAAAAAATAAATAGACATTTAAAAAAACTAAAAAAACAGCAAAATTATTAAAGCAAACTAAAATGAAAATGAAAAAATATAAAAACTCATTAAAAATATTAATAAATACCATGTTAATGATACTAAAAGAACACTGATATGGATTTTAGTATTAATTTGCTTATAGTTTATAAAAACTAAAATTAAAATAAAAAATAAAAACGAATTCAAAATATTATTAAATACCATATTAATGATGCTAAAAAACAATGAGAGAACACAACAAAATTACTAAAACTTAAACTAAAATTAAAATTAAATATATAAAATTTAAAATAATAATAAATATCACATTAATGATGCTAAAATAACACTGGTATGATTTTTAGTATAAAATTTGCTTATAGTGACCTAGAAAAAGTGCAGAAAATTTTCTTTTACATTTAAAAACAAAAAACATTTTCCGGTTTAAATGAGATCTACAAAATTATGAAACTAAATAGACTTATTTAAAAAATATATATATATATATATTGTTCAAAATTACTCAACTAAAAATTGTTAAAATAAAAATTCAAATATTTTTGTATGAAATCTGCTTATAGTGACCTAGAAAAAGCACAGAAAATTTTCTTTTACATAAAAAAAACATTTTCTGTTTATTTCAGGTTTAAATGAGATTCTGATCTACAAAATTACGAAACTAAATATACTTATTTAAAAAAAATCAAAAATACTCAACAAAAAGTGTTAAAATAAAAATGAAAAATATAAAAATAAAAGCTAATAAAAAAAAAATACCATATCAGTGATACTAAAATAACACTGGTATGATATTTTTGTATGAAATCTGCTTATAGTGACCTAGACGAAGTGCAGAAATATTTCTGTTTTACATTATTTAAACATTTTCTGTTTATAAAAGAGATTGTGGTCTGCAGATCCTCAGCGTTCTCCCAGACGTTTGGACTTCACTGTATATACGACGCTTGTTTATTTGTCACTATCGGCCATCCTAAATAACGGCGGCTGACTCACGGGATCTCTCCTGAACTCACGGGTGTTTTCATCTCAGGACTGCGATGGAAAATCTTATAGATGATGACATTGAGGTACAGCAGAATACATCTGCTCAACCGCAAACTCGAAACATGCGCGCCGCCCTCGTCTTAAACAAAAGCAAGCGCTCATTTGATCTGCATGTAATACACCATGATTTCATTACAGTCGAAACTCAAAGTCACTCGCTCTCGGTTCAACCCAATAGACCGGATCACAGTTCTCAGAAAAGATCTGCCACAATGATGGTGTGTACAGTCTCGCTTTTAAAAATGATTTAACTTGATGTCCACTCAATGAGAAGAAGATAATAACAGCGTTTTATTCTGCATGGAGTGGGTCACCTCATGATTGGGATCACATGACCAACTTCTCATATTAATGTCTACAACGTCACCAAGGCTTGCCCCGATCTGCCTGACGGGGGCGCTACAGCGGTGAAAAGTACGAAATGGCTCCTAAACGGTTGTGCATAGACCTCAAGTGTCTTATATCGTTGGAATCCTCGGCTCAAGATGGACAAAATGCATTTCGCTCGTTGCGCATTTTTCAGTATTTCGGATCGTTTGAAAAACCTACTTTTGCGAACTATTCCTAGGTTTTTCACCCAATCAGAATCAAACCAGTGCAGCAAGATTTTCTGGAGTCTGACTGTCGATAATTATCAAAAAAAGTTGAAATTTTGATTAACGGTCGCTAAGGGCCGCCAAACGTTTGAAGGGGGCGCATACACTTTTACTAAAATGGCTATAACTCGTGAACGGAATGAGATATTTTCATCAAACTTGGTACATCTATGTAAGAGCTCATTCTGTGGTCATGTGGAAAAGGAAGTGGCGACTGGCCACTTGGTGGCGCTATAACAGGAAAAAAAACCTGAAAATGGCTTCACCATTAGTCCGATTGACTTGAAAATTGTCATGGAGTGTCTTTGTCCCATGCCATGACCGTCTTTGAGGTCATTGACGTATCTCAAAAAGCATGTCCTCCATCAGCCAATGAATTTTGAGCAGCTATCAGACAAGGTTAACGGAGGCCGATCAGAATGAAACTTGTTGGGCCTGTTTGACTCACAGCCCTGTGAGAAATTCAAAAGAAATCACGTTTTTCACGTGCGTTAAAGGATTGTGTATCACATGACTTTTCGCACACGGCCACAACGTTCATGCCACATGGTAGAACTCCTCATTCGGAGCAACTTTTCCTCTAGGACCGCTGCTGTCCATCGAATCATTCGTTAAATATTGGAGAAAAAAACTACTTTGGCGAACTAGTCCTAGGTTTCTGGCTCAACCTCAGTAACTGTTAATATGCTTTATAAACCATATATTTCCTATGGTAAATTGCCTGTATTTGCTGTAAATGGTCTTTTCCATCTATGATCGAGATGGTTACAGGCTTGCTAATTAAAACACCTTTTTATACGTGCTTAAAGACATTAAAGCACTTGAACCCTGATAATTGCTGCTCGCAGCTATATTTAAAAATTCCAATTACAGTAACTTAAATCTTTTGCCGTTAGGTCGTTCAAGCCAGTGCAACATGAGCAAAAATGTACCAAAACCATTTATAAGCAATGTTTTTACCAATCAGGTGGAGACGCAGATACTGTGGGAACATGCAAAGATGCAAATTATACGTCATCAATCGTGGTTCACTCTTGCAATCAGCCAAAACACTTTCAACGTCTATTTCAGTGATTTTCCATGCAAATATCACTTACAGCACATCTAACATGCATGAACACCAGCAGATGCAGATGCACCATATGGCAGGTAAACTGAAGTATTCTCTGTTGAGATGATTCAGATGCGATGGGAATTTTGTTTAGCTGAGTTGCAGTCCTGATGCGAGGTGCCAGATTCGAGTAACCTTTACGCTGGTGTGGTTTGTGTAACAGTTATATGATCTACAGCGGTACCAAACACTGGCTGTGTTTCAAAACTCTGTGCTGCCTACCAAGACACGATGAACGAACAATGCATAAACATTTCAACTCATGGACAGCTGAGACTCAGCCAGTGTGCTTAATTTAAAGGGGTCCTTGATTATGATTTCACTTTTTTAACTTTAGTTAGTGTGTAATGTTGCTGTTTGATCATAAACAACATCTGCAAAGTTACGACGCTCAAAGTTCAATGCAAAGAGAGATATTTTCTTTTAAAGAATTCTCTGTTTAAGGATGACAACAAACGGCTACAACGAGCTTCTTCCTGGGTTAGTGACATCACAAACCCTAAAATTTACATAAACCCCGCCCCTGAGAACACATAACAAAGGGGGCGGGGCCATGTTGAGCTGCTTTAGAGAAGAGGAAGAGTTGTTGTAGTAGAGTGTTGATCACGTCATCATTTTACGCCGGACTGCTTCACAAACGAGGGTCAATTCAACACAAAAGATGAACATGACGGCACATGCTAGTGGATGAGTTGAATCAACTCCACAGCAACTACATCAATTTATCCACTAACCATTCAGAAACGTCCTAAAACTTCATCCTGAGTCTCTCCATCAGTGTCGACTCCGGTTTGAACAATGTAAGGCTGAACACTTTCGTCATTTTGGCTGCGTGAGATTCTCCAGCTTTGTTGTTGTTGAACTGTTAAAGCTCCGCCCTCTTCTGGAAAGGGGGCGGGAGCAGCAGCTCATTTGCATTTAAAGGGACACACACAAAAACGGCGTGTTTTTGCTCACACCCAAATAGGGTCAAATTTGACAAGCTATAATAAATGATCTGTGGGGGATTTTGAGCTGAAACTTCACAGACACATTCTGGAGACACCAGAGACTGATATTACTTGTAAAACGGGCATAATAGGTCACCTTTAAATGTACATTCTGTTCAATATGTCCCACACTCTTAGAAATAAATGCTCCAAAAGGGTTGTTTTGCAGCCATTTTTGTTCCTCAAAATCCTTTCAGTGATCGGTTCTTAAAAGAACCTCTTTTTTTTCTTAGCGTGAAGAACATTTTAATAATCTAAAGAACCTTTGGTAACACTTTACTTGAAGCCTTTATGTATAATGCATTATATCTTTTCAAAATTGTAACCAAAGTTAAAATGCATTATAATATTTGCAGATGCATCTAAAACTGGTTGTCATGTGATTTAATGCATTATACTTTCTAAATTAATATATAAGTAGAGAATAGATAAACCTATAGACTAAACACGTAAATGAACTGCAAGAACGCATTAAAAGTCTTCTGTTTTCAGTGAGAAAGGTGTCATTTAAGTGGCCCCTAAGTTAATAATTAACAGTTTTTTACAACGGAAGTGATTCAATCAAAAACCTACTTTAGCTCGATAATAACTTTTTCTTAGAACTGCTGTAAAGCCAAAACAATCTCTGTCCATTCATTTTCCTGTTATCACTGTGAAACAATCTGTATTGTGAAAAGCGCTATAGAAATGAAGATAATAATGTATTATAACTGTGGTTACAATTATTCATGAGATCAAGCAATGCATTATAAGGTGCATTACAAGGCATAATTAATGCATTAAAAATAAATCCAAGTGTTTCTAAATCATTTTCCACTATGAAGAACCTTTTGTGCATGTTAAAGGTTCTTCATGTAACCACAGATGTCATTAAAGAACCATTTTATGCATCAAATTTACACTTATTTTCTATATGCATGCATTTCCAGCTAAACGTTTGGCATCATGCATTGAACGGACTCAAAACCTCACTTTCAGTGGCTTCAGATCACATGCACTGCATGTCCTTCAGCAGCGCAAAATGACTTCTTCACCGTTTTCAGTGGCTTCCCAAACTGCCATTTACAAGAACACTTTTTGGAGCGATTCAGCGGACTAGAGACACTGATGCATGTAGGGATTGAATCCCCAAGACAAAAGCCACTGAGTGATTCAACATGTGTTTGTTTTCTGCAGCTCCCATCGTCTGTTGTTCGCTGTAGTTTCAGCACGCCGTGCTTTATGCAAGGACGAGTTTAGGAAATAAATTAATGCATATTTTACAAGCCAATAGACCGGATTGGTCAGCCGAATGCAAACCTTTCCACGTGCGGCGTTGATTCTGTAATTTAGAAAATTCCCACGATGCACGACGAAGCGTGCGGCATACGCGTCATATCGAGACTACTGTGTGTAAAAGACGAGGCCGCTATTAAACATCTGGAGCAGCTGCTGAAATGTGCATCAGCGCAATGAATGCCTTTCCTGTCACGTCAGTATCTGTCAGTGTTCGCGGCAGCACCTTACGTGTGAGAAAAGGTTGGAAAACTCGGCGTTAAACGTAAACAATCCGTGCCTTGTTCAACTCCACGTCAAGATTATAAAACAATGTGACTTTAAAGCTCATCCTCTGTGTTACGAGGCCAAGATTTGTCATGCAGGGTTTGTTACGTACAGTAAAACATGTGGTGCTTACGAAGGGAATGTTTCAGCTGAGGCACATTTAACATACTCTTGACCAGTGTATTGTCACAGTCGTGCATCTGTGTCTGGGTTGCTCAACATGCAGCTATGTAAGTAATTGAAAACAGCTTGCAGAAATTCTCCATTGCAATACATTAACACACCGTATAGTGGTTCGATTGGTTGGTCAACAAGGTAATGCATGCATTCTGACTTACATTGCTCCTCCATGGAGGCGTGTTTTTGGTTGGTGGTTTCAGGTTGGGAGTCAATGATGGGGTCCAGAGCGGGGCTCTCACTGCGGACGACAGCTCTTTTGGACGGCTGCAGCTTGTGGAAGAGGGGACGTGCGGAAACGGAGCTCAGGAGCAACAAACACGTGGCTAGAATGTCCCATAACTTCATTTTAGACTCAGTTCCTTTGAGGGAAGCTGCAACGGTGCAAAGGTAAACATGAGTATGTGCAGAAGAACATGACAAAACCTTTCAGAGACTTTTGCATGTGTTAATTTGATGGATATGGTGTTTGTTTTGGTACTCGGAGCTACTGAAAGTCGGCCCAGAGGGAAACGGTTCAGAAAAAGAAATTGTGAAAAGTGCAGAATTAAATATTCTGATGAGGGCCTCCGTGAAATGTGTTCTGTAGGCTGAAGCCCAGTTAATGCCGAACAGATTTCTGTCAATAATACAGAGCAGAAAAATGCGTGTTTTCTGCCAGAGTTTTTCCCCATTTCGGATCCCGAAACTCCTGTTGATGCAAAGGCATATAAAATCTACCAGTTTCATGAATGTAATGATGTTTACAATTACTTTTATGGCAGTAAATGACGCTTTACTCTGAATAGCTCCAATTGTTGATCATTAAAACCTGCTTTTTCTATTTAATCATTAAAGCTTTTTGACATTTTATAAGTCATATAGTCAAAAGAACAGGTGGTTTAGATATTTAGTCATTCTGTTTTATATGCAATCACAGCCACTTAAATCCCAGAAAATGTTTCGTTTCAAGTATTTTAGCTACTAAAATGAGTATTTTAAAATGCATTGCTTATTTTTAGTGTTGTGAAGTAAACTCTTAAAAAAATAAAAAATAGGTTTCAAATTGGGTTGGGAACCTTTTTAGCTTCTTCAGGTGGTGCTTCATTTAACCCAGAATATATGAGGAACCTATAATGAAACATTAATAACTTTTCTTAATTTCCAAAGAACCATACAACTCAACTCAAGAAATCTATCGAATGATTTTTATATGTAAGAGTGCATGGAAAATGTACTGTAAAAATCAATAAGGAAACCCTATATGTGTCCATATGCAGAGAAAACGATCTAAACTCACCTTAAATGGGGTCCATACAGACCAGAGCTTCAGAAAAGCCAAATTCTCAGCAAACCGGGAAACATTGAAAGATCCAAAAGATAAAATCCGTGCGTTATCCTCAAAATATCACGATTCCAGGTCCATTCACAACATGTTATCCACTAGATCCAAACGAAGCGCGCGCTGAAGTGTCCAGAGCTTCTGACGCGCAGCTCAGCTCACTGTGCGCAACGCGACGCGCGAGACTGTGATGCTGCCGCGCGCCGCGTCTGTAAGAGAGAAAACCAGCAGCAGCAGCAGCGGGTCAGATGAAGACATCGGGATGTGGATCCGAACTAACTGTAATAGTTTCCCGTGTCCATTAGAACGCGCCGCATTCTGCCTCCGAAACGCACCGCACAGGTGATGAAATCCAGGTGAATGCTTGTTAATATCCGCACAGATCAGGTGAAAGTGAAGAAGCGCGCTGTTGTCCGACGGTGTGTGTGTTGTGTGTCTGTGTGTGTGTGAGATATCTGTCAGCACACAGGAGTCATGATCCACACGCGCGTCTGTGTAACGCGTTTGACGCTCACTCTGGGCTCAGAGCGCGTTTAAATACGCTCACGGGTTCGAGCGCGCTGACGTCACTCTCTGGCCCCGCCCTCGCATTTCTCATGCTCTCAGAACTCAACATCCACACTAATAAAGCTGTTTGTCAGCACTAACACAAATAATATAAAGAGTTTGTGCTGAAAATGAGCAACTGAGAGAATTGCACAAAGCAAAATCTCTGAAATCTCTGAGCTGTCACTGAACTAAATATCTCAATCGGATGACTATATTAATTATAAAATACCCCACGGCTTGAAATAATTGAAACACAACTGGTGCTATTTAGAGTAAATCATCTCTAAATCCATCTTTTGGATCTTTCAGTGTTACCATACCATGAGTTATCTTGCAATGTCTATTGTAATAAATACCATGGTATTAATCTGGTACCGCCACAGTGTTTTGAAAGGGAGATTTGTGGTGTTTGTGTGTCATTCCACAGCTGCGTCACACAGTCTTTATTAAAACCATCTTTACTAAATCAAAGGATCAGTGACAGCCGTTTGTTTAGACTGTAAAAACCCGTCTGCCTCTGAATTCAGGCTAAAAAAAAAAAAAATGAGATCATCTAAGCTTATCCTAAATATTTCTCTTATTTTTAATTCTAATCCTAAACACGTTTGTGTAAATGTAATCTTTGTTTTTTCTTCAAATGCAGAAGCGACAAATCCAGAAGTACAACAAAGTGATTTATCCTGAAACTGAATTTCTTGCTCAGGATCTAATTGATTGAACATTAGTTTCGCAGACAAATACCTACATATTACAAAATGAAAATTTAATGGATTGATGCAGAGATGCATTTAGAACAAGATACTGATAAATTGCTAAAAAATGAAATGCAAATAAATAAATCAGTGGCAGCAGATGTGTGTCTGTATGCTTTGTGAATAATAGTTGAAATGAGGAGGAGGAGGAGGAGGAGGAGGGTTTCCCCAGCTGAGCCTTCGTCCCTCCCGAGATTCCTTCTCATCTACTCATCGTTTCATCTGAGGGAGTTTTTCTTGCTACTGTCATCTTTGGCTTCCCTGAGGGAGTTTGTGAGGCTCTATTCATTTTTAAAGCTCGTTGGAACAATCGGCATTGTGAAGAGCGCTATACAAACAAATTGAATTGAAAAAACTTGAATTGAATTAAAGCTGCATGGCATTAAAGCGAAGCTCTCTAAACATCCTGCCATGAGTCTGAAAGCACATCCATGCACATGAATTACTGGAGTGAAACATGAAGACATGGTGGTTTGAGAAGTAATGGTTATTACAATGTTGTTAAACATGTTTTTTTTTTCTTCTTTTAGTATACATGCAGTTCTTATGAATGGAACCTTGTTTCCACCACTAACTAAAAACACAAAAAAGGTCATTGCAATTTTTTTTCTCACAATTCTGAATTTTTTTTGTCGCAAGATATAAAGTCAGAATTGTGAGATATGAACTTGCAATTTTCAGAAAAAATCTTTTTCCCTCACAATTGCACATTACAACACTCAATTGCGAGTTTATATCTCACAATTCTGACTTTATAACTCGCAATTCTGACTTTATATCTCGCAATTCTGACTTTATATCTCGCAATTCTGACTTTATATCTCGCAATTCTGACTTTATATCGCGCAATTCTGACTTTATATCTCGCAATTCTGACTTTATATCGCGCAATTCTGACTTTATATCGCGCAATTCTGACTTTACATCTCACAATTCTGACTTCTGACTTTATATCGCGCAATTCGAGCTGACTTTATATCTCGCAATTCTTACTTTATACAATTCTGACTTCTGATAATTCTGACTTTATATCGCACTCTTTATCTCGATTCTGACTTTATATCTCGCAATTCTGACTTTATATCTCGCAATTCTGACTTTATACAATTCTGACTTTTATACTCGCAATTGACTTTTCGGACTTTATATCGCAATTCTGCTTTATATCGCAATTCTGACTTTATATCGCATTCTGACTTTATATCTCGAAATTCTGAACAATTCTGACTTTATATCTCGCAATTCTGACTTATACTCGCAATTCTGGCTCTGCTCGCATTCTGACTTTATAACTCGCTTCTGCTTTATATCTCGCAATTCTGACTTTATATCTCGCAATTCTGACTTTATATCTCGCAATTCTGACTTTATATCGCGCATTCTGACTTTATTCGTTTAACTTCTTTAAAATTCTGACTTTATCTCTGGCATTCTGACAATTCTGACTTTTATCTCGCAATTCTGACTTTAATCTCTGCTCGCAATTCTGACTTTATATCGCAATTCTGACTTATATTCCTGCGTGAATCTCGCAATTCTGACTTTATATCTCGCAATCTGACTTTAATTTCTGACTTTATATCGCGCATTCTGACTTTATATCGCGCAATTCTGACTTTTAACTCGCAATTCTGACTTTATAACTCGTGACTTTATAACTCGGAATTCTGATATCTCGCAATTCTGACTTAACCGCTCTGCAATGCTGACTTTTATCTCGCATTCTGACTTTAAAACTCGCAATTCTGACTTTTATATCTCGCGACAATGACTTTATAACTTTCTGACTTTATAACTCGCATTCTGACTTTTTTATCTCGCAATTCTGACTTTATAACTGGCAATTCTGACTTTTTTATCTCGCAATTCTGACTTTAACTCGCATACTTATAACTCAATTCTGACTTTATAACTGCATTCTGACTTTTTTTATCTTGCAATTCTGACTTTATAACTCGCAATTCTGACTTTTTTACGCAATTCTGACTTAATAACTCGCAAGACTTTATAACTTGCAATTCTGGCAATTCTGACACTCGCATTCTGACTTTTTATCTTGCAATTCTGACTTTATAACTCGCAATTCTGACTTTTTATCTCGCAATTCTGACTTTATAACTCGCATTCTGACTTTATTCATTTGACTTTTAACTCGCAATTCTGACTTTATATCTCGACTTTACTTGCAATTCTGACTTATAATCATTCTGACTTAATAACTCGCATTCTGACTTTATATCTCTGCATCTGACTTTTTATGACTTTATTATCTCGCATTCTGACTTCAATTCTGACTTTATATCTCGCAATTCTGACTTTTATATCTCGCTTTGTAATTCTGACTTTATCTCGCAATTCTTTTTTATCTCGCATTCTGACTTTATAACTCGCAATTCTGACTTTTTATCTCGCAATTCTGACTTTATTTTTTAATTCATTTTTCTATTAAATTGCATTGATTATTATTTCGAATTTATAACTTATAAATACTTTTTTATTTTAATTATACTCGCTATATCGCACTCGAATTCGACTCTGACTTTTATATCTCGCAATTCTGACTTTATAACTCGCAATTCTGACTTTTTGAATTCTCGCTTCTGACTTTAATAACTTCAACTATTATAACTCGCATTCTGAGCTTTTTTATCTCGCAATTCTGACTTTATAACTCGCAATTGACTATAAACTCGCAATTCTGACTTGATATCGCAATTCTGCATCTTCTCGACTCAGGGGATGACAAATTCTGACTTTATTAATGTATTCGCAATTCTGTTAAACTTTCATCGCCTGACAATCGATGAAAGTTTGGACAACGCAATTCTGACTTTTTACCTTTTGCATGGACTAGAGGCAAATATATCAGGACTTTAATCAATTGGATATTCTGACTGGCAATTCTGACTTTATATCAAGCAATTCTTACTTTATAACTCGCAATTAAGAGTTTACATCTCACAATTCAGAGGAGAAAAGTCAGAAGTGTGAGATAAAAAGTCACAATTACCTTGTTTTTTATTTCATTGGTGGAAACAAACTTCCATACTTATGACCTCATATTCATTGTGCAAATATTCAATGTATTCTCTTTTTAAAAATTCTAAATATTTAATCACTGCAGAAAAAATTATGTTCTTCAGTATTTTTGTCTTGTTTTTCAGCACAAATATCTAAACATTCTTAAATCAAGATACATTTACTGGAGAAGCAAAATTACTTTGTTTTCTGAAGGAAAAAATAAAACAAAAACAAGATAGACATCTTTTTTTCAGAAAACGACTTGTGCATCTCACATAAATGCATCTTGACTTAAGAATGTTTAGATATTTGTACTGGAAAACGAGACAAAAATACTGAATAAGAACAATTTTTTGCAGTGTATGTATTAAAGTGAATCGCAAAAACAGCTAAAATAGGATTAAACATGATAGAACCCCCCCATGTTTTCTTGTCTTGTGCATTCAAAGAGTGTTGGTGGAGTGTATTGTGAAGGTAAAAGCGCTGGTTGTCATTATGATTTCCTAAAGAAATCTGTCATATACATGAAGGGCCAAACCCTTAAATTCAACACTCAAATCCTGAAAGGCAGGACAAGGCATGTTTCCTTTGAATAGGTATTAAGGAGAATATTCAGAACTTAGACGGGTCTATAAAGCATGTTCGCTTTTAACCTTCTGTTGAGAGTGTTTTCATAATGCAGGCATGTTTTTATGCTCTTCCCATCAGCGGGTTTGTCATGATGCTCTTTCTGAACACTCTGCATTTAATTCTAATCAATAACATTTTTTCCCCAAAGTTTCCCAGTAGCTCATACTCACAAGCATTTGCACTATAGCAAACAGTTTAGGCATTCAGAACATGATTGGAAATTGTTATATACTTAAACTGTACAAACAGACGCCATTATTTGTTAATGGAAATGTGCATTAATGTTTGCAGGACAGCAAACAGATGCTGTGGA
This sequence comes from Culter alburnus, assembly GCA_028476615.1. Classification (NCBI taxonomy): domain Eukaryota; kingdom Metazoa; phylum Chordata; class Actinopteri; order Cypriniformes; family Xenocyprididae; genus Culter; species Culter alburnus. Next base: position 491,034 of record JAOTNS010003476.1, on the reverse strand, counting down.
AGTCGGTTGCTCAAGTATCCGGTGTTCTTCAGCTGTGAGATTGTGATCCCGTCGTTCCGTAGTGAAGTCCGATCTCCTGCTCCTGCATTTAGATATGCGAGTGCGGTTATATTTAAGTAATTTTGTCATAATTGGCCGTAAGCCCAGTGCTTCTGCTTTACGTTCTTCATTGATCTATTTTCTCACTCCGGAGTCTGTCTTTCACAGCACAGCTTTGACACTCACATTTTTTCTCATATTGACTGAGAGTTTGACACTTGGAGGTGCAAACGGCTAGCTTAGGTAAAGTCAGTATGAAATAGTTTTATGAAATATTGCAGTGTTTATCATACATTATTATTGTTTTAAATTCATGTCTCTCGTAATCTTGAATCAGAATAACTTCCCCTCCCTCTTGCCCTACATTTATTCTTGTTCCAGAAGCCATTTCACTCAGATATACGTCACAATAGGGAAGGAAAGACTAGACCAACTTCTATTTCATGATGACTTAAAGAAAATTCTGTGCTATTACACATCTTCTGAAAGAGTACAGAATCTCCAGATCAAAACACAGGTAAAGAAGAAGCAGAAACAAGTGATTGAAGCATTGCTGACACACATAAATAACACAATCATCAAACACTGAACAGAATATTACGTTACTGAATGAAATGTTGAACCCATGAAGAGGAAATGACTGTGAAGATTTGAGAGTGTTGATGGACTCGATCTACTCCATCTGCGTTTTGATCATCGCTCTGAATCACATCCAGACAAAGTCTTTAACAAAAACATGATTTTTGAAGCTAGAATCAAATGTTTTTGTTATTTAAAAGCAGATGTTCTGTTCTTTCTTTAGATATATTGTGTGTTCAGATATTCATACAACAAAATATGAAAATTTTGTGGAAATTATAAAAAATGCTGGCACTGGATGGCAACTTTAAAAAAAAAAAAAAAAACACTGGCAGGGAATGAGTGAAAAGGGTTTTAATCAAGTTATTTCAAATTTAGTTTTTAAATTTTTCAGAAAACGAGTCTTAAATATCTTATTCAGGTTGTATTTTAAATTTTAATAACTTACGTATAGTTTTTGCCTGTAAAATTGCCAAGGAAGTTGGCATAGCATTCAAAACAAACATGTAACACTTAAGTAAAATGCATGAACTTATATGAACTACCAATGAGCAATACATTTGTTACAGTATTTATTAATCTTTGTTAACATTAGTTAATAAAACTACAACTGTTCATTGTTAGTTCATGTTAGCTCAGGTCCATTAAATAATATTAACAGATACAACTTTTAAATTTGAATAATGTATTAGTCAATGTTTACAAATGTTACCCAAACATCAGTTCTGCATTTGTTGCAGCCAAAACTGAATTCATGTTTTTGAGACACAGGCTGTGTTGCAAAACGTCTGCAGGCAGCATTTTTAATACATTAGTTGCAATCTATTTTGCTCACTATGAGTATTTTTTCTGCTTGTTAGGTTATCAGAATCACTATTTGAGTTAATAGAATGCAGGTGCATGTAGACAGTGAAGCAGCTCACTTGGTTTTGAAAGCGATTGTCACAGTTTAACACGAGTGTCAAACACATTAATGACGATGTGGAAAACATGCATCGGTAATCAGAGATCACTGCTTGAATGAATCGCTCAGGATAATGGAATTACAGCCATGTGGGTGCAAGGAACAAAGATCAGAGTGCCACAGCGTGAGATGGGTGTTTCCCTGATTGAGAAAAGATGTACTCGCCGCAACTCACTACGGTAAGCAATTAGATAAAATAAATGTTATTGCAGAACGCCAACGATAACATCTGCCGTGTTGGTGAGGAACCAAAGTACACACTGATGATGACCCAGTAACAACGTGCTTGCATGCATAATTGCGAGGTCTTTTGAATAACACATTTGAATTAAACAATACAGAGTCAAGTGACCTTTTTTATTCCACATTTTATTAGATGTGTCTGCAAATCTTGCAGCGTTTGCCGGCTTCTGCTGATGTGGCATCAGTTGTTATTGTGATACTGGCGGTCCATAAAATCATTTTTTGGTCTTCAACATTTCTGGTCAGTTTTGAGATTTTGGGATCTTTTCATAATGTTTTGTTTCAGACTAGTGGAACAAAAATAAATGCTATTTTATTGCACTTTATCTATTTGCGTCTGTAGATTTTAGTTACAATACATATCTTTAAAGAGTTTTTTCTCCACTTCAGCAGCACTTACATAAACCAAACTTTACAGTTTTATTCCTGTCTATATTCTAAAGGTTTTTACTGAGGGGATTTTTCATATATCATTCAGTTTCTGCTGATGTGGCATGAGTTGTTATTATTGCAAACGCTTGGACACGTGTGATATTGGTGATCCTATAGAAATAGTGGGTAACAACACAAAAATGGTTTTCTCTGACGGGAAGCACTGGTGTTAAATGCATGTAATAAAATGCATTTAACCAACCAAATGTGCTAGTTCATGCATCTAATAAAACTCTATTTTTGGTGCCAAATGGTGCCGGATGAGTTACACACTTAAGTGTTTATTTTATTGCATTATTTGCGTCTGTAGATTTCAATGACAATACATTTATTTAAAGAGTTTTTTCTCCATTTCAGCAGCACTTAAATACAACAAAATTTACAGATTTATTCCTGTCTATATTGTGAAGGTTTTTACTGAGGGGTTTGTTCATATATGATTCGGTTTCTGCTGATGTGGCATCAGTTGTTATTATTGCAAATGCTTGGACATGCGTGATTATTGGTGATCCTATAGAAATAGTGGGTCACAACACAAAAATGGCTCAAGTTTTCTCTAACGAGAAGCACTGGTTTTAAATGCATGTAATAAAATGCATTTATGCAAGTTCATGCATTAAATAAAACTCTATTTTTGGTGACAAATGGTGCCGGATGAGTTACATGCTTAAGTGTTTATTTTATTGCACTATTTGCGTCTGTAGATTTCAATGACAATACATATCTTTAAAGAGTTTTTTCTCCACTTCAGCAGCACTTACATACAACAAAATTTACAGATTTATTCCTCTCTATATTGTGAAGGTTCTTACTGAGGGGTTTGTTCATATATAATTCGGTTTCTGCTGATGTGGCATCAGTTGTTATTATTGCAAATGCTTGGACATGCGTGATATTGGTGATCCTATAGAAACAGTGGGTCACAACACAAAAATGGCTCAAGTTTTCTCTGACGGGAAGCACTAGTGTTAAATGCATGTAATAAAATGCATTTATGCAAGTTCATGCATTAAATAAAACTCTATTTTGGTGACAAATGGTGCCGGATGAGTTACATGCTTAAGTGTTTATTTTATTGCACTATTTGCGTCTGTAGATTTCAATGACAATACATATCTTTAAAGAGTTTTTTCTCCACTTCAGCAGCACTTACATACAACAAAATTTACAGAATTATTCCTGAATATATTCTGAAGGTTTTTACTGAGGGGATTGTTTATATATCATTCGGCTGATTTTGTACAACATTTCATTCATGAAAACATGGGGAAAAAAGTTTTTCTCCCCTTCAGCAGCACTTACATACACCAAAATTTACAGTTTTATTCCTATATTCTGAAGATTTTTACAGAGGAGTTTGTTCATATAATAATCACATGATTTATATAACATTTTATTCCTAAAAACATGGTTAAAGTGTATTTTTTTCTGTCTGTTGTCAGTATAAAAAGAGTGATAAAAAGAGAAATCTCTTCTGTAAAAACATTTAACTCTATGTCAGCAAAATGAAACAAGAATTTTAAACTGTTCTGGAAATCTATGCAGTTAGTGCATGTTCTATTAACCTTATATACTTTATTATTTGTGATATTTAATAGCAATTTCAGAGTGAAAATGGATTCAAAGTAAATCCTACACCAAACTTAGTTTTAGAGGTTTGATTAAATTACTAACATTATAAGTGCTAGTAATAGTGATTATAAAACAGATCTTGCATGAGGTGTGGATGACACTATTAAACAATCTAGGACAGGTTACATTTGGACACACTGATTCTGATCTCTACTAACAGTGTTTTCCATATTATTCCGCTAAACAGAAGTTGCGTTAGCGTGTCAGTGGGAACACACTTTGTTTACTAGATAATGCTGTTATCTCATATGTGTTTATAGTTTAGTTGACATGTTACTTGTTCCATTGCACTTTTCCCGCTCTCTTCACAGGATTCTGATCAGCTCCACCTGTGTTACAGGTGGGGGGGATAATGTCATGTTGTTAGCGCGTTATTATCATACAGGTATGTGCAAAATGTTGATCTGCTGGCGAGTCAATGGCCGTGCTGTCAGATATTCACTGGGTGTGCTGCTTTGGGTGATAAATGCAGATAAGAAATGTATAAAGTTAAAGAGCAGAGATATGTTTGGACTTTCATCACCATAGAAGGTCGGTATTCAGGGTTGTGTGTCGAATTAATGACCGTCTGCCTTTCTATTTTTACCACAGAAGTCCAAAAGCCAGTGCAATGAAAGGTCTGTCAGGTGATGATGAAAGAGAGCCTCTTCTAGAATGAAGCGGTTCAGGTGAAATTGAGTCAGTATTTTTTCCTAGAGGAAAATGTTATTGCCCGGCTCTTTCACTGGAGATTTAATGAGTTATGAGTCATTGAAGTATCAACTTTGTCTCAGATGTTTCTTGAAATAAAAATAGACACAAATGAGTCAATACTTCTCATTCAGCTATAAATGTGGAGCAACTCAGATCATTTGATGAGAAATATCTGAGATGTCTAACATTTGATCACAGACTTTAGGATCTTCTTATCTCTTCTGAAATTCTTGATGAGACCAATGATGTAATGTGGTGTTATTCTCAAGAAAATTAGCATTTTATCTTCTTTTAATCCCATTGTTGATATATAAATGATAACTCATTTGTGATTTCTTTTTGTTCTTACAGGTTGTTTTGACTTGAATGCATTGCTGAGAAAGCTTTGCAAATAACTTTTTTGAACTTGTTCTTTTTGAAGTTAGATTTTTTTGCAAATTACTTGATCTTTTTGAATTTATTTGCAAATAAATTGCTTTTTTTTAAAAAAAAAAAAACAAACATTTTTAAAATTTATTTTATTTTTTGAAAATTACATTTTTATTTTTTTTTGCAAATAACATTTTTTTTTTTTTTTTTTGCAAATGGCAATCTTTTAAAATATTTTTTTTTGCAGATAACTTGATCTTGTTCAATTTTTTTTGCAAATAACTATACCTTTCTGAATTTTTATTTATTTATTTATTTTTTATTTTTGCAAATGATTGAAGCCCTGATATACTTCAAAGAACAAACTTCTTCGAACTACCATTCGTCCATGGTGATGACGTAATAGGTAGGTGTGGCTCTGGGGCCCCGCCGTGGAATTCTTACTTCTTTTTACCCCCAAACAAACAACAAAAAAAGAACTTCGCTGTGAGTATATCGCGGCCTTTAATCTTAGTTGTCATGCAGTAAGAGTATAGAGCGATAAAATGAATGTGCAGCAGTGGCATTTTATCTCCTCCATTTTAGATATATAAGTTAGATCTCATTTGTAATTTCTTTTCTTTCTTACAGGTTGTTTTGACTTGAATGCATCATGGAGAAAGCTCCTCTGTTTCATTAGAGATGTTTTTCTTGTTGGCAACTCTTGTGTTCTTCTAATTGATCCAGTAGATCAGCATTGGCGGATCTCTAGCATGCTGAATGCTTACAGGAGTCGTGATGTCCAGCGGCCTACATAACCAATCTGGGAATGATGCAGGGAATTCGAGGGAGCAGTCCCCAAGCATTTCATTCCTGTTGGTGGGTTTGCACAAGACAGGCGCGTTGTGGTCGCCTAAGTGCTGGTTCACAGGCCCTGCGCCGTCTGTATAAGCCCCGAACAGCACGTCAGCACCCACCAGCAGCTCTCTGCGGTCAGGCCTGATTGTGTTTGCAACCCTTTTTGACTCCACCAGACGTGAACTCATAACATGCCAGTGCTTTGTTATGGTACCTGTGAGCTTTGAGCCCCACCAGCTGCTGGTCATGACTGCTCCCACAGGAGGAGGAGTGGTGCTCACTGACATTTGCTGACATTCCATATTACTGCCTTAGAAATGGCTGGGGGTTTATTGCATTTTGAAAGAATCTTCACATTAATGCATTTTTTGTAAAATATATATTTTTTAATTAAAAAAAAAAAAAAAAAAACTTAAATCAAATGCAAATAACTTAATCGTTTGGATTTTTTGTAAATAACTAGATCTTTTTTTGATTTGCAAAAAACATGATTTTTTATTTTTTGCAAATAACTTGATCATTTAGATTTTTTTGCAAATAACATATTTTTTTATTTATTGCAAATAACTTGATCTTTTTAATTTTTTGCAAATAACGATCTTTTTTGCAAATAACATGATTTTTTATTTTTGCAAATAACGATCATTTTGATTTTTTTGCAAATAACTTGATCCTTTTGAAGTTTTGCAAATAATTAGATTGTTTTTTTGCAAATCACATGATAGTTTTTAATTTTTGCAAATAACAATCTTTTTTAATTTAGATTTTATTTTTCAAATAACTTTTTCAAATAACTTCTTTTTTGCAAATAACATGTTTTTTTTGCAAATAACTTGATCATTTTGATATTTTTGCAAATAACATGATTTTTTTATTTTTTGCAAATAACTACATATTTTAGCAAATAACTTGATCTTTTTTTAAGTTTTGCAAATAACTAGATTGATTTTTTTGTGCAAATAACATGATAGTTTTTCATTTTTGCAAATTTTTTTTTTTTTTAATTTAGATTTTATTTTGTAAATAACTTGATATTGATCGTTGAACAATCTTAATAACACTTAAATCCTGTATATCAGTGTTTTTCAAGTGGTGGGTCACAAGACAAAGTGTGCAAGTCAAAGAAACAACAATAACATAAAAATGTTTTCTGATGCAAGAGTTTTATTTTGAAAGACATGCGTGAAAGAAAGACAAAGTCCCTAGTTCCTGGGGAAAGTTCCTGCGGTGGAAACGCGGCATTAGTAAGTAATGAAATTACCAAAAAGTACCAACAAGTTACGTAACTGGCACGTCGTGTGTTAGTGGGGAAAGATTTGCATGCAGGTATGATGTTCATTCTGTTCATCATGATCAGTGTTTTATTGTTTTATTAACAGTTAATGTTAGTATTGTGTATTTACCAGTGTAACTAGCTGATATGGTTTTCTGAGCGCACACACCTGAAAAGCGCGCACAGAAAGCTGGCTATCAGATGGTGCGTCCTGTGAGTATTAAACAAAGTTCTCTTTCATGTCTTATTGCACTTAAACTGTCAAAAACACACAAAGTTCACAAACACAGTCGGTTATGTCTGTGAATGTAAACTACAGTGTATATTAATCTGTTTATTAAAGTGACAGCAGCGTAATATACAGTACAACCGCTGTACCTGCTGTTAATATGAATCAAACAACAAAAGAAAAACAGAAAATCACTCACTGCTCTTGATTAGATTCTTTCTTCTTTTGAACTTCTAAATAGAATGTTTAATGAACAAAATATTTGGCCGTACTTTGACTGATATTACCATTTGTTTATTGAACTGTTGTAGAAAAGCACACTTTGTTGTGTTGAGAAACCAAAGATGAACGAGAACATCAAAATCAAACTGAAACTAGACTTACAGAGTTGATCATTTTGGGTTGTACTCTTGCTCTGGTCTCATATTCAAATTATGAACTCTACAAGTTCAGTTTCAGTCTGATGTTGATGTTCTCATCGTCCTTGGTTTCTCATGGCCTGTTCATATTTCCCGAGTGCTATTTTGATGCTAACCTCTAGCATTCAGTAGGGCCCGCCGGCACGGCAAAAGCGTGGAGTACACGGACTTGGTCTTGACTTACATGTAACAAGGTTGCACTAATTGGAGGAGGAAGTGCCGGGGATGTTTAGCGCTGACGGGGCTTGAGGACCAAGGATCTGTGATCTGAGCCCGAACTGGATCCTGTTTCGGCCTCCAATTCCTCCAGCTAATCCGGCAGCGGCCATAGGCTGCAGGGAAGCAAGCCTGCATCCGACCGCAGAGCGCACAGAGTTGGCAGCACCTGCAGCAGGAGGATCAAAGAGGCCAGAGTTAAGCCACCTACTGGATCCGTGTCACACTATATCCACAGGATATTATGTCGCTCTCAGTAGCCACAGCAGCTGGTCAGCTGGACACCAGTGGATCATGTTTGGCTGTGAGATCCTCTCAGAAATCAAGGCTTCTCAAGGTCAAAGATGGTTCTAGTTGGTCCAAAACATGACGAATACAGACACTGCGTTCGTACCTACAGTTTTTCAGGAAATATTCAAGACTGCATGCCTTAATGTGACATCTAATTAAAGGCTTTATTTAGATGAATTTAGATTAAAATATCCAAAAACCACTAGAAAAATGTTATGTATTTTGTTGACTTCTGTACTTACATCTCAAACGTTTCCAACAATGCAGAGAAATTAACCAGGGCACGGACTGTGACGTTTCGTCGCCTGTCAATGAAATCATATCCGCGTTACCCTCGATTTCCAGTTTTACTTTCGTAGAAACCACTGAAACACCAAAGATGCTTTAATAGATTATGTGTTTTATTAGACAGGTGAGCAACTGTTTGGATACATTCATCGACAGAAAACTAATCATGTTATAGAGCTCAACACGGTTAGTCTTATTGTTTGGAAGTGGCCGACTGCAGCGTAAGCATAATAAAAGCTCTGCTGGACTCCCGCGGCTCTCGACCCGTCCTGCTTCAAACCACAGTACGTTAATAAAACACTAATAAATTAGCTCATCAATGAACATGATTTCAGTGAACATGGAGGTGAAGACGACAACTCCCATGAATCCACACTCATTCACGGCATTATCAAGCTATGCCTTTGTTTTGAATAAGTGACCTCTAGTGGTGAAAATTACATATTGTGCCTTTAAATAGGTCACAACGGGTTTCCGAGTAAAGTCCGCTGTTCATGCAAGCAGTTCATGATTGGCGTCTTTGACAGTCAGTTTGAGATATATTTGAGTATTGTGTGTATCTTTGAATAGTTTACAAAATAAAACAATAGGCTACTCTTTGAAATCATAATTGTATTTCATTATATTGTTTTAAACCCTAAGAGCCAGATTTACTAAACAGGGCGAATTAACGCGAGAGCGCAATTCCAAAAAAGTGCTGACGGGAGTGGAAAGTTCTGTGCTTGATAAACTGATGATGCACAAATTAATGTACACAGATGCAGCAGAATTATTTCCATAATGACAAACACAATCCAAGAGCAGCACAAATTAGCATCTGGTTTAAAACATGCTTTTTTGGCTGTAAATAATGGCGAAATTACCAGTAAATTGACTAGCTCAAACCTTAGTAAATCACGATTTACTAAGGTTTGAGCTAGTCAATTTACTGGTAATGATTCATTTTAAAACTCTCCTCCCATAAATTTAGCATCTGAAAGGGGAACTCCTACAAATGCATATGCAATAATGTCAGCAGCAAAAACAACCCTGTCCATGCCTTTTCAGCACTATTTTTTCTCTGCGTATATTTAGTAAATCCTAACAGTAGTTTTTTAACGCCAAAAGAGGGTTTGCGTTGGCGCATGCTGTTAATAAATCGGGCCCCAAATCTTTTTGCTTATAACATTCTTCATTAACAATTATTCAGTTATTTGTAATTAAAAAAAAAAAAAATCAACATCAACATAGCTACTTTTTGATAGTTTTTTTTACTTATTTTATGAGTAAGTACTTTAACTCATGAGTAGCTCGTCAAACTACAGTTTTCAGAGTAGCTTCCCCAAGGCTGATGTTTTCTTCAGAAGGTGTTTTTCTCGTCGTCACGTGGAGCAGTTTTTGAGCCTGAGGTCTTGTAAACATCATGTCAAGCTGTATAGCATTATCTGCATCTGTATGTAGTGTCTGTCATAATGGAGTACAGTATCAGTGACACATGGTGTAAAGGTGCAGTGAAGCACTCGTGTCTATCTGTGTTTCTAGTGTATAAATCAGCTCCTCCCCTCTGAAAGCAGCATCAAAGCAACACGACCACAGACTGCCTTCTTTCGCTCTTTGTGCTGCTTGGCTCGGCAACAGATGTTCTGGAAGCTATCCGTTACCTTAATGTTATTCTACCTCTTCAACACAACAAATGGCCATTACTAATAATTAAAACTGCATAATCTAAAAATAGCCCCGCAATTAGGCTGAATATGAACGGTATGTCAGAAAACTTTGGCTGGATAAGAGGTTAATGATTACTGTGTTTGTGGTTTTTTGTAGGAAAGGAACATTTGAGTGCTTCATAGCTCTCATATTACTAAAGGTTCTGTTTTTATAGCCGTATTTCAGCGGGACACGTCGCTATCGGATGTCTCAGATGACATGGACATGATCAGTCCTTGAACTTTCACGTGATAATCACAGACGATAGCGTGATGATAATCAAAAAGCAGCAAAAACAAACATCCTCTGCTGATCATGTTGATAATTAGCTCTAAATGAGCAGAGCAGAGCTCTGTCTTCATCTCTGGCCTTGAATATTCAGTGTTGTTAGAATATAAAAATGTCATTTACATGCCAAGGTCAGAGGAAGTGAAGAATAAAGCCGTTTCCACTTTGGCCGTGTTCCAGCAGTATTACCGTGGTACTTCTGCAGCAGCGGTGTGAATGATCCCGAGTCTTTCAGGACGGTCGCTATTTAAAGTCCTATCAGATGTGGCCCGCTGCCAAAGCTTTTCTGTGACCGGCATATAGAGCTGGAGAAATGGACTCATAATCCTCTTAGACTTATGTTTGGGTAAATATTTGGACACGCAATTTCACAACCATTAGTTTAAGAATAGATACAACACGTGTGGAAAATTCACATGCCTATATTTTACACTAGATTTTTTACATTCAGTGATATTTTTTTATAAGTGGTGCTTAACTGCGCAAAACTTGCTACTATGATGCTATTGATTTGATAAAGTGTTCAGAGCATTTTTTAGTATGTTGCTATTTGGTTGCTACATAGCAAAATCCCCAGAGTTAATTCAACTCTGCTCAGAGTATATATGGTGTTAAAGTAACACTGAAGCAGAGTTAAAGTTAATGAGATAATTAAGCAATTAATAAGGCTGTGCCTTGTGTTTTTTATTTCTTCAGTGATTCTGCTTGTTAACAGCAGGTGTTCATCACTAATGCACAATCATTACTTAATTAATTGCTTAATTATCTCATTAAATTTAACTCTGCTTCATTGTTATTTTAACACTATTTAGAAAGGGACCATATGTACTCTGAGCAGAGTTGATTTAACTCTGGTGTTGCAAGTAGTTGCTAGGGTGTTCTTTGTGGTTACTAGGGTGTTGCTATGTGGTTATTAGGGTGACTGGATTTAGACCGTATCATAGTACTGAGACTGCTCTTATTAAAGTTACAAATGATTTGCTCTTATCATCAGATCATGGTTGTATGTCTCTATTAGTGTTACTGGATCTTAGTGCTGCATTTGATACTATCGACCACAACATTCTTTTGAATAAACTCGAAAATTACGTTGGCATTAGTGGAATTGCATTGGTTCAAATCATACTAATCTGACCGGTATCAATTTGTAGCAGTAAACGAAGCAATGTCATATCGATCACAAGTTCAGTATGGAGTACCACAAGGCTCAGTACTAGGACCGTTGCTTTTCATCCTGTACATGCTACCCTTGGGAGATATCGTTCGATTTCACTGTTACGCTGATAATACTCAGCTCTGTATTTCTTTGCGGCCTGACGAAACAATGCATAGTTGATATAAAAAAAGTGGATGACTAATAATTTCTCTCTGCATGTAATAACCGAGAATACCGTCTAACACTTGATGGCTTCTCTGTTAAGTCTTCGTCGTCAGTTAGGAACCTGAGTGTGCTCTTCGATACTAATCTTTCATTTGAAAGCCACATTTCTAGCATCTGTAAAACCGCATTCTCCCATCTTAAATATATCTAAACTATGACATATGCTTTCAATGACAAATGCGTAACAGTTAGTTATGCGTTTATGACCTCAATACTAGATTACTAGGTGGTTGCCCTGCAGGCTTAATAAACAAACTCCAGCTGTTCCAAAAATGCAGCAGCTTGAGTTCTTACTAGAACCAGAGAGTATTAACATATTAGCCTTGTTTGGGATGCAGACACACTCTGTCAGTTTAAATCTAGACTAAAAACACATCTCTTTAACCTGTAAGCAATAATAACTGACATGATCCATGATATCATGATATTTTTAGTGATATTTATAAATTGTCTTTCTAAATGTTTTGTTTGCATGTTGCTAATGTACTGTTAAATGTGGTTAAAGTTACCATCGTTTCTTACTGTATTCACAGAGACAAGAGCCGTCGCTATTTTCATTTTTAAACACTTGCAGTCTGTATAATGCATAAACACAACTTCATTCTTTAATAAATCTCTCCAACAGTGTAGCATTAGCCGTTAGCCACGGAGCATAGCCTCAAACTCATACAGAATCAAATGTAAACAATATAACAGTATACAATACTCACATAATCCGCCGCATGCATGCCGCATGCATGACGAACACTTAGTAAAGATCCATTTGAGGGTTATATTAGCTGTGTAAACTTTGTTTATGCACTGTTTAAGGCAAGCGCGAGCTCCGTGGGTGGAGAGCACGAGATTTAAAGGGGCCGCAGCATAAATCGGCTCATATTTAATGATGCCCCAAAATAGGCAGTTAAAAAAATTAATTAAAAAAAATCTATGGGGTATTTTGAGCTGAAACTTCACAGACACATTCAGGGGACACTTTAGACTTATATTACATCTTGTAAAAAAACGTTCGATGGCACCTTTAAGCAAAATAACCTGGATGAATATTTGAGTGTTGAATGGTTGCTAGGGTGTTCTTCTGTGTAGTTGCCAAGATGTTGCTATACAGTTGCTAGGGCATCACTGTGCGGTTGCTAGGGTCTTCTGGGTGGTTGTTAGGTGGTTGCAAGGGTGTTGTGTATAGTTGCTAGATATTTTGTGAAGCGCATTCCTGTCTGGAGCACAAACACTGCAGAACGATGCAAATGCTCAACTTTAATAGTTACTGACACTATGAGCACCAGTACTGATGATTGACCTAGAAAACTCCATTAACTCTAATATTCATGCATTTTAGAAGTTTATCTAATGTTGACTAATGGGTTCATCTGATGCATTAATCATTTCAGTTTAGGTGTGTCGAACAGTTATAGTTCTTCCGCTGGAATTCAGGGAATCAGTTTTTTGATAGCATATCAAACAGATACTCGTTTCTACGGTAACGTGGGTTTGTAGCATAAGCAGTGATAGAGTTTGATAAACAGGGCAGCGCTGTTGTTTTTATGATTGTTCCAGAGAGAGTTTATGTGTCGCCCCCTTCATTATTTAATCCAAACACATGAACAGCATGAGCTGAATACTGAGTGTGTCTGTCCTCTGGCACACATGTGAACTTTATCAAGCTTTGACTGTTACCACATGTGAGGAAGACCCCACGCTCAACATGCTGGTTTAGACTGTGTTCTTTGTATACATGAGCTTCAATATGAACCCTGACCCAGGATCAGCTTCCCGGTCTACTTTTTTTTCTGCTCAAAACTGATTTTGGGTTGTTCACCTTTTAAAGGTGGTAAGCATAAAACACTCTGACATCATAAACAAATTTCATAATATCATACGATGTCATATGACATCCGAAAAACTTTAAACTTCCCGTATTAAATCAGTGCATAAGTGTAACATTTGAACGTCTCATCACTGTTTAAGTGTCACAACATTTCACTCTAATGCATTGATTGCAAAAAAAAGATTTTCTTGCTTTCGATTATTTTTGAGTTATTTTCCAGTACAAATATGTAAAAATTCTTAAATCAAGATTGTGTGTCATAGTATTATATTATATAAGTCACACATATTATATATTTACAAACTTTTATTTTAGATTGAATTTTTACATTGAAATTGAATTTTTTAATTTACTTGTTTTTGATAGTATGTTCATATTTGGTGTTTTTTTTTTTTTTTTTTATTATATCTCACTTATTTTAAAATAATGTTTGTATAATTGTATGCTTTTTTCCTTCTGTGAAGCGCTTTGAGATGCTACTTTTAAAGGCACTATAGAAAATAAATTTTATTATTATTATTATATTATTATTAGATTAATTGCATTGCGATTAATCGATTTGACAGCACTTATATATATATATATATATAAATAAATAAACACACACAAAGTATTATATAATATATGTATTATCTAATATATTTTATAGTATATATTAAGTTTCCTGAAAAATTGATAAATATGCATAACATTAAAAAAATCTGCCAGATTCAGGGTCAGAAAAATAAACCTAATTCAAAGGGAAAACAAGATTTTTATTTTTCTGACCTCACTTAATTTTGATGCAATTTCTCATAAAAACAAAACATAATATCATAAGTTCTTAAATATGTGTCTTGATTTATGAATATTTAGGTATTTGTACTGACAAAAATACTAAATCATTTTTTTTGGAGTGTGTAAGTCAATATATAAACCTGTTTTAAAACAAATATATTTGAGCACCTTTCTGTAGTACTTCTATTATTTTATGATTCATGCCAAACAATTATGAGTTTGATTGATTGATTGATCAAAATCACATGAATTCTGTTTACACTAAAAATTCTGATTCATTTCCACATGAAAGTGGCTCAGATCAGAATTGAAAATGTCATTTTTGCTGTTCCGTCAGCTTCCTATGTAGGCAGTATTTTAAGGGATCACAGGGTAGCGCCATGTCCTACAGATCCCTTTTTGCATCTATCCTTTAATGCTAGATTGCCTGTTTAAACACAATATTTTGTAAGTGTGATGTATCTTTATGCTTATGCAGCCTATGTAGAGCGTCCATTTCAGTTAGTAGGCAGCTTTTGTCATCCAAAATCAATCCTATGTCACATATGAGGGGAAACTATCAAATTTAAGCCTAATTCAGTGCATTTATTGACCAGACTAAAAGCTGTCTCCCTGTTGTACATGTACGTGTGTGTTTGCACCTGTCCGCCGCAGCCGATGCCCCATTCACTCATGATGGGCGACTCGTCCATGCCTTTGAAACGTACTCTCATCATGTTACTAACACTTGCCGTCTAACGTGTGTCCACAAACAAAATCTGATGCAGATAGAGATGTAGTTTTACCGCACAGCTGCTGTGAATGTCTGCGGACAGCTGTTCAAACTCGAGGAGAGACGCCCGTGACCTCTGCGGCGACGTCTTCACCTTCGGATCGCTGAAGAACAACTGGGCACAGACTTTACTTGTGCACTGCAAAAGAGGATTGTTGAAGTATAAGTGTTTTTGTACTTCATGTTCAATTCAATAGATTACTTTGTAATTATCTGTGTGGAAATTGTTTTAGTCAGACTTTTGCATAAAGTCTGGACCAGCTTAATCCGGCCAAGAACCACCAAAAAGTGACTAAACATGGTTTATTTTCTTTGTACATGATGTTTTATGTGTAATATGGATTTAACGCAAGTGACTGGACTCAAAAATTGCCAAAAAAAAAAAAAAAATTGTTTTCCAGTACAAAAACATTCTTAAATCAAGATGCATTTACTTGAGAATCAAAATGACTTGATATTAAGTCATTTTCTGGTCAAAATGAAGTGAGTTTGTGCTTAAAACATTAAAGGTTTATTAAAAGTGCACTGCAAAAGACACATTTTTTGAGAGGATTATTGAAGTACTTCAAAACTTAACGTTTAATTCAATATATTTGTAATTATTTGTGAAATTCACTGCATGGAAATTGTTTCTACATCAATTTTTCCCCCGTTTACTCAAACGTTTGATTATCAGCATAAAGTCTGGACCAGCTTAGTCCGTGTTTTAGCTTAAAAAGTGACTAAACGTGGTTTATTTTCTTTGTACATGATGTTTTACGTGTAATATGGATTTTTATTTTTGTCTTGTTTTCCAGTACAAATCTCTAAACATTCTTAAATCAAGATGAATTTACTTGAGAAGCAAAATTACTTGATATTAAGTGTTGTTTTCTGGTCAAAATGAAGTGAGTTTGTGCTTAAAACATTAAGAACAAATATCTGCCAATGGGGGTCAGAAAGATAAACTTAATTTAAAGTGAAAACTAGTTTCTTTTTTGACCCCATTGGCAGACATTTCTCTAGTTTTAAGTGTAAAGTCACTTAATTTTGACACATTTTTCATGTCATTTTGCTTCTCAAGGAACAGTTAAGTTAATTGCAAGTAAAAATCGGCAAGTAACATGAAATTTTGAAGCAGAAAGACTGAAATAGCATTCAAAACTTTTTATTTTCCAACTGCATCTTGATTTAAGAATGTTTAGATATTAAGTGCACAAAATTACTGAGGAAGAACATCATTTTTGCAGTGAAAATAGACTAAATATTTTCCTGCAAGATACTAAAAGGGTCAATCCGGGGGTCAATTATCCACCTCCGCAAGAATCGCAACATATTTTAGTCTTCTATTCTCTCTCTTTTCCATCTTTCTCTCTGTTTTTCAGGTGCTGGATTGGTGTCGCCGTCGCCCAGAGGTGAATATGGTGTTGATGGACAGCTCTAGATGCCGTGGCGAAACCCTCAATCATTTTTTACACATCACTTTAACAACTGAAGGCACAGCCTTTCACCACGGCACAGAAGACACAGCAGAGAATAGAAAGAAAGAGAAAGAGGGGAAAGAGGTTTCAAAAGAGAAACGGGATCCCTGCGCTTCACAAAAGGGAATTCGCTTAAAGGTATCATTATTCCTAGAGAAAGAACCGAGCCTCCGAAAGCAGATGAGACTTCAGCGTCGTTGCCTGAGGCCAAACGCACAAAAAAAGACCACAAGAAGGTGTAGATGGGCCGGATCGGGACACATGTCCCAGCTGGGCCGCCTTTGCTCGCCGCGCTTTGGTGTCTCATCCGATTACATGCGGCTCCGTAGCGGCATTGTACTGTACGTGGGCGAGAAGATGAAAGATTTAAGAGAGATGACGCTCAGTTTAGAGGTTCTGAAGATAGTTAGAGATGCTTTATGATATTGATGGATCCTTTTGCTGTAAAGGGGAAGATAAAGCTTATCAAATGGCTTGTGCTTTAGTCACACTTTTATAGAGCGAGTTATCGGTTTGTGTGGCCTGTGTGATGTGGTGAAAATTATTTTTAACATCTAGTGTAATAGTATAAAAGATTATTTTAAAAGAAGTGTCGTATGCTCATCAGGGCCGAATTTGTTTGATAAAAAAAGCATTGAAACAGTGATATATTTTTACAAATTAAAATATATTATAAACTATGATTTATTCCTGTGATCAAAGCTGAATTTTCAGCATCATTACTCCAGTCTTCAGTGTCACATGATCCTTCAGAAATCATTCTGATATGATGATTTGATACTCAAGAAACATTTATGATTATTATCAGTGTTGAAAACAGTTCATATTTTTGTGTAAACTGTGATGCATTTTATATTTCAGGATTCTTTGATGAATAGAACGTTCAAAAGAACCGTTTATTTGAAAAAGAAATCTTCTGTAACATTATAAATGTCGTTACTGATCAATTTAATGTGTCTTTTCTAAATAAAAACTTTAATTTCTTTAAAAAAAAATCTTATGAATGGTAGTTTATGAGAAATTAATTGCACTCTAAAAAAAAAATGCTGCATTAAAAACAACACAAGGTGGATTGAAAATGGACAAACACAGTGATTGGGTTGTTTAACCCAGCGGTTGGGTTAAATGTTTGCCCAACCTGCTGGGTAGTTTTATTTAACTCAACTATTGTTTAAAATTACTGTATATCTGGCTTAAAATTAACCCAAAATAGATTGGAAATTAAAAATCAGACACATAATTACTAGAGGCAACAATAATAATCAAATGGTGAACATTTATTAATAAGCAATTTAATAAATGTTTATTTTTTAATTATTATTTATTAAACATATTAATAAATGTTAATCTCCAACATACTTTGGGTTTATTTTAAGCAATCAATACAGTAATTTTTAAACAATAGTTGAGTTAAATAAACTACCCAGCAGTTGGGCAAACATTTAACCCAATTGCTGGTTAAAACAACCCAATCGCCGGGTTAAAACAACCCAATCGCCGGGTTAAAACACCCATCGCCAGGCCAAGGTTAAAACACCCAATCCGCTGGTTAAAACAACCCAATCGCCTGGTTTAAAACACCCAAAAACAACCCATCGCCTGGTTTAAAACAACCCAATCCGTTAAAACATCCGCTGGGTTAAAACAACCCAATCGCCGGGTTAAAACAACCCCATCGCCGGGTTAAAACAGACCAATCGCCGGGTTAAAACAACCCAATCCGCTGGGTTAAAACAACCCAATCCCGGTTAAAACAACCCAATCCGCTGGGTTAAAACAACCCAATCGCCTGGTTAAAACAACCCAAGTTAAAACAACCCAACACCCATCCGCTGGGTTAAAACAACCCATCGCCGTTTTCGCCGAAACAACCCAATCGCCGGTTAAAAAACCCAATCGCCTGGTTTAAACACCCAATCGCCTGGTTAAAGCAACCCAATCGCCTGGTTTAAAACAACCCAATCGCCTGGCAACCACCCATCGCCTCGTTTAAAACAACCAATCGCCTCGGTTTAAAACAACCCAATCGCCTGGTTTAAACAGACCCACCCGGTTAAAACAACCCAATCGCCGAGTTAAAACAACCCAATTCGCCGGGTTAAAACAACCCAATCGTCGGGTTAAAACAACCCAATCGCCGGGTTAAAACAACCAAACACCGGGTTAAACAGGCCGGTTAAACAGACCAATCGACAGGTTAAAACAACCCAATTTGCTGGGTTAAAACAACCCAATTGCCTGGTTAAAACAACCCAATTCGCCGGGTTAAAACAACCCAATCGCCTGGTTTAAAACAACCCAATCGCCTCGTTTAAAACAACCCAATCGCCTGGTTTAAACAACCCAATCGCTCGTTTAAAACAACCCAATCGCCTGGTTTAAAACAGACCAATCGCCGGGTTAAAACAACCCAATCGCCGAGTTAAAACAACCCAATTCGCCGGTTAAAACAACCCAATCGTCGGGTTAAAACAACCCAATCGCCGGGTTAAAACACCCATCACCGGTTAAACAGACCAATCGCCGGGTTAAAACAGACCAATCGACAGGTTAAAACAACCCATTTGCTGGTAAAACACCCAAAACCCAATTCGCCTGGTTAAAACAACCCAATCGCCTGGTTTAAACAACCAATCGCCGGTTAAAACAACCCAATCGCCTGGTTTAAACAACCCAATCGCCTGGTTTAAAAGACCAATCGCCGGTTAAACAACCCAATCGCCGGTTAAAACAACCCATTCGCCGGGTTAAAACAACCCAATCGCCAGGTTAAAACAACCCAATCGCCGGGTTAAACCCAACCGGGTTAAAACAACCAATCGCCGGTTAAACACCCAATCGCCGGGTTAAAACCAATCGACGGTTAAACAACCAATCGGGTTAAAACAACCCAATCGCCTGGTTAAACAACCATCGCCGGGTTGTTCCAATCGCCAGTTAAAACAACCCAATCGCCGGTTAAACAACCCAACCCAATCGCCCAATCGCCTGGTTAAACACCCAATCGCCTGGTTGTCGCCAGGTTTAAACAACCCAATCGCCTCGTTTAAAACAACCCAATCGCCTGGTTAAAACAACCCAATCGCCGGTTAACAACCCAATCGCCGTTTAAACCCAACGGTTTAAAACCCAATCGCCTGGTTAAAACAACCCAATCGCCTCGTTTAAAACAACCCAATCCTCGTTTAAAACAACCCCATCGCCGGTTAAAACACCCATCGCCTCGTTTAAACAACCAATCGCCGGGTTAAACAACCCAATCGCCGCCAGGTTAAAACAACCCAATCGCGGGTTAAACACCCCATCGGGTTTAAAACAACCCATCCGGGTTAAAACACCCATCGCCGGGTTAAAACAACCAATCGCCAGGTTAAAACAACCCCATCGCTGGTTAAACACCCAATCGCCTTTAAAACAACCAATCGCCGGGTTAAAACAACCCAATCGCCGGGTTAAAACAACCCAATCGCCGGGTTAAACAACCCAATGCCCAAACAACCCATCGCCTGGTTAAAACAACCCAATCGCCAGGTTAAAACAACCCAATCGCCTCGTTTAAACACCATCGCCTTTAAACACCAATCGCCTGGTTTAAACAACCCAATCGCCGGTTAAACAACCCATCGCCGGTTAAACAACCCATCGCCGGTTTAAACAACCCATCGCCGGTTAAAAACAACCCATCGCCGGTTAAAACAACCCATCGCCTGGTTTAACAACCATCGCCTGTTTAAACAACTCAATCGCCGGGTTAAAACAACCCAATTCACCGGGTTAAAACAACCCAATCGCCAGGTTAAAACAACCCAATCGCCGGGTTAAACAACCCAATCGCCGGGTTAAAACAACCCAATCGCCTGGTTAAACAACCCAATCTCCTGGTTTAAAACCCCAATCGTTTAAACAACCCAATCGCCTGGTTTAAAAACCATCGCCGGGTTAAACACCCATCGCCGGGTTTTAAACACCAATCGCCGGGTTAAAACAACCCATCACCGGGTTAAAACAACCATCGCCGGTTTAAAACAACCAATCCGTTAAACAACCCAATCCGTGGTTTAAACAACCCCAATCGCCTCAACACCAATCGCCTGGTTAAAACAACCCATCGCCGGTTAAACAACCCAATCGCCGGTTAAAACACCCAATCGCCTGTTAAAAACACCCAAGTTAAAACCACCCTCGCCGGTTAAAACCAATCGCCGGGTAAACAACCAGGGTTAAAACAACCCATGGTTAAACAACCCATCACCGGGTTAAAACAGACCATCGCCGGTTAAACAACCCAATCGACAGGTTAAAACAACCCAATCCGCTGGGTTAAAACAACCCAATCGCCTGGTTAAAACAACCAATCGCCTGGTTAAAACAACCCAATCGCCGGGTTAAAACAACCCATCGCCGGTTAAAACAACCCAATCGCCTCGTAAAAACAACCCAATCGCCTGGTTAAACACCCCATTTCGCCTGGTTTAAACAACCCAATCCGGGTTAAAACAACCCAACCCGGTTAAAACACCCAATCGCCTCGTTTAAAACAACCCAATCGCCGGGTTACCCAATCGGGTTAAAACAACCCAATCGCCGGGTTAAAACAACCCATTCACCGGGTTAAAACAGAACCAATAAACAGACCAATCGCCGGTTAAAACAACCCATAAAACACCCCATCGCCGGTTAAAAACAACCCAATTCGCCTGGTTAAAACAACCCAATCGCCTGGTTTAAACAACCCAATCGCCGGGTTAAAACAACCCAGTCGCCTCGTTTAAAACAACCCAATCGCCTGGTTTAAAACACACCAATCGCCGGGTTAAAACAACCCAATCGCCGAGCCTGTTTAAAACACCCAATCGCCGGGTTAAAACAACCCAATCGCCGGTTAAAACAACCCAATCGCCGGGTTAAAACAACCCATTCACCGGGTTAAAACAGACCAATCGCCGGGTTAAACAGACCCAATGGTTAAAACAACCCAATTCGCTGGGTTAAACACACCAATCGCCTGGTTTAAACACCAATCGCCGGTTAAACAACCCAACCGGTTAAAACAACCCAAAGGGTTAAACACCCAATCGCCGGTTAAAACAACCCAATCGCCAGGTTAAAACAACCCAATCGCCCGTTTAAAACACCCAATCGCCTGGTTAAAAACAACCCAATCGCCTGGTTAAAACAACCCAATCGCCTGGTTAAAACAACCCAATGCCATCGTTTTAAAACAACCAAAAACACCCAATCGGGTTAAAAAACCCAATCGCCGGGTTAAAACAACAATCGCGGGGCCAGGTTAAAACAACCCAATCGCCTTGTTTAAAACAACCCAATCGCCTGGTTAAACAACCAATCGCCTTTAAACAACCCCATTCCCGTTTAAAAAAACCCAATCGCCTGGTTTTAAAAACCAATCACCGGGTTAAACAACCCAATCGCCAGTTAAACAACCCAATCGCCGGTTAAAACAACCCAATCGTCGGGTTAAAACAACCCAATCGCCGGGTTAAAACAACCCATTCACCGGGTTAAAACAGACCAATCGCCGGGCCAATGGTTAAAACAACCCAATTAACCAAAACAACCCAATTCGCCTGGTTAAAACAACCCAATCGCCTGGTTTAAAACAACCCAATCGCCTGGTTAAAAACCCACAAACAACCAATCGCTGGTTTAAACAAAATCGCCGGGTTAAAACAACCCAATCGCCGGGTTAAAACAACCCAATCGCCGGTTAAAACAACCCATCGCGGGTTAAAACACCAATCGGGGTTAAAACACCCAAGGTTAAAACGCCAAACAACCGGGTTAAAACAGACCAATTTAAACAACCCAATCGCTGGGTTAAAACAACCCAATAAACAACTCAATCGCCGGTTAAAACAACCCAATTCACCGGTTAAAACAACCCAATCGCCAGGTTAAAACAACCCAATGTTCCCAATCGGTTTAAAACAACAATCGCCTAAAACAACCCAATTGCCTGGTTAAACAACTCAATCGCCGGGGGGATCGCCCCACCCAATCGCCTGGTTAAAACAACCCAATCGCCAATCGGGGTCGCCAAAACAACCCAATCGCCTGGTTTAAACAACCCAATCGCCTGGTTTAAAACAACCCAATTCGCCGGGTTAAAACAACCCAATCGCCGGGTTAAAACAACCCAATCGCCAAGTTAAACAATCGCCTGGTTTTCAATCGGTTAAAACAACCCAATCGTCGGGTTAAAACAACCCAATCGCCGGGTTAAAGCAACCCAATCCGCTGGGTTAAAACAACCCAATTGCTGGGTTTGTCCATTTTCAACCCAACTTGGGTTGTTTTTTAACCCGCATTTGTTAGAGTGAAAGAAGAACAAAAGAAAGAACAAAACTCACCTACTCACATGACTTTCTGATCATTTAAAGCCAAAAAGAGTTTGTTTAATAGCAGTTGATTCACTGATGAATTCACTAACTGTTGAATCACTGCATTGTGGCGTAATGTTGATTGCAAAAAATACTGATTTTGATTCGTCCTTTCATAATTCATAATTCTATAAAGTGCTGTTAACATGATGTTTAAGGATACATTCTATTTACACAGAATACATACTCGTCTCGTACAGTAACATTCATATTTTTTTTTAAATAATGCAATGAAACTGGGGAATGCATGAACTGATCAAATGTGTATCTTGAATGCAATATTAGGGATCGTTCACACAGAATGTTTCCATTCCACTGCGCTGCTCTTCCATTGTTTTTCAATGTAAACACGCGCTAGATGTACGTGTTTGACCGTCGCGCTGGTGTCTCACGCATGACACAGCATTTTTCCCCTCTCGTTTTAAACAGCAAAAACTCATTCTGTGTGAACCTCTCCCAAATGCATACATGCAAAATGTTAAATTGTTATCTAGTGTTGCATTTTTTAATAAATTACGAACATTACGGAAAGAGACCTGAAAAAGCCTACACCACATGCATCTAGTGTGCAGATGCTCCAGCATTACTTTCCATTAGGAATATTTATATTTATACTTTTTATGATGAGAGAAACAACTCTAAGCAAAATGTCTGCGGAAATATATATATACAACAATGTCTTTTCAACAGCGCTTTAATAGGGTTCTGTGGCCGATGCATAAAATTTATTTGTGTGTCCGTTTCAGTGATGGTCGGCTGTAATGTTTAACAGGGAAGTAAACAAGACCCGGGCGTCCCGTTGCCAGCGCAGAGCGGCTGTTCCAGGTGGAGATGCCAAACTGTGTTAATCCGAGGTACACACACACACACACACACACACACTCCCCTCAGTGTTTTTCACAGCTGTGCTGAATTACTTCAGACCACCAACACATGATGTTCCTCCACGCACTCATTAGCCGTGTTGTTTCTGTGTGTCCACATGAGGGCAGTGAGAAACGGTTGAAGGATATCCATCACTAGTTTTCCTGTTTATGGCTCTGTTCCAAAACCTAGTGAGATGTAATAATCTGTTTTATTTACAACTTTGAAAAAACATTTATATTGTATTATATATTAAATAGAAAATATTAAAAAATTATTAAAAAACATAAAAAATGTATATGTAATTTCAATATACTAATATGTATATATTTTTTTTTCTTGCTTTTTATTAATAGTAATTTTATTAAGTATTTTTCACAGCTTGTCACAATGCATTTCATCTTTTCTGCTAAGTATGCATGTGATGTTACCCTTTGGAGGCAGCATAAATATATAATTTTGCAACAGTCTTTGTGTCATTTATGACACCTTAAAATGCTCCCTTTACTTCAGGTGTAACCGGCATTGAGAATTCTCTGTTATAGTGTGTGTGTGTGTGTGTGTGTGTGTGTTTTAGGGTTTGATGAAATGGAAACATTGCCGGTGACCTCTGGGTTCATGGTAATGTCAGGGTTCACTGTGGGTCACGTCTAGGGTTGATGTTTGGGTAAGAGTCGTGGAATGTGTTCGAGTCGCCCCGAGCTCAGGTAAAATGTTCATTAGTTTAAATAGTGTCCGTGTAGTGCTGGTTGACTGTCATCTCCAATTCTGCTGCTGTGAAGAGCTCAGAGAAGAGCCTCGACAATAACAACAGCCTTGAGCGGCAGCGCTGATGTCTGACGGCCACTAGATGTCTCTGTTTACACTCCATTGTGGATTCAATACAGCTGTTCTAACTAGGGGTGTAACAAAACATCCATCAAATGACTAACTATATCAATGGAATGATTTATTTTTATTATTTAAAAAAATAATAAAAATTATTTTATCTCAGTTTTGCCTCAACTGAGATAAAGGATGTGCAATTTTCAGAGAGTTCAATTAAAAGTTCAAGTTATATATTTTTGGTTGCATTTGTGAGTTAATAAAATGTATGTGAGTAATATAGGCACACAATATCGTATTAATCATAATGTTTTCACAGAATATTTGAGGGATCAGCACATATTGTATCTGTAACGAATCGGGACTGAGGCAGAGATCCAAATGCAGCATTATTTTATTAAAGTAGAGTGGTCGTAAGGCAGGGTCAAACAGGAACAACAGGAACAGTAGGAACAGGCAGAATCGTAGTCAGGACAGGCAGTAGATCGAGGCAGGATCATACACAAACGGTTAGAAAGGTCAGGCAAGGCAACGGGTCAAGAAACAGAACAGGCAGCAACCACAGGCAGACAGGAATATAAACGAGATGATACACGGGAAGACTTCGTGGGTGGTGTGTGTGATATCCGGAGTGTGCTTAGGGTTGTGGCTGATGTGATTGAGGGGAGTGTGAGCATGTGACCGCAGGGGGATGAAACACTTGACAGGGGCAGACGGTCGTGACATAAGCCCCCCTCCCAAGGCCGTCCTCGCGCCGTAGATGACACCAATAGGGGGGGGTGGGTGGTGTGGTGATCTGACGGGGGAACGGTTCCAGCAGGTTGACAGCCAGCGGGTCAGGTGCTACGGCAGCCACGGCGGGTCAGGAGCCTCGGCAACTCGGGTCAGCGGGGCCACGGGGGTCAGGTCGAAAGCCACGTGGGTCAGGTGGCTCAGGCAGCCACGGCAGGTCAGGTGGCTTGGGCAGCCACGGCAGGTCAGGTGGCTTGGGCAACCACGGCAGGTCAGATGGCTTGGGCAACCACGGCAGGTCAGGTGGCTCGGGCAGCCACGGCAGGGGGCAACCACGGCAGGTCAGGCGGCTCGGACGGCCACGGCAGGTCAGGTGGCTTGGACGGCCACGGCAGGTCAGGCGGCTTGGACGCCAGCAGGTCAGGTGGCTTTGACGGCCACAGCAGGTCAGGCGGCTTGGACGGCCGCAGCAATGAGACCATACATGGCCCAAGTGGGCTACAGTCTATGAATGGCCCTAGTGGGCTACAGTCCATAAATGGCCCTAGTGGGCTACAGTCCATAAATGGCCATGACAGCAGTGGCTGGGCGGGGTCCCCACCCACAAGCTCCCCACCCACAAGCTCCCACCCTCAGTACACTGCCCCCCCCCAAAAGTTCTTGGGGATTTCAACGGGGTATGTTGCGGGCTTGTGGGCAAGGAGTTCGGGTGGCCCTGGCAGGGCAAGACGCTTGAGTGGCGCTGGCAGCGCGAGGAGCTTGGGCGACGCTGGCAGAGCGAGGAGCTCGGGCGGCGCCAGCAGGGCGAGGAGCTCAGGTGGCGCCGGCAGGGCGAGGAGCACAGGTGGCGCCGGCAGGGCAAGGAGCTCAGGTGGTGCCGGCAGGGCGAGGAGCACAGGTGGCGCCGGCAGGGCGAGGAGCACAGGTGGCGCCGGCAGGGCAAGGAGACTGGATGGCGCTGACAGGGCTAGGAGCTTGGGCGGAGCAAGAGAGGCCTCTGGAGTGGTCTCCGGACCCACAGCGGGTTCTGGGAAGTTCTCCGAGCCCTGACGGAAGAAGGAAACCTTTTTCCTCCTCTTTCTCCTCTTACGTGGAAGAGGTGGTGGCACTGTGTTTACCTCCTCCGTGGACACTGCAGTGGGCGCACAAGCTGGAGCAGGCTCTGGAACAGACTCCCTGGCTGGCACGGGTTCACTGGCTGAAACAGACTCACTGACTGGAGCGGATTCCGGAACGGACTCACTGGCTGGAGCGGACTCAACGGCAGGAACGATCCCTTTGTTTACTGACACTGCAGGGACGGCCATCTTGTCCATCGCGTCCGGGGCGCTTGAGTGCGTTGCGGCCGGTGAATTTGAATGTGTTGCCCTTGGCAACTTTGAGTGCGTTGCAACCGCTGAATTAGGGTGCGTTGCTACCAGCGAGCTCACGTGCGAAGCGTCCGGCGGGCTTGAGAGCGAAGGGTCCGGCGGCTTGAGAGCGTAGCGGGCGGCGGACTGGAGTGCGAGGCGGCCGGCGGGCTTGAGAGCGAGGCGGCCGGCGGGCTTGAGTGCGAGGCGGCCGGCGGATGCGTTGGAATGCAAGCCGCTCGTACTGAAGACAGCGGTGGATCAGCCACACTGGAACGTAACCCTCTCCGCTCCCTGACTGATCTAGAGACGCGATGTGACTCTGGGCGATCAGCGGAGACGTGGCGTTGTTCTGGGCGATCAGTGGAGACATGAACTGTTGCTGTTGTGATGGTAGCCGCCATCTTGTGCGTGTTACCTGGCGCGGCGGCCATTACGGGACTCACCATGGTGTCGCATTCCTCCGCGACACCCACAGTAAACGGAGAGCCAACAGTCAACAATGCATAGTCCATAAAGCTGCTGAGTGATGAACGGGGCCCTTCACGGATGAGTTGAGATCGAAGTGGTTGGTTCACGCCATCGCAGAAGAAATCGATCAGAGCACAGTCCGGAAGATCAGAGAGGTAAGCAATGTTTAGATATTCCTGCACGTATTCCTCCAACGATCGCATGCCTTGCGAACTCCACAATAACAATTGATTAATGTCCATACCATAAAGAGATCCTCCGGGAAAGCTGCTGGATCGTGGTGGCGGCGAAGTCTTCTGTAACGAATCGGGACTGAGGCAGAGATCCAAATGCAGCATTATTTTATTAAAGTAGAGTGGTCGTACAGGCAGGGTCAAAACAGGAACAAACAGGAACAGTAAGGAACAGGCAGAATCGTAGTCAGGGTACAGGCAGTAGATCGAGGCAGGCGGATATCATACACAGAACGGTATACCAGGCAAGGGTCAGGACAGGCAGCAACGGGTCAAGAAACAGGAACAGGCAGCAACGGTAACAGACAGGCAGACAGGAATATAAACGCTCGGAGATGATACACTGGGTAATCAAGACTTCGCAAATGGGTGGTGTGTGTGAGAGTCTTATATAGTCCAGGGAGTGTGCTTAGGGTGTATGTGGCTGATGATGATTGGAGGGGAGTGTGAGCATGTGACCGGCAGGGGGGATGATGGGAAATGTAGTCCGGAACTTGACAGGGGCAGACGGTGATCGTGACAGTATCGAGGGCTAATAAGAGAATCGATATCAGATCATATTGCATCGAAACGTCCAATTTACACCCCTAGTTCTTACATAAACATTTTCCTCCATTGTGATATTGCTTCCCTATGTCATTATTTCAATGTATGTTTAACTTGATATTGATTATGGATTAAATGCACTTTTCAGTCTCAATGTTGTTGCAAATCAAACTTCATACACTGTAAAATATATATATATTTACATATTCAATTTTCTCCGTTACCTTTGTTCTTTGATCAACATTAATGACAGACATCAAAGCAACTGGTTAATTAGGCTGCTGTGACTTTAAGAGCTGCCGCTGCCGAACATGACGCGAATCTGACACGCATCTCATTTTCTCGCAACTCTTTAAGTTCATTTAAGACATTATTTAACTCATTTAAGACTGCTTTTATGAGGATACTCGACAAAACGGACATTTTGGCATAATCTTTTAAGTTTTTGTTTGTTTAAGTGCAAAAGAGAACTCAATACTGGTCGAGTTGTGTGTGTCACAGAACGTCATTCACAGTATGGAAGGCCAAAAGGTTCAAAAACGTGGATTTTAACACGTCAACAACACATAAAATATGTGTATTTCACGCATATAATATGTGTTGAATACGCATATTTAATGTGCTGATTTTTCATGCGCAAACTTGAAATGAAACATACGAAATAACATATTTTATGTGTTGTTGACATGTTAAAATACACGTTTTTTAACCTTTTGGCTTTCGATATCACAGACAGCGCATTCTCGTTTGTCTTGTGACGCTTGTAATGGTTTAAAAGCATTTGTGTGAATAAGAGTGTGATCATAATGTAACACTAGTCAAATTATGATGGGAAAAAACGGATGCTGCGTTAATTGCGTTAAATACTTTTAACACTTTAGACAAAAAAATAATGGCATGTGTTAACGCGGGCTAATATATATATATATATTATATATATACAGTACAGTCCAAAAGTTTGGAACCACTAAGATTTTTAATGTTTTTAAAAGAAGTTTCGTCTGCTCACCAAGGCTACATTTATTTAATTAAAAATACAGTAAAAACAGTAATATTGTGAAATATTATTACAATTTAAAATAACTGTTTTCTATTTGAATATATTTGACAAAGTAATTTATTTCTGTGATGCAAAGCTGAATTTTCAGCATCATTACTCCAGTCTTCAGTGTCACATGATCCTTCAGAAATCATTCTGATATGATGATCTGCTGCTCAAGAAACATTTAATGTGTACAATTGTACATATTTGTGTACATAATTTTTTTCAGGATTATTTGATGAATAGAAAGTTCAAAAGAACAGTGTTTATCTGAAATCTAATCTTTTGTAACATTATAAATGTCTTTTACTGCCACTTTTGATTGATTTATGCATCCTTGCTGATAAAAGTATTCA
This sequence comes from Culter alburnus, assembly GCA_028476615.1. Classification (NCBI taxonomy): domain Eukaryota; kingdom Metazoa; phylum Chordata; class Actinopteri; order Cypriniformes; family Xenocyprididae; genus Culter; species Culter alburnus. The sequence goes on along the minus strand of JAOTNS010003476.1, from coordinate 461,525 downwards.
TTTCTTTAATTTCTTTTCAAAAAAAAAAAATAAAAATTCTTACTGACCCCAAACTTTTGAACGGTAGTGTATAATGCTACAGAAGCTTTGTATTTCAGATAAATGCTGTTCTTTTGAACTTTCTATTCATCAAGGAATCCTGAAAAAAAAAGTACAAACTGTTTTCAACATTGAATAATCATAAATGTTTATTGAGCAGCAGATCAGCATATTAGAATGATTTCTGAAGGATCATGTGACACTGAAGACTGGAGTAACGATGCTGAAAATTCAGCTTTGATCACAGGAATAAATTACTTTGTCAAATATTTTCAAATAGAAAACAGTTATTTTAAATTGTAATAATATTTCACAATATTACTGTTTTTACTGTATTTTTAATTAAATAATGTAGCCTTGGTGAGCAGACGAAACTTCTTTTAAAAACATTAAAAATCTTAGTGGTTCCAAACTTTTGGACTGTACTATATATACATACCATATATATATATATATATATATATATATATATATTATATATATATATTTACTTGTTACTTTTTCACAGAGTTTGTCATAATGCATTTTGGGATTGTCTTTTCTGCTAAATGTGCATGTGATGTTACCCTTTGAAGGCAGAATAAATATAGAATTTTGGAACACCTGTCTGGAGCACACTTATGATGCCTTAAAATGCTGCCTATGTAGGGAGCTCACTAGGTTTTAGAACACAAGGGTCCTTGATTATGATTTCACTTTTTTAACTTTAGTTAGTGTGTAATGTTGCTGTTTGAGCATAAACAACATCTGCAAAGTTATGATGCTCAAAGTTCAATACAAAGAGAGATATTTTCTTTTACAGAAATCACTGTTTAAGGACTACAACAAACGGCTGGCAGGAACTACAACGAGCTTCTTCCCGGGTTAGTGACATCACAAACCCTAAAATTTACATAAACCCCGCCTCTGAGAATGTGCAACAAAGGGGGCGGGGCCATGTTGGGCTGCTTTAGAGAAGAGGAAGAGTTGTTGTAGTAGAGTGTTGTTGACATGCCGTCATTTTACGCCGGACTGCTTCACAAACGAGGGTCAATTCAATGAAAAAAGATAACATGACGGCACATGCTAGTGGATGAGTTGAATCAACTCCACAGCAACTACATCAATTTATCCACTAACCATTCAGAAACGTCTAAAAGTTGTAACTTCTTCCTGAGTCTCTCCATCAGTGTCGACTCCGGTTTGAACAATGTAAGGCTGAACACTTTCGTCATTTTGGCTGCGTGAGATTCTCCAGCTTTGTTGTTGTTGAGCTGTTAAAGCTCCGCCCTCTTCTGGAAAGGGGGCGGGAGCAGCAGATCATTTGCATTTAAAGGGACACACACAAAAATGGCGTGTTTTTGCTCACACCCAGCAAAAACAAATTTGACAAGCTATAATAAATGATCTGTGGGGGATTTTGATCTGAAACTTAACAGACACATTCTGGAGACACAAGTGTCTGTATCTAAACACATGACCTTGCTGTACTTTCTAACTGGTTGCACAATTATAATTGTAAAGAGTTCAGAATGTAACAGTGAAACTAATCCTGGGTCTTTTAAAATCTAATAAGTTAATAATATTTGAATGCTCTCCTTTGTTATGCTTGCATTTACACATGGGAACATGATTATGAATTTGGCACATGTGTTTTTGTGACATCTGCATTTATTTTGTTGTTTATTTAATTCCTAAAATAGATTTCTGTTTGGCTTCAGTATCAGGTTTCTCTCCAGCAGCGTTTGTTCTTTTTTCCTGAAACATATTTTGAGGAACTGTAGTCATTGTTCTGTTCTGGTTTCACTACTTTACAGTAATTAGTTCGGGATAAATAGGTATTTGGACTGTATTTCTAATGACGTGTGTAAAGCATGAGCTCAGGCATTAGAAAAGATAAACACAGATGGTTCGTCTGTAGTGCGGCACATTCAAGTGTTTTCTACTGCAGACTCAGACCCAGCTAACAAACATGTGTTCTAAGAACATTTTGTTAACGTTCCCATTAAGTTGTCAAAACGTTATGTTCCCTCCAGTTTTTGAACATTCCATTTTATCATTTTACAAGCATTATGGAAGTTACTTTTGAATGTTCTCTGAACATTCTAAAACAAGTAGTAACATTTAAAAAATTGAAGATGAAAGTTCTGTGAATGATGTATAAATAATATTTTTGTGCTAAAGTTTTGAGAATATTATTAAAGACCTGCAGACATTCATGGTTTACTGGTTGGTTAAGGCGACGAGATTAACCTCGGTTTCCACAGTTTACGAGTCTGTCAGTCAGCGGGCAGGTGATTGACATGCGGCCGTGGCCTCGGGTTCAAGCCCTCAGCGGGGCTGATGTAGGTGAGTCATGTGCGTGCTGTGACCTTCGACCTCTCACCTCTGCAGGCTCAATGACTCAAGTTACTGTGATTCAGAGGAATGAACTAGCGTACTGGACTGGAGATACTGTACACTGCATGATATATAAAGCACTTCATACAGAAGATTCACACAAACTGCTGAGATCAGTCTGTCAGTCCTGTCTAGTCTAGGCCTGTACTGTAGTAGTTTAGTTCATTGATTCAATTATTTGGCAAACATTACCATCTAGTGGCTATGACTGGTATTGCAAATTCTTTTACAATAGGTTGACATTGGTAACTTATCAAAAATGTTTCTTGAGCAGCAAATCATCATATCAGAATGATTTCTGAAGGATCATGTGACACTGAAGACTGGAGTAATGATGCTGAAAATTCAGCTTTGATCACTGGATATAAAATACACTTTACTATATATTCACATAGAAAACTGATATTTTGTATTTTAATAATATTTCTCTATTTTTACTGTATTTTTGATAAATAAATGCGAAATAAGCATAAACATCTTTAATATGATAAAAAAAAAATCTAGTTTAAAATGCACGTACCATCCAGAAATAGATCTCTGTTTTCATGTACATTTTGATTTTATGGTTTAAACATCCATAAACATGCCATTTTGAAATTTACGACATGTTCATCATAGTACAGGTATATTAAATCCCTGCATATGCAATGCATTATGTAATGGTTTTGTAAATTAATTAATAAACAAAGTAATAAAAATGGGTGTCAGATAATTAAATCTCTTTTTTCAAGAGGTGCCTGGGCCAAATTTCAGCATAAACCAACAGAAAACAACATGAAAAGTACAAATATGGCTAACTATGTGCTAAAACACTGATCAAAACTCTTTAAAAGGGCATTATAGGACTTTTAGATGTCAGAGCTTATCTTTTTTTTACATTATATAAGAGTTTCTTGACGCATTTGAATCTTGTGTGGTGTCTCGGGGTGAAGTGACAGAGAAATGCCAGCTTGTCACATCCGTCTCCAGGCAATCTGTCAGCAGAGCCTGAATCAGGCCTGTGCAAACACACTGATGGCCTATCTGTGCCCGAGAACGATTCGGGACTTAATTAGGAGCCATTAAGAAGTGTGTGATTATGAGTGTAGACTGGTGAACGATGCCGCAGGGACGACTGACGCTCTGTGACCCTTCTGGATACAACAACCATTAACCTGTCAACTGTCTTTGTGTCTCTTTTTTCCCTAAATCATCCATTAAATCATCATTTGAAAGCTTAAACACTCAAAATTCATCCTCCGAAAACCATTTTGAAATTGGACATTGCATTACATGCAAACAGTACTTTAAAGTCGGGAAGTTGCGCTCGTCTTTTCTTCCCTATTGTGACATATATGAAACGCTTCTCAAACAAGAACAAATGTAGGGCGGGGCTTAAATGGTTGTGGTTTGCTATTGGTGGATCTCATGTGAGTGACACTCCAATTGACCAAGAATATTCTGATTTTGTTTATATTTATTACTGATAAAGTGTTCAGTAACGTATCTGACCCATCAGTTTACGTTAACGTTTGCTCCTTAGCTAATGGAGGTCTAATTAAAACATTTGTTGATCATGACTAATTGTTTACTGCGATTGTAAATAAATGTTGTGCTACAGTTAAAAAGCTGTAAAAACTGGCACTTTGAATGCAAACTTAAGTAACATTTTCATTTGCATCCAAGACAAAGTCTTGAATGGGGGAATCTTGAAATCTCAAAAACTGCTTGTCGAACTCACATTTAAAGGAGACCAATTATGCAAAATTCACTTTTACGTGGTGTTTGAACATAAATGTGTGTCGGCAGTCTGTGCACACAACCACCCTATAATGGTTTTAATCTCTATTAAAGCTGACAGACAGCTTTCTGTGCGTGTGCTTCGGATGTGTGCGCTCAGAAAACAATATATATAAGTTTAGACTGATATGTCTTTAAAACACATGCAGATAATTAACTTTAACAATGACAAAGATCTCACACGATAGAATCAAAACCAAACAGATGTTTTATTAGTTTTTGGCAGAGTATTTGAGGCACAAGTCGTACAGGCTCCGCCCTCTTCTGGAAAGCGGGGTGGGGAGCAGCAGCTCATTTGCATTTAAAGATACATGCACGAAAACAGCATGTTTTTCCTTCCGCTCAAAAATGGGCATTTACAACATGATCTGTGGGGTATTTTGAGCTGAAACTTACAGACACATTCAGGAGACACCAGAGACTTATATTACATCTTGTAAAAGGGGGAAATAGGTCCCCTTTAAATAACATATTTCAAATCAACAACAAAATCTGACACGAACTGTCCTATACATGTTGTCTCAAATAGCGTTATATTAGTTTACCAATCAGCGATTGGCTCTTTTATTTAGACGGCGGGACTTATTCCACCATATTGCACTTTCTCCCATTCATAGTAATATGAGTGCACCGTCTTACTACGTCACTCTGTCCTCCAAGATTTAACGTCTATCGTTCACTAATGTTTTAATCGCAGCCCAGGGTTGGCGTGTGATGCTGTCGCGTGTTTGAGATCCTGAAGGCTTTTGCTGCAGCTGTCAATGACAGATTTGTGAAGTTAATTAAAGCCGTTGCACTGTTCATTACTGACCCCATCGATCTCCTGCTTCACTTTCTCTTTTCCCTCACAGAAGCTGCATCTCTCTGGTTGTCTGTATAAAAATGTCTGCATTCAAATAAACAGTTGAAGAACAAGACGGCAGCGGTCAAGGTCTATTTTACACTAAGCTACTCAAAACGCCGCCATGTTTTCTGGCGATAGTGACTTGTTTTGCGTGATCCACCCTCAGGCAAGGACAAGTAGCATGTGCTACAATTGTAAAATCGATGTGTCCTTGCTGAATATAAGTATTGAAGTGCTGCTATAGTTTGTCATCCATGGCTGTACTGAGTGTACAGGTACTCTACGATTGATCATTAGGATATTTTAGGTGCAAAGAATCAATGCAATCACTCAGGACGTTTGTTCAGATGCAACATGTAATCATCCTCCATTCATTTAGAGAAGTCATCGGCACATATTGATTATTGGAAAACAGCAGCATGCTGTTTCTCGAAACAACTCATTGCTTTTCTATTGAATGCTCAGATGAAGGTACATTGAAATTACATCAGTGAACATCAGAAGACCATCTCTAGTGATGAGACGTGATATGAGTCTGCCATATCAATGATAATGCTGATATAACTTATGATGGTTAATGGAAACTGTACACTTTTATGATAAATGCATTATGTGGGGTTTATGATGGTTAAGACATTTTTAGAAAAAGAACCTTTGTTGAGACCTTAAATAGATCATTTTATGGATTTAGTCAATTTATTTTTTTAATTTTAAATTATTTTATGATTTTAAATTTTATTTTATAACCCATTAAACATGAAAATATTATGCAATCTTTAAGACATTTCCCCTTATATAGAACCTTTTTGAATTAAGCATTCTTTAAAATTGAGTCCTAAGAACCCTATAGAACCATTTTTATAGATGTGAGTTAGTTTATTTGTGCTCTGCATTTACAAGGATGTTGTGGGTGGCAGAAGAGCAATAGTAAAGTAATGCTTCCCTTTTGCAATCTAGCGTCACATTTCTTTGTCGTGAGAGGGAGTCAGATGGAAAGCGGCTCTTTGAGACGCGGACCAGTGTGAATGCATCAGTCAGCGCTCACAGCAGATGACACACACACACTGATCCCAGCGGCTCAAACACTCTCCTCCTTTGACGTCTCTGGATGTGTTTTAGTCCATGAGCTGATCTAAAGCTTATTATTGAGAGGTTAGTTTGCATGCACCACTTATTATTTTACTGTAATAAGTTTGAGATATCACTGTTGTGTTGCTCTGATAATGTGATTGTTTTGATCAGTATGTTGATAGACTAGAGAAAGGGTCCAAAAGTGTTGAAAAGAAGAACCTTTTTCCACTATAAAGTACCTTTTATTTTAACTCTTTCTCCACCAGCATTTTTGATCATGTTCCATACATAACCTCTGCTTTTAAACAACAACAAAATGTTTTATTCTATCTTCATGCATTCTTTTTTATCAACACTTGAATGTGGGAAGGTTTAATTTAAAAAGCAACATTTTGAACAAAATCATGTTTTTTGACTTCGTTGGATCGGATTCAGAGCGATGATCAAAACACAGAGAGTTGATCGAGTCCATCAACACAGAAGTTTCACAGAACATTTCATTTTGTAATGTTAGACAGTTTTGATTTATATGCTGTTTAGTGTTTGATGATCACGTTATTTTACATGTGCGTCAGCAATCACTTATTTCTGCTTTTCTTCTCTTGTATTTTGATCTGGTGATTCTGTACTGTTTCAGAAGATGTGTAATAGTGCCCAACAGTGGAAACACACTGCAAAAATGGCTTTTCTTACTTAAGAGTTTTTGTCTTTTTTCCAGTCCAAATATTTAAAAATTCTGAAAAAATTTAAATCAAATTTAATCAATACTTTTATTCATCAAGGATGAGTTAAACTGATCAAAAGTTACAGTAAAGACAATTATAATGTTAGAAAATATTCTATTTTAAATAAATGCTGTTCTTTTGAACTTTCTATTCATCGAAGAATTTTGAAAAAATTTTGTACACAACTGTTTTCAACATTGATAATAATAATGAATGTTTCTTGAGCATCAAATCATCATATCAGAATGATTTCTGAAGGATCATGTGACACTGAAGACTGGAGTAATGATGCTGAAAATTCAGCTTTGATCACAGGTATAAATTACAATTTACTGTATATTGACATAGAAAACAGCTGCTTTAAATTGGAATAATATTTCACAATATTACTGTTTTTGTTTGTATTTTTAATCAAATAAATGCAGGCTTGGTGAGCAGAAGATACTTCTTTTAAAACATTAAAAAATCTTACTGACCCCAAACTTTTGAACGGTAGTGTAAGTAACCCTAAACCAAACCCAAAAAACCTAACTGTAACTCTATAGTAAGTACATGTAGTTAATTAATAGTACTCAGTACTTATTTGAGTAATTACAATGTAACTACGGCACTGTAAAATAAAGTGTAAAAAAATCTTAAAACAAGAAGCATTCTCTAGACAAGTAAAAATTGTCTTATTTAAAAAAAAAAAACTTATTTTAAACCGAAAACAAGATTATTTTGCTTGTTTTAAGGAAAAACTCACTTAATTTTGACTTATTTTTTCTGAAAACAAGACAATAATTTTTACTTGTCTACAAAATGCTTCTTGATTTAATAATTTTTAGATATTTGGACTGAAAACAAGACAAAAAAATGAAAGTAAGAAAAGCATTTTTTGCAGTGCATGCATTGCCGGAAAATTGTCAATGGCGATAAAGAACCTTTATTTTAATTGGATCAGGATAATTTTTTCAGGTTACTCAAAGCTATTTTATTTTATTTTATTTTATTTTATTTTATTTTATTTTATTTTATTTTATTTTATTTATTTTATTTTATTTTATTTTATTTTTTTATTTATTTTATTTTATTTTATTTTATTTTATTTAAGAAAAGGGGGAACAATGCATATTAATGAACATTAAGACAAATGTAAATATTCCAGATTATAGCCTTAGGCTAATTTCCATCTGCAGACCCCCTGGCAGGTAGATGTTACACATAAAAAGAAAGAAAGGAAAAATAATATACAACACAATAAGACAAAGACAGACATGCTAATACAACAGTCAATATTAAAATACACAACTGAACAGCGACAAGTTAATGAGAGGAAGAGAAAGAAAATAAGTTTACAGCCATAATTTTGCAGTATTTTGTTTCATTTCAAGATAAAATGCATTGAGTTTTCGAAAAGGCTGAGACATGCTGGAAAATGTTCAACATTTATCCCAGAATATGATGCGTTCTCAGAACATCCATACAGACAGCGAGTGGATTAACATTAATATGTTAAACTACATGTCAGCTCATGTTTTTCAAGTGACTGACACAGATAAATGCAGACACATTAATGTGTTTTTTAACATCAGCTTAATCTGGTGTCACTCCTCTTCCGTGTTCAGTGTCATTCTGAGTTAAAGTGTAACTTTGTCGATGTTCATTTGTCAGCAAAAGACTTTTGACAGCTCCAGGACTTTCATAAAAACTACAGATCATACTTCTGCATTATTGTATCTCCGACCACGGACAATCAGAGGGTTCTTAACAGAGCAGTGTTTACTCTTTAAACAGCATTATGGTAAAAATTTAACAGCTTTTCCCCCCTCCGTTTGGCCTAAAACATTCATTGTCATCAGTTTGACATGTTGACTACAAACACGGAGGTCTGTCATGGCGTTCCCTCCAGTGTTAATTTTGACAGCAAATTTTGATTTAGTTTTAGTCATAGTCTTTTGACTAAAATCCCATTTAGTTTTAGTCATATTTTAGTCATTGGAAATTGTTTTAGTTTTAGTCTAGTTTTAGTCGACTAAATATCATAAGATTTTAGTCGACTAAATCTACAGTAGAATTAGTCGACTAAAATCTAATTTAGTTAAATTGTAAGCATTAAGCATTTCCAATAAAAATGCTTCCACAGATCCAATACACTGATAGGCACATCTGATATTCCCCAAACGTTTATGGTTCCCCAACTGTACTTTGCTCACCAAGCGGACGGTTTTGACAATGTGCAAAACACGTGAAAGAGCAAATTCAGTACTTTCAGGGTTGACACACTTATCATTGAGGTAGGCTACTATTATAGATTCATTTAAAAAATTTATTAATTTGATTTTAGTTTTTCCTGCTTTCATTGTAATTTTAGTTAAAAGTTTTAGTAATTTTTTTGTTTATGTCTTTTAGTTTTGCTTTTAAATGTCTATAACTTTTTATTTTTGTTTATTTTAATACCTCAGGTTATGCTAAAGCTTAGAAACTATAAGTTCACATTTTTATAAGTTTACATTTTTATATATTTATCTTTTATTTCAGTTAATGTTTATTTCAAGTAATGAAGATTTCTTTGGTTTTAGGTTTAGTAAACAATAATAACCCTTATACTTGTAAATATATTAATAATGTGTCAAATAATGTTCTTAGTCTTTCCTTCCTGTGACAGAAGATACAATGGTTTACTATGAATTAAACAGAAATTAAATTAATACAGTTTATTGTTTAAACAAAATAACAATAATGACGAAAAAAATAATAATTATAAACCATCCCGAAATACACCGTGACTCTTATTCTGAAATGTCTGCACCTGCACTGCACTGTAGCAGGCTGCTCATGGGGAGATAAATATGCATTCTTACAACCGTCTAAACATGCTACATATAAACATAGTGTAAAACATGTCATAATCATCAACTCAGCTCATAAGGAATCGCATGGTAATGTGCGCTATTCTTATTGCCATCAAGATGTGCTGCTGCACGAGCCTGTAGAGCGCGCAACAGCGCCGCGTTTCCCGCGGTTAGATCAGCACATTACAATTCAAATGTGCTCATCTTCCACACAGGACAGCAGTTCTGACTGGATATCTTCCCAAATCGTCCCTCTCTTCATTTTTCCTCGTTTTTATTCGTGACGAAAATTAGTAGATTTTAGTCCTAGTTTTAGTCATTCAAACGCATTTTATTTAGTCTCGTCTCGTTTCGTCCGTGAAAAAATGTCGTTGACGAAAATATGACGAAAATTATTCGTCAACGAAATTAACACTGGTTCCCTCCGTATTTACGATTCTTAACAAAAGTAACTCAGTCCCGCTACACATTTACTCTTTGAATTCTTGAGGAATAACTCAAGTCAACGCCATTATGACTAAAAGTTTGCTAAGAAGTATTTCCTACTAAAGCAAGGTATTTGTCTCTGGTTAAGTGTATCCATAGCATGGCCTAGGACGGCAACATGCCCATTGCATTATGGGTGTTGAAGTTTTCCTACCTATTTGGCAAAAGTTTTCTCTAGTCAGGTATTCAAAAAATGTTTCCGCCTTTCTAGTGTATAGCCAGTTTTATTGAGAGCCCATTTTGCCAGTGGTGAAGTAACCCATTGAAATCACTTTAAATTGATCAAATTATTTATTTTTTATCTATCAAATTATACATGATTTCTGGGCTACAATCTTGAATATTTCCTTTAATAATGGCCATAAATTGTAAAATGTTTATCAGTAAATGATTAGATCGATGAAATATAGATTTATTTACATGATCAAATCCAAAAGTGTAGCTATAATTAGGGGTATCGAGTTCAATACTGTTCAAGACAAATGGTTTGATTCATTCACGTTAAAGTGTGCCGGTGATATTTTAGCATTACCTCATGCTTTCAGGCACAATGCATTAGTTGGCTGAAATGAAGCCGTAGGAAGGGTGAATGAGCAGCAGGTAGTGTTTGACTCTGAAGTGTGATCCGATCGGTGTCGGTAAGCTTTTATCTGTGAGGTTTGTCTCTGAGGAGTCTCTTCACACATGGATGCTTATTTTAAAAGCTTGAAGCTCTCAACATGCAGCGTTTGCTGTCCAGTTTTTTTCTTCTGGCCCGGCGAGAGTTTACCGATGGGACTCCCTCATGACTCTCATATGTGCTAAAAGACTTTGAGCTCTACTAACTGAGATTATCTAGGAACTTTAGTTGTAAACTAAATTATTCAGTTTTTCCGGTAAAACTTTAGAACAAGGTCTCATTTGTTAACAGAGGTCATATTATGCCCATTTACAAAGTCTTGGTGTTGTTTTTGGGCTCTACTAGAACAGGTTTTCATGTTTGAATGTTGATTATTTTTCTCATATTCTCCATTGTTGCAGCTCCTCTCTTCCCAGTCTGTCAGTAACGCTCTGTTTACTTCCTGTCTCTATGAAGCCCCTCCTTCTGAAAAGCACAATGTGCTCTGATTGGTCGACTGGAGCAGTGTGTTGTGATTGGTCAAGCACTTCGAGTGTGTTTGGGAAATGTCCCGCCCCTTACCATACCTCCAGTTTCAACACACTACCAACTAACTCAACCAGGCCCCGCCCCTTTATTCTGCATATGAATTATTTAAATGAGGAATACTGTGACGTGTTCATTCCTGGAAGAAAACTCAAGACTACAATGGAGGCGTTTCAGGGAGTTCAGAAAACACTGATATAGAGAATAACTCCTGCTGGAGGGACTTTGCAGAGCTTTTTCATGCTCAAACAGCAACATTACACACTGAAGAAATAAATAGGCCCTTTCTAAACTAATATGAACTAACAATGAGCAATATACACTGCTTGGCTGAAGCAAGTAACATCACAACATTTATTTCCATCAAGAAGTGCATCAATTTTTGGTTAAGATCAACTGTTGCCAAACATATAAAATAATAGAAACATAGTAATTGCTGCAATAATGATCCAATCATAGACTCTTGCCTATAAATCCAAAAAGCGACCTCACCTTTTTTTGGCCAGGCATCATTACAGCATTTATTAACCTTTGTTAAAGGGGTCCTTACAGAAGAGGATTAGGGCCAAGCAATAATAAAAAATAAAACCATCTCGAGATTAAAGTTATTAAATTTAAGAAAAAACTCGTTAATTTTGAGAAAAAAGTCGATAAAATGTTGAGAATAAACTCGTTAAATTACGAAAAAAACTCGTTAAATTTCGAGAAAAAGTCGAGATAAAATGTTGAGAATAAAGTTAAATTACGAGAAAAAAGTCGTTAATTACGAGAACAAATTCGTTAAATTATGAGAAAAATGTGTTAAATTTCGAGAAAAAAGTCAAGATAAAAAGTTGAGAATAAACTCATTAAATTATGAGAAAAAGTGTTAAATTACGAGAACAAATTCTTTAAATTACGAATTTGTTCTCATAATTTACGACTTTTTTCTCGTAATTTAATGACTTTATTCTCATAATTTAATGAGTTTATTCTCAACATTTTATCTTGACTTTTTTCTCGTAATTTAACGACTTTTTTCTCGTAATTTAATTACTTTATTCTCAACATTTTATCTCGACTTTTTTCTTGAAATTTAACAAGTTTTTCTCGTAATTAAATGTTTATTCTCAACATTTTATCTCGACTTTTTTCTCGTAATTTAACGTTTTTCTCGTATTTAATTACTTTATTCTCAACATTTATCTCGACTTTTATCTCGAAATTTAACGAGTTTTTTTCTCAAAATTTTATTTTTTATTATTGCTTGGCCCTAATCCTCTTCCGTAGGTCCTTGTTTATGATTTCACTTTTTTAACTTTAGTTAGTGTGTAATGTTGCTGTTTGAGCATAAACAACATCTGCAAAGTTACGATGTTAAAAATTCAATGCAAAGGGAGATATTTTCTTTTACAGAATTTGCTGTTTAAGGACTACAACAAATGGCTGGTCAGGACTACAATGAGCTTCTTCCTGGGTTGGTGACATCACTAACCCTAAAATTTACATAAACCCCGCCCCTGAGAACACACAACAAAGGGGGCGGGGCCATGTTGGGCTGCTTTAGAGAAGAGGAAGAGTTGTTGTAGTAGAGTGTTGTTGTCATGCCGTCATTTTACGCCGGACTGCTTCACAAACGAGGGTCAATTCAACACAAAAGATGAACATGACGGCACATGCTAGTGGATGAGTTGAATCAACTCCACAGCAACTACATCAATTTATCCACTAACCATTCAGAAACGTCCTAAAAGTTGTAACTTCTTCCTGAGTCTCTCCATCAGTGTCGACTCTGGTTTGAACAATGTAAGGCTGAACACTGTTGTCATTTTGTCTGCGTGAGATTCTCCAGCTTTGTTGTTGTTGAGCTGTTAAAGCTCCGCCCTCTTCTGGAAAGGGGGCGGGAGCAGCAGCTCATTTGCATTTAAAGGGACACACACAAAAACTGAGTGTTTTTGTTCACACCCAAATAGGAGCAAATTTGACAAGCTATAATAAATGATCTGTGGGGGATTTTGAGCTGAAACTTCACAGACACCAGAGACTTATACTGTATTACATCTTGTGAAAAGGGCATAATAGGTCCCCTTTAATGTTAGTTAATAAAAATGTTCATGTTAATGTTCACAATACAAACCTAAAAAATGCATTAGTAAATAGTAAAATTAACATTAACTAAGATTAATAAATGCTATAGAAGTATTGTTCATTGTTAGTTCATGTTAACTAATGAAACCTTGTGTTACAATTTTTCCAAATGATGTTGTTTTGCATGTGATGAAGTGGCTTTCGCATGTTTCAGTAGCAGCTGGAGAACTTTCTCTGTTTCTCTGTAACATCCCAATGTTTGTCAGACCGTATAATTTCTTGCATAATACAGCGAGCTCTCTGAAAATGTTGTGTAGCTTTAATGAATAAGAGGTTTATGGTCAGATTTGCATGTGCACTCTGTATATATCACTCCTTCATTGACATCTGCATTAAACATGCATGGCACTGACATTATAGTCATCTTATCAGACCAGATGAACAAGCTGTGGGCAATTGAAAGTGACAGTAGTGTCTGGAAAATCAATTGAGCGTGTGCATCAGTCTGCAGCCGCCGGTAGAGTCGATCTGTGTGTTAGTGCGCTGATGCTGACTGTAAGACAGTAGTAAGTGAAGCTCCACCTCACTGCTGGATTAAAGCACAGCCGGAGCCGCTCACATTTAAAACCAGCCTTAAATATCACTGATAAACACCGCTGCACTCATGTCAACAGATTTCACTGCAAATACCGCCGGCTCAGACAGAGAGAGACGCAGCACAGCAGGTAAACTCTTCACATTTATTCTGATGAACTGTAGAAATAAGTTCTGCAGATTTTATTTGTTAAAATGTATTTTGGTCTTTATATTAGATGTAAAATACAAAATGAGCCATTGAAAATGTCAGGAATTAAATCATTGTGAGCGTGTGTTTATTTTCTGTCTGTGTTTGTTCACTTTACACTTATTCTATTGCATAAGGAACAATTTCTGTAGATAATATTTTTTATTCAACATTTTATGTGTTAAAACATTATTTTGGTCCCAAAAAAAATCACTTTATATTAGATATAAAGTACAAAAATAGTAAATTTTAGACCAGAAAAGAAATAATTGTGAGGTTGTTGTGATTATTTTCTGCCTGCTTTGTTCACTCTATAATTATTCTGTTGAATTTAGAATCAATTCTGTAGATTTTATTGACCATTTTATTTGTTAAAACATTATTTTGCCAAATACCACTTTATATTAGACAAAAAGTGCAAATATAATGATTTTGAGCTATTTTAATTGTGTGCTTGTTGTGATTGTTATGTCTGTGTTTGTTCACTTTACATTTATTCTGTTGAATTAGGAACAATTTCTGTATAATTTTATGTGTTAAAATATTATTTTGGCCAAAACCCAGCCATTATAACTAAAACTATATATATAAAACATTTTTGTTACTTGAAATAAAATAAAATAAGCTTAAACTGAAAATAAAACTTAAACTAAAATAAAATATAAAATAAACCTGGATTAGTTTCCAAGTGAAAATTTCTTATTTTCATTGTTTAATTTGATGTACTAAAATAACTAAAACTAAAATTGAAATAAAAATGTATAAAAACTATATAGACATATTTAAAATATATATAAAAAAGAAAAAAAATATAAACATAAAATCTAATTCAAAATACAAATTACTAAAATAACACTGAAACCAGCTAACAAAATTATGTTATAAGAATGTTTTGCTAATGTTCCCATTACATTATGAAAATTTTATTTCTGAATGTTCCTGAAAGTTTAAAACATCCAGTTTTTATTTATTTTTTTTTTGTATGAAAATGTAAGAGAATACATTAAGGGAATGTTTTGGAATGTTCTGAAACAAGTAATAGCGTTTAAAATCCATTAGACGAACATCCGAATGTGTAAATAACATTTTTGTGCTAACGTTTTTTGAACGTTATTAAAGACCAGACAACTTTAAACTAACATTCTATTAATGTTACTGGAAGCATGTTTGTTCAGAACCTTAAGAGAACATTGCCGGAACGTTAGCCAAAGTTCTGAGAACGTTCCCTGTCAGCTGGGAAAACTCCACTTTTAGATTAGATAAAAAGTATAAAAATAGCCATATAATGATTTGAGCCATAATTTTGAGCAGTTTTAATTGAATCATTGAATCAGAAATAAAATCATTGTGAGCTTGTTGTGATTATTTTCTGTGTTTGTTTATGTTTTGGTGGCGTCTGTCTGTTGTTGTTCCAGTCTGCATGAGGCCTTTGACTTGCTATTTTAAAGTCATGAGATGGAAAAAATTTATTTCCCAGATTTTAACATAGTCAGACTTTTTGTGCATCTTTAATCCATTTGGATACAATTTGAGTTTGTGATCAACCCATTTCTGTCCCAAAACTTGCATGTAGACTGAGAGCATTGAGCGGTTAACATATATTTATATATCCATTCACTCTTAAAAATGTCATTGCATTAAATGAAGGGTCTAAATCTGCACTTAAATGCTGCAGGAGCTTTTTCAAAACTTGGCACTTGGCACTTCTTTTGATTTGATATAATTTAATGACATTTTCAAGTGTTTACAGTGAAGTGAACAAGCTGCTTTTACTGAACAGGAGCCTTTAACTTGCATGACCGTTGATGGTCTTGATCACATTAACATTAAATAAATAAATAAAAATAAATCCTCTTATGGCACCTACACAGATGGGTCATTTAATCACTCTCTCTCGGGCTTAATTACTTCCTTTAATCGTAAGGGTCATTGTCTGTGCCCAATTTAAATTATTACAATTATAAAGCTTTCCTGCACAACACATTTTATGGATGGTGAAATAAGGACTTAACTTAATATTCGCTATTATCCGTTTTCATAAATAGGGTTTTGATGTTAGCATGTTGCTAATGCTCAGATCATATGTTTGCAACAGCATTTATCTCTGCTTATATTTAGCTTCCCTCAGATCTGATTGACGTGTATGTGAGACGCAGGGACGTCCACCTGAGCGCAAGGTTTTTCAGAGGACATGTTCTCTACACCTTCAGACAGGAGCCGTTAGCGGGAACTAATCAATACTGAGAGCCACAGGATGCTTTATAAGCCGCCCGAAAGCGCTTCAGTTCATATAGCGAAAGTCAGAAATGTTCAATATCTTCAAACACTGCAGAACACAGATCTTAAAGAGCAAAAAATGTCCTGTATAAGTTCGTTTTTAAAGGATTAGTTCACTTTAAAATGAAAATTAGCCCAAGCTTTACTCACCCTCAAGCCATCCTAGGTGTATATGAATTTCTTCTTTCTGATGAACACAATCTGAGTTATATTATTAAATATCCTGATGCGTCCAAGCTTTATAATGGCAGTGAATGGGATCAACAAGTATAGAGCTGAAGAAAGTGCATCCATCCAAAGAAAAACGTACTCCACACGGCTCTGGGGGGTTAACAAAGGCCTTCTGAAGCAAAACAATGCATATGTGTAAGAAAAATATCCATATTTAACAAGTTATTAAGTAAAATAACTAGCTTCCGTATTCAACTTAGGAAGAAAGCATAACTGGCATCACGTCAGTTAAGCTTTTTTTCATAAGTTGAAAACGGAAGGCGGTCTGGCGGAAGCTAGATATTTTACTTAATAATTTGTTAAATATGGATATTTGTTTTACACAAATTCATCATTTCGCTTCAGAGGGCCTTTATTAACCCCTCATTTTCATTTTAAAGTGAACTAATCCTTTAATATTCACGAGCAAAAGTGCTGTTTTCCCGAATATCAGCACATTTGGAAATGTGATTTCATACAACAGTTCAATAAACAAGAATTAAATATTAGGTGACTTACATTTTTAAACTCAGAATATTGTCTGTTTTACTTTATTTTGCCAATGAAAATAGTTCCAGATAAATCCACAGGAGAGCCATTGCATGTCTTCGAGCTGATGAGTTAATCCATGTTTTTGAACTAATCGTCTAATTAATGACTCAACGACTCACTCATAAAGACTTGCGTTCAAGTCCGATTTTTTATATTAAATATGAATATATTAATATATAATTATAAAATATTAAAGCCAATACACAAATGGAAAATAACAATATAATAAACTATAACTGTGTTTAAAAAAACAGCTTTTAATGACACCCCCCTTTTTGAAAATATACATGAAAATGCACTATCCAAATTTAAATGGTTGTAATTTAAGAATGCTTTGGAATATAGACATAGGTTTGGTCTCATTTAGAAGATTATTGCTCAAGCGAAACCTTCAAAAAATAAAAAAATATTGAAAAAGTTATGGAAGTTTAAATCAAATGTACTGTACTAAATATTTTAATAAAATATATGTTACAAAATAATTTTTACTCTAAAATTACTATCAAATCAAAGCCATATGTCTAACCAATTTGTGTTCCAAATTTGAAGTTGATATCACAAAAATTGAAGTTCCCATGAGATTTTGTTTGAGGCGCTGTACCAAAACTAGCCACCGGGTGTCATTGACATTCTATTGATTTTTTTTAATGCATTCTCCTGTAACAAATTTATATATTTCTGTCCAAATATCACAAAACAGTTGGCAGACATAGAACCGTGAGACTTTTCCGACGATATGCGTTTTGTCAACATTTGAAAAGGTTTTTATTATAAAGAAAAAATTATTATTTGTTTTAAACATGCAAATGGGCCACCGGTGGGCCAGTGACAGTTATTAAATGCGGAAAAATGTCAAAATAACACCAATATCATACACTAGAGTTGTTTGGGGTGGTGGTAAATTAAGGGTGTTTTCACACCTAGTTCGTTTAACCCTTTCAAATGCTCTCGGAGCGGTTCAGCGTGAATTTGTGAACAAACCAAGTGATCTCAGACCCCCTAAAAGGACCCAAAAGCAAACCCTACTCAGACCACCTTCGTTTGTGGGTCCGTTTGTGGTTTGATTTCTTCGTGATATGTGAAAGCATAGAGGTCCCGGTCCGCTTTGCATTTCATTTCGACAAGTGTACCTTCAGGCTCGCCATTCCCACTGTTCCGTCTTTCCGGTCACTGCTGACAACAAGGTCCATTCGCGATCATGTTACAGGGGGAATGCTTAAAATATTTGCCATATAAAATAAATATTGCATTCCTTTGTTACACCTAATATATACTACTAATGATCACTAACAGCATGGTTAATGTTAATATTTACTATCCCTTAAACAAGGAGATAGACAAATTTTTGCAGCCAAAGACATAAATAAAGTTTTTCAGCAATATTATGAAAAGCTGTATACATCTATAACACATACTAAATCTATGAGATTGAAGATTTTCTCTCAAACGTTGAAGTGCCTAGCTTGCAGCCAGATCAGGTGGTGGAGATGGAATCCTCCATAAAGAGATAAAAAAAACCCTCATATTTTAGACCTATCAGTTTATTAAATGTTGATCTGAAAATTTTGACAAAAATCAAAAGGTGTTACCAAACATTATTCATCCTAATCAAGTGGGATTCATGAACAACAGAGCTTCTTCTGACAATGTAAGATTGTTGTTTCACCTAATTTTTTTGTGCCAATCCAAAAATTCTCCAATAACAGCTATTTCTCTTGATGCGGAGAAAGCCTTTGACAAGGTAGAGTGGCAATTTTTATTCTCTACCTTGTCACATTTTGGCTTTGGGCAAATATTATCAAATATTATAAAAAGAGCCCAAGGCTGCAATGATATCAAATGGAGTAGTATCACCCTTTTTTAACCTCTCAAGAGGGACACACCAGGGGTGTTCTTTAAGACTGGCATTTATCATTCAAGCACACTCTGGGATTAGGGGAGTGAAAGCAGGAGACAAAAAACATAAGTTATTACTGTATGCAGACAACATTTTAGCAGTTATAACTGACCCCCTGACCTCTCTACCACATCTATTGGATGTTATACAATCCTTCTCAAAATTGTCTGGTTATACAGTCAATTGGAATAAGTCTGAAGCTACCCCCCTTTCATGTTTATCAGTTTTGGTGGGAAAGTTTACATTTAAATGGGAATGAAATATTTAGGAATAAAACTGTCCCGGAACATGGAGGAAATAATAACACTCAATTTACACCCATTATTACAGAAGTTCAAAAGTAACCTGGAGAAGTGGGGAAAAATCAAACTTACACCCCTACACTTACAATGGTTACAGCCCCCCAGCTTAATTATATATTAATGATGCTACCGATTAAAATACCATCTTCATTTTTCAAGCAATTCGATAACTTAAAGGATTAGTTCACTTTAAAATAAAATTTTCCTGATAATTTACTCACCCCCATGTCATCCAAGATGTTCATGTCTTTCTTTCTTCAGTCAAAAAGAAATGAAGGTTTTTGATGAACACATTCCAGGATTTTTCTCCTTATAGTGGACTTCACTGGTCTCCAAACAGTTGAAGGTCAAAATTACAGTTTCAGTTCAGCTTCAAAGAGCTTTAAACGATCCCAGACGAGGAATAAGAGTCTTATCTAGAGAAACGATTGGTCACTTTCGAAATTTTCTTTCTTCCACACTCTGGTAAGACTTTACAGGATGAAATTACCTTTTTACATTGTATTTGGGAGTGTAGCCTACTTAAACCATTCTGGAAACAAGTTACAGATGTCGTAAGTTGCTGGTAATATCTCTAACACCTCAACTGTGTTTACTAGGTGACAAGTCTCAATTACCAAACGTTTCTAAGCATGTACTTTCTGTTATAATGGTATGTATTACAGTGGCTGAGACACTGGAAGACAGTGAAAGCCCCAGAACTGAAAGATTGGGCTAGTGCAATGATTGAAATTTCTTCTTACGAATCTATGCTTAGAGTAAATGGTGTCAAAGAGGATGGGTTGTCTCCTTGGGAAGAGTTCTGGACATATATTACAGTAACGACTGAGAATGAATAGATTGACATATCTATATTGACATATATATATTATGAGTTATACATGGCACATTTGAACTATGAAGGAAATAGATATATATTCTAAACCATAGGCAGGACAGTCTTCTCAAGTAATTGTAAAATCTTCCAGTTAAAGCTTATTTTTTTATTTTAACAATTGGAAAGATGCAGCAGTGTTTCTGAAAACACAGAAAGCCGGGGTCTGAGTTCTTATGAAGTTGTGGTGTGAACAAGAAAGAGTCTGAGATCACTTCAATGCTGAAGATGCTTCTTTTAAAACGAACTATATGTGAAAACACCCTAAGTGCGATCTGCTGTCGTCATGGTGCATTGTGGTCTATGGATCTGCCTTAAGTGTACATGTTGAGTAGACTTGCTCCCTCGGTCAAAATCGAGCAGTCGAGGGTCTGTCCAAACAAACTTCCCTCGTCCACTTGACGAAGTTGAACGCACTTCAAAATGGCTCTTGAGTGTATGTCTAAAAGTGGAGTTAAACGCAGCCCCTGAATGAATCAGCCGTTTTGAATGAATCGTTTGACTGAATGACTCAATGACTCAGACAATGATTTGCCGCCACCTACTGGCGGTTTTAGTTTCATATTTGAAAGAATCATTTCATTTTAGCTGAAGGGCTGAGAGAGTGAATGCTTTTGTTTTCTGTCGTGAATTGTGATTGTAATCTGGTTAAAGAGACGGAATGAGTGGATAGAATACATTTATAAATATTCTATAAAGAGTGAAATATGAGATAACGTTGTTAAATATAACAGATAAGAAAGTAATTGCAGTCGCATTATACAATGATTTTGTGATCAGAAAACGAAATAAATAATACTAATTATTATTATTATGAATAATATTAAGTAAAATAAATAAACAAGTTAGGGGAAAGGGAGTTAAAAATAACCTTACACTGAAAAAAACTGGCGTAGAAACACTCAGAAATTGCTAGTAAAATTCACATATAATTACAAAGAAATGGCAAGTGACATTGAATTAAATGTGCAATTTAGAAAAAACAAAATAGTATTTTCTTGTAAAATGTACTCCAATAATAAAGCCTGGGATATTTTTAGATATTTTTCAGAAAGTGTTTCAGTACTTAAAAGTCGGAAAGTTGCTTTCGTCTTTTCTTCCCTATTATGACGTATATCCGAGTGAAACAACTTCTGGAACAAGAACAAATGTAGGGCGGGGCTTGATTTTGTCTGTGTGGAATTGATTGGACGGTTGTGGTTTGCTATTGGTGGATCTCATGTGAGTGACAGGTTGCCCCGCCCTCGTCATCAGAGAAGAGATGCTGCAAGAGGAAGATATTCTGATTCAAAATTATGAGGAACATGAATTTAAAACAATAATGATGTGCACTGATAATAATTTATAATAAACATTGCAATATTCCATAAACAAATGGGCTGTAACTACTGATCAAATGAGGAAAGTATTGTTGAACCTCCATCCTAAAGCAAAGGTGTGTTAACCCTTCATCACATTCACCATGTGATTCAAGGACAATGTTATCTACTATGTTTTTAAAAGAAGAAGAAGTATGTTCTAGTATATCTGCAGCATGTGTTATTGCTTTCTCCATATTTCTGGAGCTTGAGGCAGTTCTCTGTTTGGCGTCGCAGTACAGGAAGGTCAAGAGCACAAACAGAGCATGTTCTTATTTCCCTTAAGCCTCTCGCATCACATGCGCCGCAGTTCTTGGACGCTTGTGCAACAGATAAGGGCTCAAAGCAAAAAACGCTGGTATAACCACACTAAACCGAGCTTTTGCATCAGCAAAAATGTGTTTTTCACATTGTGAGCGAGGTCACTGTGAAGAGGTTCTCCTGGAGAACGAGTCAGAATGTACTTCATAAACTCTCCACGAGTTTAATGGGGTTTGATGGAGTGCTAAGTAACGTTTGCGCTCTCGTCATCACAGGAATGGAGGGGCCCATGGACATGGATCGTGGCTTCTTCAGGAAAGTGGACGTTCCCGATCATGCACACTACATAGTGGCTTTTTTCGTGGCGATCATCGGGGCTGTGGGAGTGATCGGGAACCTGCTGGTCATGTACGCCTTCTTTAGGTAGGCCTATGGGTCTCATATATTCACTATTAAGGTGTATTTATTCTTATAAGGCTGTGCCAAATAATTTTGACAATGAAAGTTTCCAGTTAAGCATTAAACACGAGTTCCCAGAGGTTGCTCTCTTAAGAGTTTTTTAATTATATATCATTTAAGTATTAATCTGACCTCAGTTTTCTCCTGAAAATGACATAAGACAATAGTTTGTATGCTGCAAGAGTATACACTAGAGTTCCAAAATTTTGGAAAAATTAAAATGTTATTTTTGTTTTTAAGTCTCTTCTGCTCACCAAGCTGCATGTATTTGATCAAAAATACAGTAAAAATTGTAAAATATATTACAATTTGAAATAACTGTTTTCTATGTGAATATATTGTAAACTGTAATTTATATCCAGTGATCAAAGCTGAATTTTCAGCATCATTACTCCAGTCTTCAGTGTCACATGATCCTTCAGAAATCATTCTAATATGATGATTTGCTGCTCAAGAAACATTTCTGATTATCAATGTTGAAACAGTTGTGCTGATGCTTCAAATGTTTGTTTTTCTCTTAAATTATGAGTCGCTGTTTATGCAACTGCTTATTTTATGTCATTTGTTTTAATTACTTTACTGCTGTATACTTGAAGTCTGCCAGTCTTGACGTGGTTTTATGACAGATTTATTTAGTCTTTGCTGAGAGGGACAGTTTGCCATCAGTAACAGATGATGACAGCGGACACACTGCAGCTTCATCATACACACTGCAACGCTTTGGGAGTGAAACCACATTTAAGTATGAAAGTGAACATGTTAAAGGGGTCCTATTCTGCTTTTTTACACGTTCAACTTAGTGTGTAAAGTTGCTGTTTGAGTATGAAAAAGTCCCTCCAGCAGGAGTTATTCTCTATATCAGTGTCAGTTTCTGAACTCCCTGAAACGCCTCCATTGTAGTCTTGAGTTTTCTTCTGGGAATGAACATGTCACATATTCCTCTAAACGAGGAACTAAACAGAGCGTTACTGACAGACTGGGAAGAGAGGAGCTGCAACAATGGAGAATATGAGGAAAATAATCAACATTCAAGAATGAAATAGAATTGATAGTTAAGACTCTTTAGCAAGTAAAAGTCTTTTAGTATAATTGTACAAACGTCCTCCTTCAGCATGGATCACGTTTTTTGCTGTGAAATCTTTACTGGTTTTTATCAAGTAAACTTAAGAATAACTTTGATATTGTTGGTAATATTTTAACTCCATTGAAGCAGGTTTACTTTTTACTTTATCTTTTTTATATATATATAAAAATCATGAGTATCAAATATGATCATCAGGCTTTTGAGGAAGGTTTATATCTCTCAATCATCATTGTATTGCATTGCATTATATGTTTTAAAACTACAGAGCTTTGATCATAAAACTAAGCATTTAAATATCTTACTAAGACTACATGGTAACACTTTATTTTAGGGTTCAATTCTCACTTTTAACTAGTTGCTTATTAGCTTGCATATTGCATATTGGTTGTTTATTAGTACTTATAAAGCAGATGTTAATGCCTTATTCTGCATGACCTTATTTTACATGCCCTAATCCTACCCAATACCTAAATTTTAATGCTACAAAAAACTACCTTACTACTAATAAGCTGTAAATTAGAAGTTAATTGAGGCAAAAGTTGTAGTTAATCGTGAATACATGTTCCCTATACTGAAGTGTTACCCACTACTTTCTATATTATTGGCAGATATTGATATTTATATGCATTTCTGCTATACTATATAAAGATCTCATTGATTTACATTACAAGCATCACAATTTCATCACTCTTTGTCCATATAAATATTAGCATCTGCAGCAAATTGCATATTTTTGCTCAGTTTGGGCCTCTGAATAAAATTTAGCTGTTTCATACTATTTCATACTAAATGCACTGTAAAAGCCTGATATATCACATATGGTAACTGCAGTGTGAATGTGGAGTCGTATATTGCAGGTTTAGTGTGTGTTTTCAGTACTCACGGACTGAAGTCATGAAGTAGTGCCAGTAACTTTCTCTGTCTCGGATGTTCAGCCTAAATCCTCAAGGGCCGCAAACATACTTTTTACATTTAGTTCATCTCTCACTCTCGCTCTCTTCAGTCCCATGACGGTTTCTTGGATTACATCTCTAAAGACAAAACACACTCTCATGAGCGCTGAAGGTCTGAGTCTGACACTGAGAGACAGACCTGCATTCACATTTTGAATTATGAAAGCTCATTTACTTTTTGAACTTTTATTCCAACCTGGTTTGTCTTTCTTCTGTGGAAAACAAAAGGAGAATTTTTAAAGAATGTTTATAGAATATTGACTTTTTGATATTTGATGTTTTTATTATACATTTGATATTTTGGCTTTAAATACTTGATCTATCCCTTAAAGTTTATTCTGCATGACTTATTTATTTAATTTTTGTTAACACTTTACATTAAGGTTTCATTATTTAACTAAATAAACTTTAGTCTTTATTATTTTTATGTAATGTTAATTTTAACATTTACTAATATGTTTTTGAGTTAAAAGTTGTATGTGTTAACATTAGTTAATGCACTTTGAACTAACATGAACAAACTATAAATAATTGTAATTCTATTAAGGCAAGACATTACAGACAAATACATAGTTTTTTCATACACTGGTAAATTTTGAGATTTTGGGCTTTTGGCCCAAAACATTATACACATTTATTTTATTGCATTTTATCTATTTGCGAATGTCAATTCCAATACATATCTTTAAAGAGTTTTTTCTTCACTTCAGTATCACTTAAATGCACCAAAATTTACACATTTATTCCTATCTATATTCTGAAGGTTTTTACTGAGGGGTTTGTTCATAAATAATTCGCCTGATTTATAAAGTTTTATTCCTTAAAACATTGTAAAAATGACTTTTTTTCTGTCTGTCGACAGTATTTTCTGCTTTCTGGAGTGATAAAAAGAGATATCCAAAATCCCTTCTGTAAAAACCTTTAACTCTAATATGTCAACAAAATGAAACAAGAATTTCGAACCAATGTTGGGATTTATGTTCTGGAAATGAATGCAAATTAGAGCATATGATGCTTCATTTGCATATTTAAACATAGCATTTAGAAAACTTACAAAAAATGTTTTCAATTCTTAATGTGATCATGGTGATATCTATTAGTTACTTTTTATTGCCTATTCAGCTGGTGTGTCTTGCCTTAACTAGCATTAACTAGTATTAATAAAAGCTATTTTTCTCATTGTTAATTTATGTTAGATAAAGCATTAAATAAAGCTAACAAATGAGACCTTATTGTTACTGTTTATATTAAACTTGCCTTCTAGAAGCTGCTGTTTGCAATGGTCCACTAACAATGTGATTGCATAATGTCATGAAAAGAAGCCACGCAATTATATAACATGTTGCACACTGAGTGTAAACAAAGCAAAATGTTTTTGACCATAATTAATCAGATGCACATGCAGGCCTGTAGGATTTTGGAGTGAAGGGGTAATGGGTGACAATGGCACATGATGGCATGGAAGTGGAAAACAAACCATCTGTTTCTCAATGATCATTGACAGGATTCAGAAACAAAGCCAGTGACGGCCTGTTTAATTTACCAGACCCATTGCACATGACAGGAATCAATGCCTGACCTCATCAGAACGCTTTCTCATTTATTCTAGCAGTCATCTCCATTAACTTTGCTGAGTGGAAGACCGAATTTACTAAATGTGCTTAGACATACTTAACAAGCTCATAAAGTTTACATATGTTTAAATGCACTTTGCAAACACTTTATAATAAGGTTTCATTAGTTAACTACATTAATCAACATGAACAAACTGCAAAAATGTTTATGTTTCTCTGGTTTTCCAGTACAAATCTTAAATCAAGATACATTTACCAGAAGAAGAAAAATTACATTATGAAAATATTTTTTTGCAGTGAAAAATACTAGTACTATAAAGCTATATAAAGCATTTATTTATTGATGTTACACTCTAAAAAAAAAAAAAAATGCTGGGTTAAAAATAAACCAAGTTGGATTGAAAATGGACAAACCCAGATTGGGTTGTTTTATCCCAACTCCTTTTTTATTCCAGTTTATTCAACTCCATTATTGTTTAAAATGACTGTATTGCTTGCTTAAAATGAACCTAAAGTATGTGGAAGTGAACATTATTAATATGTTTAATAAATGAAATTTATTAATAAGTTTAATAATATAATTAAATAATAAACATTTATAAATTGCTTATTAATAAATGTTCACCTTTTATTGTTGCCTCTTGTAGTTATGTGTCTGATTTTAATTTCCAACCTAGTTTGGGTTCATTTTAATCCAGTCATATAGTAATTTTTAACAATACTTGAGTTAAATAAAACTACCCAGCATGTTAGGCAAACATTAACCCAACGCTGGGTTTGTCCATTTTCAACCCAGCTTGGGTTGTTTTTAAGCCAGCATTTTTAGAGTCCAGATAATTTCAACATTATACTAACACATTATGTAAAGTGTTACCGAAATGTGTGATAAGAAAGTAGGTTGTGAAATTTTAATAAGGATAATGTATTTTTTTTTATGTTCAAGGTAACTCGCTTCATGCATCTGCATATTAATATTGTCCGATGTGTGCAAACAAAGCCACAATCCACATCCCTCGCGGATTATTTCCAGTGTTACCTAATAATAACTAAACATGACTGCTGTTAATCACACGTCGATAACAGACTCTTTTCATATGTGTGAATTTTCTCCCTAACTGAGAATGGCTCAAACTGAAGCATCTCTCAGGAGGTTGTCTGAGAGCTTTCTAGGAAAGGACTTGTTCATCCTGTGAAGTGCTGATGTATCGAGGGCGACTAATGCCTGATGGTTCATAAGGTGATGCCAGGCCACTTCCAATCAGAGGAAATGGCGTGAACCGTGACTGTACGAGTAATGAGATGACGTGCAATTACAATGATTGTTGAGCGATAAATCATGCGTCGAGTCAATGAACCTTTAAAGCGTGTAGAAGTTTCTCTCACTGTTTTACCCCATAGATGTTTTAAAGCTGCTGATCAACATGATCAAAACTTTGCTGATAAACCTGTCGTGCCTGTCATCCTTCTGTTGTCTGATTGATAGTTTAGACTTAATTAGCAAGTAAAAATCTTTTAGTAGAATTGCACAAACGTCCTCCTTCAGCTCATGCTTCACATGTTTTTTTGATGTGAAATCTGTACTGATTTTTATCAAGTAAACTTAAGAATAACTTTGATATCGTTAGTAATATTTCAAGATGAACACTTACTGGACTGAAGCAACTTAAGTTGGACTTTTTGTCCAAATAAATAGCATTTAAATTGCATATTTTTGGTCAGTTTGGGCCTCTGAATAAAACTGAGCTTTTTTCCCCCTCCATATTCTCACTATATCATACTATATGAGCCATATCAAATATGATACTTTAGATTTTTTTAAAAATATTTTGTCTAAAGGTTCAGTAAACTTTCATTTCAAACAGTTATATTCTTTCTGACTATTTCTTCATGTCAGGCTTTACCGGGTTAAGGAAGAGCTTGTTTGATAATGCATCATGCAGAAATGCACTCCTCATCTGAATCTTTACATACATGCACTCTAAAAAATGCTGGGTTAAAACAACCCAAGTTGGGTTAAAAATGGAAAAAATTGGGTTGTTTTAACCCAGCGGTTGGGTTAAATGTTTTGACCAACCTGCTGGGTTAAAACAACCCAATTTTTTCCATTTTTAACCCAACTAAAATGACTGTATTGCTTGCTTAAAATGAGCCCAAAGTATGTTGGAAATGAACATTTATTAATAAGTTTAATGAATAATAATTAAACAATAAACATTTATTAAATTGCTTATTAATAAATGTTCACCTTTTGATTATTATTATTAACATCCATGGAACCTATTATTAATTTCCAACATGTTTTGGGTTCATTTTAAGCGAGCCATATAGTCATTTTTAAACAATAGTTGAGTTAAATAAAACTATCCAGCAGGTTGGTCAAACATTTAACCCAACCGCTGGGTTAAAACAACCCAATTGCTGGGTTTGTCCATTTTCAACCCAACTTGGGTTGTTTTTAACCCAGCATTTTTTAGAGTGTATGATTGCATACTGTTTAAAACTGCAACTGCAAAAAAAAAATGTGGTCATATGAAAGTAAAATCTGTGCATTTAAGGTTTAAAGGGGCGTGAGGTGAAGCTGTTGGTGTTTGGTTGGTCAAAGTCTATCAGTTTACTAATGTGCATTGAGGAAATGGCCATAAATAACATGCTTTTTGAAACTGGGATTGTAACAAACTGTTAAAAGGTATTTTGTGTTTCAGTAACAAAAAGCTACGGACGCCTCCAAACTACTTCATCATGAATCTTGCTGTGAGTGACTTTCTCATGGCCATCACTCAGTCGCCAATCTTCTTTGTCAACTGCATGTACAAGGAATGGGTGTTCGGTGAAATGGGTAACTAATTTCCCAATCTTCCCATCCAGACTTACTCATTTGCAATCTGTTTCCATATCCCATGTGCTTGTATGTGCTTCTCCACGCAGGCTGTAAGATGTACGCCTTCTGCGGGGCTCTGTTCGGGATCACATCCATGATCAACCTTTTGGCCATTTCCATCGACCGCTACATTGTGATCACCAAACCCCTGCAGGCCATCCGCTGGACGTCCGGACGGCGGACGCTAATTATCATCCTCCTGGTCTGGATCTACTCTCTGTCCTGGAGTCTTGCACCTCTTTTGGGATGGAGTGAGTGTCACGTATTTCCTCTGCCTTTGAAAGAGAACAATATGATAAGTGTGGGAGAAAAGAATCAATTTTCTCATGCATCATGATTCTCTCTTCAACGATTCTGAACTTAGTTTCCCCCGCATATGCATGATAGCAGAATTCAATCTTTCTTTTTTGTCATATAAATATCTGCATCTGCATCATATTGCATATTTTTGCTCAGTTAGCCTATTATAATTTGTAAGTATATTTGTAATTAAACAAGTAATTTAATAAAGTTAAGTTAGTAAATTCTTTAATTAAATAAGAAAAAATGTAGATTAAGAATCGTTTTATAATTGCATCATGATTCAGATCAGATCATGAGGTGCCTGAAGATTTCCACCTCTACAATGTGATATTTTGAAGTTTCTCCACAATCTTAGACACTGTGTTGTAATTGTTCTTTGATAGGTTCCTATATCCCAGAAGGCCTCATGACATCCTGCACATGGGATTATGTGACGTCCACTCCAGCAAACAAGAGCTACACCTTGATGCTCTGCTGCTTCGTGTTCTTCGTCCCTCTTGGAATCATCTCTTACTGCTACTTCTTCATGTTCCTCGCCATTCGTAATGCAAGCAGGTACAAAATGGTACAACACACGGATGAATATTGTTGGTGTTACAGGGCTTGAATGAAAATTCTGTCATTTATTACTCACCCTCATGTCGTTCCACACCCGTAAGACCTTCATTAATCTTCGGAGCACAAATTGAGATATTTTTGATGAAATCTGATTGCTCAGTGAAGCCTGAGCAATGACATTTCCTCTCTCAAGATCCATTAATGTACTAAAAACATATTTAAATCAGTTCATGTGAGTACAGTGGTTCAATATTAATATTATAAAGCCACGAGAATATTTTTGGTGCACCAAAAAAACAAAATAACGACTTATATAGTGATGGCCGATTTCGAAACACTGCTTCAGGAAGCTTAATTATGCTGCATTATGAATCTTTTGTGTCGAATCATGATTCAGATCGTGTGTCAAACCGCCAAACTGCTGAAATCATGTGACTTTGGCGCTCCGAACCGCTGATTCGACACGCCGATTCATAACGCTCCGAAGTTTCCTGAAGCAGTGTGTTGAAATCGGCCATCACTATATAAGTCGATATTTTGTTTTTTTGGCGCACCAAAAATATTCTCGTGGCTTTATAATATTAATATTGAACCACTGTACTCACATGAACTGATTTAAATATGTTTTTAGTACATTAATGGATCTTGGGAGAGGAAATGTCATTGCTTAGGCCTCACGGAGCCATCGGATTTCATCAAAAATATCTTAATTTGCGTTCCGAAGAGTAACGAAGGTCTTACGGGTGTGGAACGGCATGAGTAATAAATGACAGAATTTTCATTTTTGGGTGAACTAACCCTTTAAGTAAACGTTTAATGTGTAACAGTATAATGGATCAGTGCGTCAGGTCTTAAAGTGACAGCAGCCTAATAAACTTGCTGCCAAATTATGAGATAATATTAAAAATATCTATATAGAAGTTTTTCCCCAGGGTATCACTGTCAAAGTTTTGGCCAGTGAAAATGCTGAGTGGCAAGTATCTTTGCAAAACCACTAGCCACAGCAAAAAAGTTAATGTCAAGTTAACTCTCTGGAGTCCGTTAACGCGCCGGCGCGTTTTGCAGGATTTTTTTCACATTGCAGCAAAACAGACTTAAAATACTCCGTCATTTTTTGTCATAGAGACACAAGTAATATATCAATTGAAACTATAGAATATCTTCTTTTATTTGTGTACACTCAGAGTAAAAACAATGTTGTGCTTTTTGTAAAATAAAGAAAACTAACATGATGCGTGATCTCTCCTCTCCCTCTGAAGGAAGTCCAATCTGATAGTTCTCAGAAAATGAACTGTAACTTATGAATACTAATGACAAAAAAAATGACACTTATGTCTAAAGAAACGTTGAAATGTCAGGTTTTAAATCGTGCAAGTCAAATCGAAAACAAACATTCTGTGTTTATGTAATCTGTATGAAAAGAGAGCCATGTCAGAAGTCCTTGATTCAGCTCATTATCCGCTAATGCGGCCACGCCCACGGAGCCAGCGCTATTCAGACGCAAATTCAGAGGCAATATTTGTATGCATTGTTTCAATCGTGTATTTATTGTCCTGAAAAGTGTTTATCTGGATGTTAAAGCCATGGTTAGTGATCTCTAAAAGACATGCCGTTAGTTCCTGGTTCCCTTTCTTCTTTATATGAATTTGTGGCCTGAAGGTGTACATAGCGCCCTCCGGCTGTAAGTATGAATTGAAAACACAGTATCCAGCACTCATAGTGATGACTATAAATATTGAATAAATATTACTCCTCTGTATAGAAAATTGACATAAACATATAAGAATCCATCAATATTTCTCCAAATGTGCATGCTTTTAAGCTAAAAGCCTATATGAAATGCCATAGAGGTAACATAATTGTTCAGACACTTTGCATCACAGAAATACATGATATTTTAAAGAATATAATAGAATACCATTATTTTAAATTGAGCTGAGACATGATTACAGAGGGTTTTTTCACAGCCTACCTGACTGAAAGGCCTCATTAATATGCATTATTATGTGATTCTTTTGTCTTCTCAGGTGTAAATGACCCATTATTCATGATGATTCACGCCTCCTCGCATACTGTGTTTCTTGACAAAAAGTGTCTTACAAAAACTAAATCAATATATTGTTTTATATGAAGGAGTAGGCAGCTTAATTCTTACATAATTCTGAAGCAAAAACTCTAGTCTACAACCTCCAATACCCAGAAGTCTTGTCAATACAGATTTAATATTCTTTTTTTGGCCTTATTTCAGTGACTTAAGTTTTTTTGTTTTTTCAATAACCACGCATAAACATTATTCCTTCAAAAATACAAACATGTACATACATTCCTCACATATTATTGTAGCCTAGTTTGTGCTGAATACAGTGTAATGACACTTTTGTCATTAATATGTTGTTATTGATAGCCACGCCCTGTCTCATTAGAATAATGCAACTTTGATACTGAAGGTACATTTCCTGTCTGCAAGAGTAACATATTAACAGAAAGAAAGACACAACTACAGATATTAGTTTGAAGGTGTTTATTGAAATATATAAGAGATGATATATTGTGCGAGAATATACTTGTACAAGAATGATATATTTGTGCGAATTATATTTTTGTACGAGAATGATATATTTGTACGAGAATGATATTTTTTTACGAGAATATATTGTGCGAGAATGTTTTGTACGAGAATGATATACTTGTAGAATGATATACTTTGGTATTGGTATTTGATCAGATAAACAAAAAGATGTGATCACATCAAAACAATGTAGAAAAGAAAAAGAGCCCAATAGCATACAAATATTAACTAAAGAATGTCAGACAACTGTAATGCCTTTATTGAAGTATATATTAATTACTAACTAAAAATAAACAGACAACTGGTATTGTATTGACTTTATTAAAGTATATATTAATTACTAAGAATGACAGACAACTGTTATTGTAATGACTTTATTAAAGTATATATTAATTACTTACTAAAGAATGACAGACAATTGGTATTGTAATGCCTTTATTGCATGTATTAATCACTTATTAAAGAATGAAAAACAACTGCTATTATAATGCATTTGTTAGTAACATGTTAGTAAGTTAGAAAGGAACTAATATGTATTAGAAAGAAAGCAATCTTACCGTTGAAGGATATCTTGATCAGAAGAGCAGGTGGGCCAGAACACCGCAGCAGAGGAGAAGAGTCCAGAACAAAGAGACGAGCCTCTATATATAGACATTTGAGGGGAATTCCCAAGAAGATGACATCAAGTGGTCAGATAGTCTATAAAAGGCTGGACCATGAAGAGAGCAGGAGGGGCTGCTTCACACCTGAGGCTACACCTCCGACACCAGAACCAGCCCTGATGATGCCTCCATCGCTGATATTGCCTTGACTGAAGAACTTTTCAATACTTATACTTTATTTAATTACTTGTATAGCATGTTAGTAGAATATATGTAATGCTAGTAGTATTAGTGTAATAAATAAATGAACTTATAACTTTATAACTAAACTCGGCCTCATGTGGCATTGATTTAAGTCGTTGAGCCTGAACAGACCACGGAGAAGTCTTCTGTCTGATTGTAAGTATTTTTTAAAATGCTTATAATTTAGGTCAGATTTGACTTTCTTACCTAACCTGAGAATAATAAAAAATAAGGTAAAGGTGCTTAGAGACGCATCGCAAAACAATGTTTATGAACAACTGAAAAAAGCACAAATGTCAGGGCATGTCAAAACTTCTCAAAAGCCTCAGACTCCAGGGGGTTAATGTTTTTGGACAAGAATCTTCAAAATCACCATAAACAATCAGGACAAAGTCATGGCAGGACATCTGGTTATCATAACTGGAACATCTACATGGTGTACAATGTCATTCTTGGAAAAAAAAAGTCTTATTGTCCATCTTCCACTGTGTTCAGAGATCTGGAGAAGATGGGAAGCCATGTGAGGAAGACCACCCTCATCCAGCAGCAGTCCATAAAGACAGAGTGGAAGCTGGCGAAGATCGCGTTTGTGGTCATCATTGTGTTTGTGCTGTCCTGGTCTCCTTACGCCTGCGTCACTCTCATCGCCTGGGCAGGGTAACTATCACCGTGATCTTTTTGGAATTATTTCAAACAATATCTGGAATTTTTGTGTCTTTGGTTAGTCTGTTGGTTAAATGTTGTTCAATGAACTGAAGGAGTTAATGCAGTGCACATGCATGTGCATCTCCAGCCTGGATCTTTTTCTATTAATATCCAACAGCAAGTAAACATTCTAAACATTTAAACAACTGCAAATCCATATATGTTAATCTGTATATGTATACACACTCTTAAAAATTAAGGTTCTTTATTGGCATTCCATGAAGAACCTTTAACATCCATGGAACCTTTCCATTCCACAAAATTCTCTTTATTGAGGGTATGCATAGACGTCACTTTCCCGCCGGAACGCGCTCCCTCAGCTGAGTGGCAAAAGAACCTGCTGCATGACTGGATTTAATAGGGGAAACTGCAAAAACGCGAGTAAAACAAACGATTACATGAAAGGTTGGACTCGAAAGTGTTCCTTATGACATGTCAAAGAAAACTAATCCATGGATATTGACATGCATTCAGGAGTCGTGTTTCCTGACATTTATATGTGCCTGATTTTGACGCATAAAGCAAATCTGCCTGTGAATATTTTATATAACTACAATATAGGTAGGTTTAAATCCGAGTAATCACTTATATCAATGTTATATCGTCATATCATCCAACCCTAAAACTTGTATAGTTTTTGTCAGTGTTTATTTAAAAACACCCAATTATGCAGAATATAAGATGGTAAATATTTAATTGATGACACAATATATAACAATACAATATATAGGGTATGATTTTACCCCAAAATCCAACAAAATGATAACTGCAAAACATGTTTCTCTGCCTGGAGTCCAGCTTTTTCTGTGAATTGCAGCGACCTATTTGCTTCTTTTTTCTGTAGCTTTCAGCAGTCTGTAAAAATATACCTCAGATTTTGTGTCAAAGCTATTTGTGCAGTCAGTCGCAAAGCTCTTTCCTGTTTTTGATGTGGTTTGTGTGTTTTTCACAGCATTCACGCTGAAAACCAATGCTGTAACACGTAACCGCAGTCATAACGGTCGACGGTGACGTCACATGCTTACCCTCTATAGTGGAAAGAGATATAGATTTTAAAACACGTTTTTCACACTAAGAAGAAAAAAAGGGTTCTTTTAAGAACTTTTCACTGAAAAGTGCTTTAAGAAACCAAAAATGGTTCTTCTATGGGATTGCTGTGAAAACCTTCTTTTGGAACCATGGTGAGATTAGTTCAACATCACTAAGCTTCAACATCGACTTTAGGACGATGGAGCCAGAAGTGCTAAAATGTGTCATATTTCTGGGTTTTGGCCTACAAAAAAATGCATCATCCCTCTATTCTCACATTTGAATTGAATATACATGCACACTTTCATTTTCGGCAGTTTGGCCCTAAACAGTGATGGCCGTTTTCATGTAGCTCATCTAATCTCTCAAAGAAGTATTCTGATTCATGTGTAGTCTGTTAAAGGGAGTCAAACCATGCAGAAGATCTGAGACTTTCTAAGAATTCCAGGGTAAAAAGACATCCTTTTATAGAAGCACTGTCCAAAGTGAAAGACAGTGTTTGTCAGCTGAAGTGAGGGCTGCTGGGGTTCACGTAGGGCGAGCCAGTTTGATGCTAACACCTTTATAAGAGCGGACGGGAAGCCTTGGTGTGCAGTCTGCTGGAGGACAGACATAACCATCCATGTGATTCTTTCCGTTCAACCAACAACACCTCTGGGTCACTTCCATGTCATGTAAACAGCCACAGCAGGGGTCTTCTGCTTTATTTAGTCGGCTCTCTATTTGGTTCCAGTGGTGTGTTGCTCCATTTTTCTTTTTTTCCAGTGTTTTCCAGTACAAATACACTACAAAAAAGATTCCCGTCCTCAGTATTTTTGTCTTGTTTTCCAGTAAAAATATATAAAACATTCTTAAATCAAGATGCATTTAGTTGACTAAATGCATCTTGATTTGCATCAAAGTGACTTCATATTTTAACAAAATAAAGTATTTATTCTTAAAACAAGGAAAAAGTTTGATGTCAATGGGGTAATAAAAATAATCTATAGATATTTGTACTAAAAAACAACAAATACTAAGAAAATAATTTTTCTCAGTGTATCTAAACATTTTTAAATCAAGATACTGTGCATATTTTCATGAGATATTCAGTCGTTTTCTGAAAAACATTATCAAAAAAACGTGTTTATGCTAAAAATAACAAATCATAAACTCAATTAATTTTTATATTTGTTCATAAAACAAGACTTATCTTACTTTTCTTCTCAAGTAAATGTATCTTGATTTTAAGATTTTGTAGATGTTTGTACTGAAAAACAAGGAAAAAATGCTAAGAAAATAATTTTTCACAGTGTAACTAAACATTCAAAATTGAGTTATGCTTAAAACAAGAAAAATAAACTGAATTTAAAAAGAAAACAAGATTATTTTTCTTATTCTTGACATTTTTTCTTGTTTTAAGCATAAACTCACTTAACTTGAACTTAAATCTTAAATAAAGCAAAATTGCTTAAGATATTTTCTTAGCCCATTGACATTTTTTTTTCTTTTTTTTAAGCATAAACTCGCTTAACTTGAACTTAAAACAAGACTTAATATCTTAAGCAAATTTTGCTTCATTTAAGATTTAAGAATGTTTAGATATTTGTAATTGAAAACGAGGCAAAAACACATAAGACATTTTTTTGCAGTGTAAAAATATATAAAAATAAAATATTGTATATTGTTTTCCATTACAAATATACTACAAAATACACTAAAAAAGATGTTCATCCTCAGTATTTTTGTCTTGTTTTCCAGTACAAATATATAAACATTCTTAAATCAAGATGCATTTAGTTGAGAATCAAAATGACTTCATATATTAAGTCTTTTTTTCCTCAAAAAAAAAAGTGTTTTATAAAAATAAAGTATTTATGCTTAAAACAAGGAAAAAGTACGGGACAAGCAATAATAAAAAACTAAAACAATCTCGAGATTAAAGTTGTTAAATTTCGAGAAAAAAGTCGAGATAAAATGTTGAGAATAAAGTCATTAAATTACGAGAAAAAAATCGTTAAATTACGAGAACAAATTCGTTAAATTATGAGTAAAAACTCGTTAAATTTCGAGAAAAAATGAGAATAAAGTCATAATTTAATGACTTTATTCTCAACATTTTATTTCAACTTTTTTTCGAAATTTAACAACTTTAATCTCGAGATGGTTTATTTTTTTATTATTGCTTGGCCCTAATCCTCTTCCGTATTAAAAGTTCGATGTCAATGGGGAAATAAAAATAATATATAGATATTTGTACTAAAATACATAAAAATACTAAGAAAATAATTTTTCGCAGTGTATCTAAACATTCTTAAATCAAGATACTGTGCATATTTTCATGAGATATTCAGTCGTTTTCTGAAAAACATTATCAAAAAAAGTGTTTATGCTAAAAATCATAAACTCACTTAATTTTTATATTTGTTCTTAAAACAAGACTTATCTTACTTTTCTTCTCAAGTAAATGTAACTTGATTTTAAGATTTTGTAGATGTTTGTACTGAAAGGAAAAAAATGCTAAGAAAATATTTTTTTTGCAGTGTAACTAAACATTCAAAATTGAGTTATGCTTAAAACAAGAAAAATAAACTGAATTTAAAAAGAAAACAAGATTATTTTTCTTACCCCATTGACATTTTTTCTTGTTTTAAGCATAAACTCGCTTAACTTGAACTTAAATCTTAAATGAAGCAAAATTGCTTAAGATATTAAGTCTTGTTTTAAGAATGTTTAGATATTTGTAATTGAAAACGAGGCAAAAACACATAAGACGCGGATTCTGAAGCCAGTAACTGTGGGTTTCAGCATGAATTTCAATGCCGCAGCAATGTACCAGAAATAAAGATGTGTTTTGGTGGTTGTTTTTATGTTCCAGATACAGCCATGTTCTTTCTCCATATTCTAAGGCAGTTCCTGCAGTAATTGCCAAAGCATCAGCCATATACAATCCTTTCATCTACGCCATCATACGCTCCAAATACAGGTTCGTTCAAGTGCAAACGCCTTAGCAAACCACACAATCTTTTGTGCAAAAACATATAACGCAGTGTGCATTTTTGACTGATTTTCAGAGACACTCTGGCAGAGAAGGTGCCGTGTCTGCATTTTCTAGCCCAGTCTTCACGTAAAGACTGCGTCTCGGTATCGAACAGTGAGTCTTCCTTCAAGGAGCACATGCTCAGCAGACAGTCATCAGGGTCAAAGGCCAAGTTCCAACGAATCTCCTCTATGTCCACTTCAGACACGGTTAGTATTTTACTAAGAGGAGACTGAATAATGGAAATGTTTTATCTTCTTCAGTGAGTCCACATGCACATCATGCAATATTATGACTGCAACACTTTGAAGTTGTAATGCTAAAATCTGCTTATATGCTCTTTATGTATCTACATATGCAAACCCTCTGGTGTTTTGAAATATTAAAATTGCTACTTCATCAGAATGGTACGAAAGTTCGTGACTTTTGCGGCAGTTGCTATGTGACCACAAAAAAAAAAAAAAAATGGACATGATTCAAAAAAGCTAAATGACCGTAATAAAAAAAATAGTCAAACTTGTGTTGTTGTATAAAGTTTTAAATAAGGATGTTTGTCAAATCTTATGATAATTTGATAATCTCCATTCAGTTTTCACACAATATTAGTTGTTTTCATGCCTTTTGCACAACATTGCACCATTTCATGCTTTTCATCTTCAGTTATCTAAAAAGACATGGATAAATAAACAAACAAACATTTTCTTAGAAAAACTAAAATCTGAATGTACTGAAATCTTACTGATATGTCACTTGCATAATAATTTGGGATGCGGTGTAATGCAATAGTTTTCATTTTTGGGTGAACTATCCCTTTAAGTAGTAGACTAGCTATTACTGTATGTTTCATTGTGGTTAAAGTAGTAGAAATGGCAGGACTTTTATGCTAAACGTGTCATTTCTAGGTCTGGAGTGATGTAGAATTAGATCCTGTGGAGCAAAAGAGCCAGATCCTCAGAAACTCGCAGTCGGCAAATCTGCTGAGAGATGAAGGACGGAAGCCGCAAACGAAACACGGCAAGACGAAGAACAAGGGCCGAGGAGAGGAAGAGCGCAGTGAAGAGAAGGTAAGGTATATGTGCTTCACAAGAGTGACTACAGTAAATAGTCAATTAGTTGCATCCCAAATAATGCACTATACACTAGGGCTGCACAATTTGGGGAAAAATCAAATTGCGATTTTTCTGGTTAAAATTGCGATTTATGCATCCATTGTGAAAAAATAATCCTATACACTTCTGTACACTGGAGAAAAACATATTGATTACATGTTTCCCTCAAAGTTCTTTAGGTTGAAGGATTATTTTTCCTATTTTTACCCAGAAAAAGAGCAGAAACTCCAAATATGCTTCAGGCCCTGTCCATATGAACACGGGTATTTTCAAAACCACAGCTTTTTCAATGCGGTTTAGTCGTTCGTCCACATGCCAACACAGTATCAGGTCACTGAAACCGAACCTTTCTGAAATCTCCTACCAGGGTGAAGATTTTTAGAAACTCCGGTTGCAGTGTTGTCATGTAGCTAGTGTAACCGGAGATGTTGGCTTGTGATGTCGGAGTGCGCACGGTCATCTCCTTTGAAAAAACTGATTGTAAAAATACCTATGTATGTGTGCTGATATTCGGTAATACGATATATCACGATAATGAATATGCACGATATTGTTATCGCGGGCACTTCAAAATACCGTGAATAATTATTTATTACGAATTATTCAGATTTTTATAATGCATTTTAAGAATACTTTCCCCATCAACCATATAAAATGCACAACACTGCTGTATGCTGCGTCAAAGAGACACGTGCGCTGATGTAAACAAGCCCAACGTGCACGAGAAGCACAAGGCGGAATGAGTGAAGGAGACACGCTAAATGAAAGTGCAGTAGATGGAACAGTAGAAATGCAGCGGTTACCCCGGAAACAAAGCAGCTGCGCTACTGAATGATTCAAAAATGATTCAAACAGCCATTTCTTTTTTTGTATTCGCAATGTTGTTCATCACAGTGACAAATACTTAATACTTAATAGGCTAATAGCACATTGCATACTGTTTTATAATGTACTAAAATACTGAGGTGCAAATAGTATCTAACGACTATTTACACTTCTTGCAAATAAAACTGCTGTTTTTGTAAATGTTTTGTCTATCACAGCCTGCAGTCACAGAGAGCGGCTCTTTGATCGATTGTGGCCTTGACCTGGCGTCCGAGTCCATCAACATGGCCACCGTCCCGCTTCTCATGGCCAAAAACACTCCAGGAGGGGAAGAAGAGGAGTGCAATGAGGAACAGGAAGACAGCAATTCTATAAGCCTCCTGAGCAATGGTTTGGCATTTTACGAAGACACGGAGGAGCCACAAATCAAAATCACCCCCACATCAGAGGAGCAGCAAATGACGCAGAGCAGAGAAGACAAATTAATACTGGACCTCAAAAGCCTGAATTGCTCCAGCGAGCTTCTGGAG
The DNA here is from genome assembly GCA_028476615.1 of Culter alburnus. Lineage (NCBI taxonomy): Eukaryota > Metazoa > Chordata > Actinopteri > Cypriniformes > Xenocyprididae > Culter > Culter alburnus. The sequence continues at coordinate 421,202 of JAOTNS010003476.1, read as the reverse complement.
TCTGTGGAGAAATTCCTCTCCTGAGGCCGAACCAGATGATGCTCTTCTTTAAGTTTGTGTTTCACTGAAGACGAGTCAGAACACTTGAGAACCACAGTCTTCCGCTGAGAGTTTCACATCAGCCTTTTTGTTGGAAAAGCAATCGGGCCAAATTAGTTTGCGTGCAGATAATCAGCTGCTTCAACTTCACGCCACTTCAGCCACAGCACGGACTGCAGAAGTAGTTGAGAGTGACACAACCACTGTGTTTGCGATTTATCACCAAACCTAATTGCCCTTAAAGAGCATTCTTACGAAAACGAGTAACTCGCATCACAACAAGGCCAAAAATCAGTCCGAATTCATTTCAAGGGGTGTGACGAGATCTCATGCCGCGAGATTAAAATGTGATGAGATTTCTCATCGAGGTGAAAAGTTGCGTCGCTATATTGACATGATGGTGTGTGAGGGTGAAATTAGGATAGAATATGCCACCGCTACGACTGTCGTTTTGCTTTTTATAGAAATAAAAACCATTTAATTCAGTTGGATATCGGTTGCTTCAATTCCACCCGGCTCATCCAACACGAGATGACTGACAAGACCATGGCGGAGGATTCATTGCGCAACAGAGCTTAAAAAAAGCATCAGACAAATGTCTTATCTTGTAGAATGTGCACTCAGCACCCTATTCACTAGGGTTGGGTACCGTTCACATTTTAACCGGTACCAGAAATTTGATGCTGGACCTTTTTTTCTGTACTTTACTCTCCGTGTAATAACAAAAACATTTATTTCAGTAAAAATAAGCCCAAACCTCTCAATTTAAACATTTTTTTTAAATTTATTTAGAAATTTTACACACTAGACGACAATAAACTGTTATGTTTTATGCGCTGTTGCATGCATAAGATTGCATTACAGCGGAGACTTCAAATGACAATGAAAGACCGTTTCTTGCCCCGTTCTTCACCTCGTTGCGTTCGGTTTCCTTAGCACAGTAGCACAAAAGTGTTGTTTCATTTTCCCCATTATGCTGTCAGAGCTGGAGTTTGACTAACAACACATGGAAAATATGACTGTGACAATACTTAGTATGTAACAACATACTGAGCACGCATGAAAGCGGTTTCTGTGCAGAACGCTGTGATGAGATAAACAACGCTCGCAACGCGGATCATAGATTATATAGTTTTATAGCAAGTTTTTATAGACATTGCAAATTGTGTTGTCTCAGTCTGCATCTAGTTTTGTGAAATGTAACCATACTTCAGAGCGTTTAGACATTGCCCTGTGTGTTGTGTTTAAACAAGTTGCACGGGTGACGTCGCATGGTCTCTCTCTCTCTCTCTAACGTACCTTACTCTTGTGACAAGATGCGTTCTCAGGTACTGAAATTTGGCACAGATTGATTTAATGTGAATTGGTACTATGTAGTGCCGATGTAGTAATTCGGTCGGTGCCCTTAAAAGTACCGAGTTCGGTACCCAACCCTACTATTCACAGAGTATGCACGAAATAGAAAGCGAAAGTAAAACGCGAACGCGCATTCAAACACAATTTCAATACCCAGCATTTTGAATGCAGCTCCCTGATGCATGCAAATATCTCTCAATATGAAAGCTATCTTAGGCTGGGCTGTGTAGTTATAAGCATCTCTCAGCTCTGTATCATGCTTGAAGAAAAATTTGGCCTCTGTTTGCAGTTTGAATATTGAGAGAGTGCTTTGATTATGGTTGAACTTATTGTTCGCACTTAATAAGACTAAGAGAAAACCGTGTTGTTCATTTTTATTTATACTGTTTTTATTTCTATGATCAATTTGTGGAAATGAGCTCAGTTACAAAAAAAGTATGATAATTCATACTTGGAAAGTAGAACTGAAATGACATTCATTACAAGATGATTAGTTCAAACAGCTCCAGAGTATTTTTCTATTCATGTATTTCTTCAGTGAGGATTTCTTAAAAATACTGTGTAAAAATCTCGTTTCGTGAGCTACCCGTGTCTCGTCACACCTCTATTAATTTCATTAAAGCAGTGTTTCAGGTTCAATACAAGTAGAGCTCAATTGACTCATATGTGACTGTCGATTACTATAGAAAATCATTGTGACAGCAAGTTATTGCAATGCAAGAGAGTTTTAAAGCTGGCATATTAAAACCCTGAATCATTCAGTAAAATGCTATTTATTATTTGAGCTGTGCTTTTTTTTTTGCTTCAGTATTTCCTTTGAGTTTGTTCTGATGGATGTAAAGTCTCTTTGCATGCATCATGCAAATGTTTTATTGACATGTTGTGGTCACGACACTGAAGCTATCTAATATATAGAATATAAATTTACACTGACAATGTTCAATGATTCCATCATGTGAATATGTATAATGTCGAGTCACATTTATTTATTTCTATAGCGCTTTATGCAACAGGTTGTTTCAAAGCAGCTTCACAGAAATCAACAGTGTTGCAAAGTTAATTTATTAAAGGTGCAATATGTAAGATTTCTGTCCGCCAGAGGTCTATTCAAAACAAAGGCGTAGCTTGATGACAGCAAGTTTGAGTGCAGAATCTTGGGACATGTGGTCTTCACCTCACAGCCGGTGGAAACAATCGGGATAGGACTCAGAAATCATGTTCATGGATGCGATCATTAATGTTACTGTAGTATGAAGCAGAGCAGGAGCGAGTGTTGTGGAGCTGAACCATAGACTGTAAAAAAAGATGGACGCCGCGACGCCGCTTCCTTCCATTGTAATGAACTGAAGCCAAAATGGGCTGACGATTTGGCGCTGACACGTTACGCAATACGTCAAAAAAAAAAAAAAAGTTTGGAGCCTGGGCATGCGCAGAAGGAATCGCCAGTGGAGCCCGGAGGCGGAGTCGCGGTATCAAACTTCCGGCCAAACGACCGCATCATCATTCATGTATTTTAAATAGACTATAAAAATTATACACAATTTAAAATTCTACCTATAAAATAATAGGCTATTCTGTTTCTAGAGCAATAATATTTTTGAAACAGCAAATTCAGTAGATAAACTCAATATAATATGCCACTAGAAACAACTCTAAATCGTCAGAAACGGTCCTGCCATTTTAAATCAAGTTCAACTAACGTTACAGGAGATCGATTGCTGTAATTAGAGTAGGCTATCATTAGTTTTGTCCTGCTAATTATTATTTTATACCTATAAAAATAATAAGTAACTGCCAGATAACGATCACCTGCTTTTTCCCGACATGGTTAACATTAGGTGTGTTATCTTAATAATAACATTTATTAATTGGCTTATGAAGCCCACATTTAATGTTACAGAAAAAAGTTCAGTGATCCGTCAGATCCTGTAGGTCGGTTAGGACAGTTTACTGCTGAACAGCTCATTTTGTTGGTGTTAAATAACAAAGAAATCAAAAATTAATAGTTAGTTATACATCTTCAATCTCCCCTCGAAGCTCCGACAGTCCTCAGACAAGCTGTCAATCAACTGCGAATCACGACGACACGCCCCATTTTTATAGCATCAAATTGCTAGCTAAAATCTAAATTATCACAAAAACGAACAATTGAATATATATCAGCGTGATAACAACTACCTTAAATGACCAAAACCATCTTTCAGAAAGTTTTATTTGAAGCAGAATTTATTTTTAAGTTTTCACTGAAGACTCATTCGACTGCATTGAGAGGGCGGGGTTTATGACCTGTACTGCATCCAGCCACCAGGGGGCGATCAAAGAGCCCGCAGCTTCACTTTTCAGGACGTATGAGACACACCCGAGCTGAACGAGGAGCTGGAGCGATTGTGCAACACACGCCTCACGAGCAGCGGGACTTTTATTATGACACAGTCGCCGGTGCTGCTTCCGCTTTTCCGGTCATGAGTATGAGGTAACACAGCTCTGTTTATCATATTAGATACATTTGAGAGTGTTGAAAATGATGTTATAATGTTACCCTGTGTGTTCGCTAATAAGACTAAATGTGTTGAGCTATATAACAACAATTAGTTTTCTGTCTATAAATGTAACCAAACAGTGCTTCCCTTGTCTATTAAAACATGCAAATATTAAAGCGTCTTTGGTGTTTCCATAGTTTCTACAAATAAAACCGGAAACCGAGGGTAACGCGGGTATGACGCCATTGACAGGCGACTCCTCACACATCCCGGAGCCTTGGTTAAAATTGCAATTTTCTCACAATTTACAAATAGTTGCAAACATTTGGGATATTGTAAGTACTCAAGTGAACAAAATATATAACACTGATGGTTTTTGGATATTGTACTGCAAAAATCTTACATATTGTACCTTTAAGCAAATAGTTGTCAAGTTTGTCAACCCAATTTAGTTCCATGTTAATTCAATTCTCTTGTTTTGAAACAGTCTGTAATTTAATGTTCAATGTCTGGCACCATGTATTGCTGTTGCAAGTGCTTTATTGTAACCACAAATTACAGATTATTTTCTGTGTTAATGGACATTACGGCACAACTAGTTTTGATAGAGCTTAACTTATATTGAAGCACGAACATTTCTTTAAGTTCATCCCTGTGAGCAACCAGGTGAAGAATCTCTCCCGACACGTCTATTCTGTTTTCTGTCTCTCAGCTTTACATTGTACATTCTTTCGGCTGTATGTTTTCCCAGTCATCCCATAGCGAAAACATCCCTATACTTGCACCTGTTGTACGTTCTCGAATCCTATTTTGTAGTAAGATTTGCTAGAATATTTTAGTGGACTGTGAGGAAAATATATATGTACTTGTGTAAGATACGTGAATATAACAAGAAAAGTGGCCTAAATCTTCATCATGATCCAACTTGGCAGATGTGTCTATACACAGCAAAATCCCCAGAGTTAAATCAACTCTGCTCAGAGTACATATGGTCCCTTTCTATATAGCGTTAAAATAACAATGAAGCAGAGTTAAATTTAATGAGATAATTAAGCAATTAATTAAGAAATGATTGCACATTATTGATGAACACCTGCTGTTAACAAGCAGAATCACTGAAGAAATAAAAAACACAAGAACTACAAGAAGTGACTTAAGGCACAGCCTTATTAATTGCTTAATTATCTCATTAACTTTAACTCTGCTTCAGTGTTACTTTAACATTATTTAGAGATGTACTCTGAGCAGAGTTGATTTACCTCTGGGGATTTTGCTTTGTACCAAAACAACATAATGCTCATATATTATGTTTGTTGAAGCCCTGATTTGTGCCAATCAAATGTTATCCAGTGAAAATCCACAGGAACAGGCCAAGTGTTGTGTACATTCCCATATGTTCTGTGTTATCATTATTATTGATATTAATTGTGAGGTTGAAAATGCAACAGAGATTTATTGTTCCCTGTACGGTGTTACAGACTGACTGAGATTAAATGAAAAGTGAACAAAGAAATCCCCATGATTGTTTCCGGCTGCTACTTACCAGCTTAATTTCCAGGATTATTCCTTTGTTTACTCGAGCATTAAAGGAGCTCAGGTATGTAGAAGTCAAACCTTTATATATAAACTTATGTTCAGAAAGTTGAGAATGACCCTCATCGCCAACTGTGGGAAACTGTTTCTGCCACTTTTGCAGGCTTGTGATTGGAGGAGAACAGAATTAGCATAAATTAATACTGATATACTAGTGATTATTTTTGATGAATTGAAAGCTTATTATTAACAAAATACCTTTAAACTCAACAATAATGATGGATGATCCGGGGCCAGTTGCTTTTTCACAATGTTTTGCGTTCGTTAGTTGTGAAAACTGATGACAGGAAAACATAAACAAATCACTGTGTACATTGTTTTTCTGCAAACGTGTGTTTATAGCTGTTAAAACTATATGTTATTGCTTACAAATATAATATGTTATCATGGTACAGTGATGGCATTAGATGCATTGCAAAAAAAATGATTTTTTAAATCAGTATTTTTGTTTTGTTTTCCAGTATATCTAAACATTCTTAACCCTAAAAGGGGCGACGTGACATGGGTGATACAAACATTTGAGGGGCTGTGGGGCGAGGCAGGGAAAGTTTAGGTCTCATTTCTTGGTTTCATTCTTTTCAATTTCTTTGTTTTTTTTACCCTTACGAGCAGCATTTAAAAACAACATTTCCACCTGTAGTGGGAAATCTACTAACCATCTGATAAAAGTTGATATATTTCACATATTTACATTATTTGGAGGGGACTTGCATGTTAAAAAAGTGGTTGTTTACTGTTAGCTTATTACGTTTATGTTGAAATTTTATGATTTTTACATTTTTCATAATTCGTCTATAAATGTTTGTATCACCCATGTCATGTCGCCAGTTTGGGGGTTTAAATCCATTGAAAACAGAATGTTTGTCAATGCATGTTACAACATTATAGCCAGATGTTTTAAACATTTATTCTCTCATAACTTAAACTAAACATTCTTTGTAAAATTCTGTTGAACAATAAGTATAATGAATATATTGTATAATGCTGTTTAATATTTAATACGCAAATTTCTAGGCCCTATAAATAATCGTTACGACCAAAACTTTGCAGAAAAACTTATTTTTACACAATCTACTTCATGCCTTCTGCCCTCTGATTGATAATTCATACTTTTTTTTTTTTTATCAAGTAAACTGTTTTTTGCTCAGAAATCCTTATTTATTTTTTTATAAAGTAAATGTAAGATAAACATTTATTGTACTGAAGCAACTTGGGTTTACTTGATTATTCGTACATTATTTTTTAATGTTAAAAATTAAACATTCTTTTGACATTTTTTTTGGTGTGTGTGCATGTGCAATATGATACACAAACAAAATAAATAAAAAAAAAAACACATGCAAACTTGTATATATACTGTATGCATGCATATACGTTTTTTGTTGAGTATCATATTACAGGCTTTTGATGGTCTTGCCCCTAAATCAAGATACATTTACTCAGAAAGCAAAATGACAAGATATTATTTAATCTTAATAAATCATCAAAATGAAGTGGGTTTATGCTAAAAACAAGAAAAATGATCTGCAAGTAAGGTCAGAAAAATAGTTAATTTAAAGGGAAAACGAAATTATTTTTCACTGACATATTTTTTCTTGTTTTAAACAAACTCACTTCATTTTGATACAGTTTCTCAGAAAACAAGATTTATTATCGTCATTTTGCTTCTCAAGTAAATGTATTTTTAGTTATTTGTACTGGAAAACAACAAGAAAAAAAAAACAGCAAAAAGATTATGTACTATGGTAAATTTTTGTTACTCTAATATGAAATTCTGCTAGAGTCGCCTCAAGCTAACGGTTAACGTAGTCATTAAACCGTTAAAAAATAAAATATATGAGGTAAGTTAAATTATTTAGTTGTTTATCTGTATGACTTTATTTTTTTATTTTTTAAAGTGTTTTCCCTGTGGTCCAAAACCTTCCGTTTTATCATCTGAGACGACGTCGAAGCGAAGTCAACCGAGCAGCCTCAGTTTCATCAATAAACCTCGATCACAGAACCACATCATTGATTAAACGTCAGTCTGAATTTACCTGCCATTTATTCACGTTAATCACAGCAGCATAGATGTAGGTTTTAGAGCTCTTAAGAGCCATATTTTAAGCACTGAACCAGAAAGAATCTGAGGATAGTGACACTCTGGTGACGCCTGCTGGTCAAATTATGTAAATGCAATGTAGAAACACCTTTTACAAACTAATTGTAATCTATTGCAACTAACAAAATCATCTAATACCGTTAAATATGAAGTGTCTGTAAAATATGTTATTTTATTACTGTTATTTTTGTTTTATGGAGAGCTTGGTTCAGGCCAATAAGAGACTAACTCTTCCTTTTTTATTATAAAATGTCCACAAATTTATTTAACTGAAGAGAACCATAACCATACTGAAATTTCGAAACAGTTATGACGGTTATAGCCTCGTTTACTGAAACCACGTGACTTTGGCAGTTTGCTCGAAATGCGCTCTGAATCACTGATTCGAAACAAATGATTCACAAGGTTTCGAAGCTTCTCAAAGCGAAAGAAATAGAAAGAACAGTAAAATAACAAGAATATCAGTTTTAGCTATTTACAAATAAGAAATTTATCTTAAAATATACACAGATTCACTCTTATTCGTATGAGGCACAATGTTTCTTGCTCAAATGATTCAGCGTATATTTCACATTCAATACGGCGAAATTTGACATATAACCCAACAAACACACAACGTTGGCACAACGTAGCCAACCTTCTAACAACGTTTTAACAACGTGGCCAAAAAGGTTGCTATAACTACGTTTCGTTGTGAACGTTGTTACAGCGTTGTCACAATGTTGACATCTGACCACCGCTCAGTTCCATTGCTCAAGGTTGCGCTTTGGTGTCTGGACTACCACTGGACGACGTCTACTCGTCACTGCTCCTGTTCCTCTGGAGCGCGCATTTTAAATTACAAATGACCGTTGAACCGTCTCTTCATCGAGCCAGGATACGTGAGTATTGCTTTTATTTTATCTCTATAAATAAGATATGCAAATATTCAAAAACAGCCTAAATGTTACATTTATTTGTTGTCTAAAAACTGGACTAAAGTGTTTGCGATCTAATGCAAAATTTACCAGTGTAATTGCTAACGTTGTCTTATGCAGATTAGAACGTTAAAACCTCTTCTGGTCAGGTAAATGAAAAATATTTCAACATAACGCCAAAAGTTATTAGCCATAGTGAAGAGAAAATTACTTGAGTGATGGTTGACATTTTAACACATTATGAACAGACAGCGACTCCACTTTATATGTTTAACGCTAGGCTAGTTAGGCTAGTTTAAAGTTAGGCTAGAAACACGGTATTGTTTACCTTTTTATTATACTACAGAAGTTCTGTAGTGTAGCATGTCACATTACCCATCAAAAGCTTGGGGTCAGTAAGATTATTTTTTTAATAAATCAATGCATGAATTTATACGTAATGTTTATTAAATACACGAATCCAAGGAGGGACACATTAAATTGATCAAATGTGACAGTATATATGTAGATATCCACGTAAATATGAAGCAGCACAACTGTTTTCAACATTGATAATAATCATAAATGCATTTTCAATCACTGAAGTGTAGAGTATTCACTGTAAGTAGGCTACCTTAAAGTAAATAAAACAGTGAGATTAAGAGATCAAATTATTTATACAGCTTATTGATGTTGCATACTACATACAGGCGAGCAGATGAGCCAAGAACATAAATGCAATGCCTAATGACAAACTGTGCGTTCTGTGTGTTCTAGGCTCATCTGCTCGCCCGCCTGTATAGTATTCATCATCAATAAGTTGTATATTGATTTTGGCCTTGTTTTACCCTCCAGGTGGATGTTCCTATGAACTAGCAATGAAGGTAAGCATACACTATTTTAATTATTTTCTTGTAAACAATTGAATGGGTCTATTAATAATCTATTAAATTTAATATTAAAGATTAAGTAACAATAAAAAAGTAACACTTTCAGAATGTTTTCATTTGTGAGATTCACCTCAGATCAGTGCAGCTGTAATTCCTGATGCATGGATGCATTAGATAAGTACTGTGTGAAAGTGTTGTTAGATACAAATCTCTCTCTCTTTCTTTTTATTTTTATTTTTTAGGCAATATCAACACCATACAACAGGCCCTGCTCTCCTCACCAAGAACAAGTAAGAATTTATCTAAAAGATTTTTATTTTATTTATTTTTTACTGTGAACTATAATTTTGATATCATTTGTCTATAACAGCATATAGTAATTTATTAACAATATGATTCTGCATACTATTTTCAGCACCCGAGCCATCATGGGGTTTTGACACCTTGCCAAGAGCTGGATTTTTTTGGCAAGTATATATAGATACACAGATTTACACAATACATTATATATCAAAAATGGTCATAATTTACTAATACTGTATGTCATTGATCCAGAGATGCTGGAGGGACTACGGAGCAACTATACACACATTCAGTGATGCTACAGCAACAATTAGGTAATTTCTCTTATAAGGTAATCTTTCTTTTGATAACACTTTAAAGATTATTACTCTCCCTCATGTCGTTCCACATCCGTAAGACCTTCATTCATCTTCAGAACACAAATTAAGATATTTTTGATGAAATCCGAGGGTATCTGATCCACACATAGATAACAACATCATTGCACCTTTTGACATCCAGTAGTTAAACACATGGTTAAAATAGTCAATGTGACTACTGTGGTTCAACCTTAATGTTATGAAGCAATGAGAATACTTGTGCAAAAACAAAACTAAGATAAATGTATTCTACAAATTTGTCTGTCCCGTCATTCTGCTACATTGTTTATGTTCAGCGGTTCTGTGTTTAGGTCTGAACGCGGGCTCAGTATTCGCCAGTAAAATTGTTATTTTTGTTTTGGCACACAAAAGTATTCTCATTGCTTCATAACATTACGGTTGACCCACTGTAGTCACGCTGACTATTTTAACAATGTGTTTAACTACCTTCCTGGACCTCAAAACGTGAAATGACAATGCTGCATTTGTGTGGATATGTGGATCAGATACCCTTGGATTTCATCAGAAATATATTAATTTGTGTTCTGAAGATGAACAAAGGTCTTACGGGTTTGGGACGACATGAGGGTGAGTAATTAATGACAGAAATTTCATTTTTGGTTGAACTAACCCTTTGTTACCTTTATGTTACCTTTACATAAACTAATGTTAACATAAAGGTAACATTTGATACATTTTTACAAATGTCAGTCAATAATAACATGGCTGTTCATTGTTTTTTCTTGTTAACACAACATCTTTTTTTTTTTAGATTTCTGCAACACCCCAAACATGGATGACAAGAATGAAGGACAAGGTTATGGCTCATCAATTTTAAGGTAAGGTAAATAGAGCTTTTTATGAAAAATAATCAGAATTTTACCATTTTGAGATCACACACACACAGGACCTTTTGAGAAGACTGATTTCTCCTGTCTGCTCACTAGTCACTCCCGGTCTAGTCCTGTCACATCAATCTCCGATCTGCTCTGTTCTCTGCCCAGTTCACCTGTGCTTGCAGTGCAACCCTCTCTGGTCCTGGATGTCTACAGGTTTCTGACTCATGCCTCAAGGTTTCTGCGCTTGCATCTCTCCTCTGGATTTGTTGATCTTTCCTGGACTCATTCTGGTTATCTTTTCACCTGCCCTTTGACTATGCTCACCTATCAGCCATGTACAGAGCCCAATTTTGTTCAATAAATGTTCTGAATTGCCTTTGCTGTTTATTTTTTATTTATTAAACACACACACACATATATATATATATATATATAATTTATTTGCTGTCACATATATTACATGCTATTATAAATGCATACCTTTTGAAGAATAATTAGAATATCATATGCAGTTTTAATAAAGTTGAATTATATAACCTTGTATGTCATTTTTACTCTTCAAAGTGTACATTTGCAGGTGTTGATTATAATTGACTAATTTGTTGCCCATAAATAATAATAAGTATAAACATATAGTGATCTAATGTCGAGTGATTAAAAATTAACCACAAAATATAACACGCAGAATGGGAAATACGTTGCCACAACGTAAATGTGTTTGCTGGGTATCCAGTGACACAAACTACTCCCAGCAAACACATTTACGTTGTGGCAACGTCTGTGGCACGTTGCAGTTCTACTATGGCAACGTCGCGGTTTACGTGCCTACAACGTTGTGACACCGTGGAATTGTAAGACGCCTCGGGGCTGCAGCAACGTTATAGCGCAACTTTGAGCAACTGCGACACGACGTTCTGACAACGTTTTTTTTTAAATGGTAGATTATAAATATTTCCCATTCTGCGTGTTATATTTTGTGGTTAATTTTTAATCACTCGACATTAGATCACTATATGTTTATACTTATTATTATTTAGGCAACAAATTAGTCATTATAATCAACACCTGCAAATGTACACTTTGAAGAGTAAAAATGACATACAAGGTTATATAATTCAACTTTATTAAAACTGCATATGATATTCTAATTATTCTTCAAAAGGTATGCATTTATAATAGCATGTAATATATGTGACAGCAATAAATATATATATATATATATATATATATATATGTGTGTTGTGTGTTAATAAATAAAAAATAAACAGCAAAGGCAATTCAGAACATTTATTGAACAAAATTGGGCTCTGTACATGGCTGATAGGTGAGCATAGTCAAAGGGCAGGTGAAAAGATAACCAGAATGAGTCCAGGAAAAGATCAACAAATCCAGAGGAGAGATGCAAGCGCAGAAACCTTGAGGCATGAGTCAGAAACCTGTAGACATCCAGGACCAGAGAGGGTTGCACTGCAGGCACAGGTGAACTGGGCAGAGAACAGAGCAGATCGGAGATTGATGTGACAGGACTAGACCGGGAGTGACTAGTGAGCAGACAGGAGAAATCAGTCTTCTCAAAAGGTCCTGTGTGTGTGTGATCTCAAAATGGTAAAATTCTGATTATTTTTCATAAAAAGCTCTATTTACCTTACCTTAAAATTGATGAGCCATAACCTTGTCCTTCATTCTTGTCATCCATGTTTGGTGTGTTGCAGAAATCTAAAAAAAAAAAAGATGTTGTGTTAACAAGAAAAAACAATGAACAGCCATGTTATTATTGACTGACATTTGTAAAAATGTATCAAATGTTACCTTTATGTTAACATTAGTTTATGTAAAGGTAACATAAAGGTAACAAAGGGTTAGTTCAACCAAAAATGAAATTTCTGTCATTAATTACTCACCCTCATGTCGTCCCAAACCCGTAAGACCTTTGTTCATCTTCAGAACACAAATTAATATATTTCTGATGAAATCCAAGGGTATCTGATCCACATATCCACACAAATGCAGCATTGTCATTTCACGTTTTGAGTTCCAGGAAGGTAGTTAAACACATTGTTAAAATAGTCAACGTGACTACAGTGGGTCAACCGTAATGTTATGAAGCAATGAGAATACTTTTGTGTGCCAAAACAAAAATAACAATTTTACTGGCGAATACTGAGCCCGCGTTCAGACCTAAACACAGAACCGCTGAACATAAACAATGTAGCAGAATGACGGGACAGACAAATTTGTAGAATACATTTATCTTAGTTTTGTTTTTGCACAAGTATTCTCATTGCTTCATAACATTAAGGTTGAACCACAGTAGTCACATTGACTATTTTAACCATGTGTTTAACTACTGGATGTCAAAAGGTGCAATGATGTTGTTATCTATGTGTGGATCAGATACCCTCGGATTTCATCAAAAATATCTTAATTTGTGTTCTGAAGATGAATGAAGGTCTTACGGATGTGGAACGACATGAGGGAGAGTAATAATCTTTTAAAGTGTTATCAAAAGAAAGATTACCTTATAAGAGAAATTACCTAATTGTTGCTGTAGCATCACTGAATGTGTGTATAGTTGCTCCGTAGTCCCTCCAGCATCTCTGGATCAATGACATACAGTATTAGTAAATTATGACCATTTTTGATATATAATGTATTGTGTAAATCTGTGTATCTATATATACTTGCCAAAAAAATCCAGCTCTTGGCAAGGTGTCAAAACCTCTCCATGTCCATGATGGCTCGGGTGCTGAAAATAGTATGCAGAATCATATTGTTAATAAAATTACTATCTGCTGTTATAGACAAATGATATCAAATTATAGTTCACAGTAAAAAATAAATAAAATAAAAATCTTTTAGATAAATTCTTACTTGTTCTTGGTGAGGAGAGCAGGGCCTGTTGTATGGTGTTGATATTGCCTAAAAAATTAAAAATAAAAAGAAAGAGAGAGAGATTTGTATCTAACAACACTTTCACACTTATCTAATGCATCCATGCATCAGGAATTACAGCTGCACTGATCTGAGGTGAATCTCACAAATGAAAACATTCTGAAAGTGTTACTTTTTTATTGTTACTTAATCTTTAATATTAAATTTAATAGATTTATTAATAGACCCATTCAATTGTTTACAAGAAAATAATTAAAATAGTGTATGCTTACCTTCATTGCTAGTTTTCATAGGAACATCCACCTGGAGGGTAAAACAAGGCCAAAATCAATATACAACTTATTGATGATGAATACTATACAGGCGGGCGAGCAGATGAGCCTAGAACACACAGAACGCACAGTTTGTCATTAGGCATTGCATTTATGTTCTAGGCTCATCTGCTCGCCTGTATGTAGTATGCAACATCAATAAGCTGTATAAATAATTTGATCTCTTAATCTCACTGTTTTATTTACTTTAAGGTAGCCTACTTACAGTGAATACTCTACACTTCAGTGATTGAAATAATGCATTTATGATTATTATCAATGTTGAAAACAGTTAGTGCTGCTTCATATTTACGTGGATTACATATCTACATATATACTGTCACATTTGATCAATTTAATGTGTCCCTCCTTGGATTCGTGTATTTATTAATAAACATTACGTATAAATTCATGCATTGATTTATTAAAAAAAATAATCTTACTGACCCCAAGCTTTTGATGGGTAATGTGACATGCTACACTACAGAACAGCTTCTGTAGTATTAAAAAGGTAAACAATACCGTGTTTCTAGCCTAACTTTAAACTAGCCTAACTAGCCTAGCGTTAAACATATAAAGTGGAGTCGCTGTCTGTTCATAATGTGTTAAAATGTCAACCATCACTCAAGTAATTTTCTCTTCACTATGGCTAATAACTTTTGGCGTTATGTTGAAATATTTTTCATTTACCTGACCAGAAGAGGTTTTAACGTTCTGATCTGCATAAGACAACGTTAGCAATTACACTGGTAAATTTTGCATTAGATCGCAAACACTTTAGTCCAGTTTTTAGACAACAAATAAATGTAACATTTAGGCTGTTTTTGAATATTTGCATATCTTATTTATAGAGATAAAATAAAAGCAATACTCACGTATGCTGGCTCGACGAAGAGACGGTTCAACGGTCATTTGTAATTTAAAATGCGCGCTCCAGAGGAACAGGAGCAGTGACGAGTAGACGTCGTCCAGTGGTAGTCCAGACACCAAAGCGCAACCTTGAGCAATGGAACTGAGCGGTGGTCAGATGTCAACATTGTGACAACGCTGTAACAACGTTCACAACGAAACGTAGTTATAGCAACCTTTTGGCCACGTTGTTAAAACGTTGTTAGAAGGTTGGCTACGTTGTGCCAACGTTGTGTGTTTGTTGGGATATTACTGTTGGTGGTGGTTTATCATTTATATCGTAAAACAGCTATTTAAATCTTACTTCGCATTCGCGCTCTTTCACCGTCAAAAACGGAAGCGTCGCGGTGAAATTTGCGCTCAATTTCTGTGAACGCTAAAGCCCCGCCATCTTTGATTTGATTGGCCATCTCAGTCATTTTGACATTGATGAGCGCAGTTAGTGTTAACATGTTTTTGTCATAATAGACTCCAACAAATTATTTATTGAAACATGAGGCGTCACATAATGGAAAAATTAAACTATTAGACTAATTTGCCTGTAATGAGGTAATCATACTAATTGTGAAATAAAGTCACAATTCTGAGATATAAACTCGCAATTGCGTGATATAGTCGCAAGTGTAAGATATACTCGCAATTGCGTGAAATAAAGTCACAATTGTGTGATATAAAGTCACAATTCTGATATAAACTCACAATTGCGTGATATAGTCACAAGTGTAAGATATACTCGCAATTGCGTGATATAGTCAGAATTGTGAGATATAAACTCGCAATTGCGTGAAATAGTCAATTGCGTGATATAAAGTCACAATTCTGAGATATAAAGTCACAATTGCGTGATATAGTCACAATTCTGAGATATAAATTCACAATTGCGTGATATAGCGATATACTGCAATTGCATAGTGCGTGAAACAATTCTGAGATATAAACTCACAATTGCGTGATATAGTCACAATTCTGATATAAACTCACAATTGCATGATATAAAGTCACAATTCTGAGATATAAACTCACAATTGCGTGATATAGTCACAAGTGTAAGATACACTCGCAATTGCGTGAAATAGTCACAATTGCGTGATATAGTCACAGTTCTGAGATATAAACTCACAATTGCGTGATATAGTCAGAATTGCGAGAGATAAACTCGCAATTGCGTGATATAAAGTCACAATTCTGAGATATAAACTCGCAATTGCGTAAAATAGTCACAATTCTAAGATATAAACTCGCAATTGTGTGATAGTCACAAATGTAAGATATACTCGCAATTGCGTGATATAAAGTTAGAATTGTGAGATATAAACTCGCAATCGCATGAAAGTCACAATTCTGATATATACTCGCAATTGCGTGATATAAAGTTAGAATTGTGAGATATAAACTCGCAATTTGCGTGAGTCACAATTCTAAGATATAATCTCGCAATTGTGTGATATAGTCACAAGTGTAAGATATACTCGCAATTGCATGATATAAAGTTAGAATTGTGAGATATAAACTCGCAATTGCGTGATATAAAGTCACAATTCTGAATTTGATACTAATCCTTGAAATTAAAATATTTACACAATTGCACTTTGTGTACAAATGACTCAGATAAGAAAGATGCTAATGCTAATTTTAACATTTACAGATATATTTTTTTAAATTAAATGTCTTAACAATGCATCATATACAACTGTAATTTGGTTAATTTATTACTCTTTTACCGATAATTCAATGACTTGATTTTTAACACCTATTTCCAGTTATTGTTTCCGTTATTGCTGTAAAACGCTGGTGTGTAAAAATGACTTGTGATACACTGTGGTAGTAAATTTGACAATGCTTTAATTGAAAAAAAAAAAGAAATTATGCATACAGTCATCACATGATACAAAACAAGAAAGAAAAAAAAAAAAAAAATCACATGGGGAGATTCCAGAAAGAAAAATGTTAAAATTTCAGCCTTTAATTCAAATAATAAAAAAAATCATAAAATTGTCATGTTTATGAAACGGACCAGATTAATCACAAACAGCAGGTCTTTAGTCTGTTGCCTCATGTCAATAATCACAAAGGACAAAACGGGTTATTCATCTTCAGATCTTTCACAATCATAACCACATCATCTGTTCTGTAAACATACTCGCATCATCCACATGATCATTTACACATTTCGCAAACTCTCCATGAACTGAACGGTGAATAAGGCCATTCGGGTTCCTACAATGGAATGTAAATTACAAAATTGATAAAGGAAAAGGGAGCACGGAGAAAAGGAGCTGCCGCGGCTGGCGCTCATCGATAGTGGCGCGGCGGCGGGCTGTGATGCTGAAGCGGGGCTCGTCGGGAGGGCGGGCTATGGCGGGTCATGTGACGCGGTGGCGATCGGTAGCGGGGAGGCGGCGACCCTCTGCTCTGGTACGGGGGTGAGTAGCGTCCGCGAGACCTGGACCGGGAGCGCGAGCGACCCCAGCTTGTGCCCCGCTCCTCCATGACTCTGATGTAGGACGTCTCTCCCTGCACAACAAACAAGGTGGATGAACTTTTAAATCAGGGTTATTATCGTTAACTAAAACTATTAAAAACATTTCTGTTGTCGGTGACAATAGCCTTGTGGGCAGCACACCGACATTTCCCAATCCAGTCCCCCTCTCTCTCTCCAACTTCACTTCCTGTTAACTTACTGTCCCTGTTATAATAAAGGCAAAAACACCAAAAATAAATCTTGAAAAAAAAATAAATAAAGCTGAAATAATAATAATAAATATTAGATGAAAAACTAAATTAGAAATTAGACCACAGACTGTATATAAAAAAAAAAGGTCTCGATTACGTCATTCGGAGCCCAACTCAATCGCTAGCACATGACGTTACACCCCATTTTTTCAACATCAAATAACTAAAACCAAACTAACACTTAAACATATGTCTGTGTGATAACTTCCTAAAATAACAGAAACCATCTTTGAAATTAGAGATTAATAGCGACTACATTTTAATCAGTCGGTTAGTGACGGAAAAAAAAAAGTTTTTAAGCTAAGTTTTACTGAATAACCTGACTAGTGACCATCTTGACCTGACTAGTGTTGACAAAAGTACCAACCGCGATACCAAGTCAGTACTGAAATTTTAAAAATGTGACACTTTGAGCACTGTTGAGCGGATTCGTAAACACCTCTGATTGGCCTTTGTGTTGACACGCTCATCAGTCTGTGATTGGCTACAATGATCAACGCATGGGTATGGAAGCCCGTTTCCGCCACTAAATTAAAAAATAAAAACAGTAATTGCGACTTTTTACCTCAGAATTCTGACTTTTTATCTCGCAATTGCGAGATAAAGTCAGAATTTATAAACTCGCAATTGCGTGATATAAAGTCAGAATTGCGAGATTTAAACTCGCAATTGCGTGATATAAAGTCAGAATTGCGAGATATAAACTCGCAATTGCGGATATAAGTCAATTGCGAGATATAAACTCGCAAGATATAAGTTATAAACTCGCATTGCGCGATAAACTCGCAATTGCGTGATATAAAGTCAGAATTGCGAGATATAAACTCGCAATTGCGTCATATAAAGTCAGAATTGCGAGAGAAAAAACAATTATGAAAAAAAAATCAGAATTGCGAGAAAAAAAGTCAGAATTGTGACTTTATATCACGCAATTATGAGGAAAAAAGTCAGAATTCTGAGATAAAAAGATGCAATTACTGTTTTTATTTTTTTATTTTGTGGCAGAAATGGGCTTTTTCGTAATTTTTGAGTTTTACTGAATAACCTGACTAGTGTCAAAATTACCAACCGCGATACCAAGTCAGTACTGAAATTTTAAAAATGTGATGCTTTGAGCACTGTTAAGCGGATTCTTAAACACTTCTGATTGGCCTTTGTGTTGACACGCTCATCAGATATGTCTGTGATTGGCTACAATGATCAACGCACGTATGGAAGCCCGTTTCCACAACTAAATAAAAAAATAAACCGTAATTGCGACATTTTATCTCAGAATTCTAACTTTTTATCTCGCAATTGTGAGTTACAAAGTCACAATTCTGAGATATAAACTCGCAATAGCGTGATATAAAGTCAGAATTGCAAGATACTCCACTCAACAGCGCTCAAAGCTCATATTTTTAAAATTTCACTAGACCTGACTGCATATACTACAGTTCACGGATCCATTCACAATTACTAAACGCACAAACACGCAACATACGACAGATAAAAACATTATCCTGAATGTGTTTGG
Organism: Culter alburnus; assembly: GCA_028476615.1. Classification (NCBI taxonomy): domain Eukaryota; kingdom Metazoa; phylum Chordata; class Actinopteri; order Cypriniformes; family Xenocyprididae; genus Culter; species Culter alburnus. Next base: position 401,985 of record JAOTNS010003476.1, on the reverse strand, counting down.
AACGTGAATGTACTGAAGTGTGTCTGTGCATAAACACAATGTGCGATCAGTGCGTCGAGAGCGCACATGCACGGTTTGTTTGCGCATCAATATATCGAACTCATGCGTGCTTACTGTGCGACTCCTGTATGTCACAGCAATCGTCTTTACCTTGATTACAATCCTCATCCATCAAAACTTTACTAGCGAGAAACTGGTTTGCTTTATCCAGCCGAGAAACGTAGTTTGCGTATCATCTGGCCATACAGCGTTGGGATGTTTTGACGTTGATGTTTTGTGATGTGAGGGCTCGCACTCTTCAGAAACAATCACAGAATATGACAGAGATCAGGTTAAAGGGTTAGAATAGAAATTTCCGCCTACCAGGGTGACAGGTGTTTGCTATGAAAGCTTGTTTCCGCCAAGAAATAAAAAACTAAAAAAAGGTAATTGCGACTTTTTTTATCTTACAATTCTGACTTTTTTCCTCAGAATTGCGAGATATAGTCAAAATTGTGTGATATAAAGTCAGAATTGCGAGTTATAAAGTCAGAATTGCTTGATATCAAGTCAGAATTGCGAGTTTTAAAGTCAAAATTGTGTGATATAAAGTCAGAATTGCGAGTTATAAATCAGAATTGTTTAAAATTGCGTGATCAGAATTGCGAGGTTGCAAATATAGTCAAAATGTGTATATTAGTCAGAATTGTGTGTCAGAATTGCGTGATATAGTCAGAATTGCGAGTATAAAGTCGAATTGCGAGTTATAAAGTCAGATTGCAAGATATAGTAAGAATTGCATGATATGAAGTGAGAATTGCAAGTTAAAAATTGCATGATATAGTCAGAAGTAAGAATTGCTGATATGAAGTCGAATTGCTTGATATAAAGTCAATTGCGAAGTCAGAATTTGATAGAATTGAAATTGCAAAGTATTGCGTGATATAAAGTCAGAATTGCGAGTTATAAAAGTCAGAATTGCGCGTGAAGTGCTATATAAAGTCAGAATTGCGAGTTATAAAGTCAATTGCGAGATATAGTAGAATTGCATGATATAAAGTCAGAATTAAGTTTTAAAGTCGAATTGCAGTAATTGCGAGTTATAAGTCAGATTGCATGATATTATTGCATGATATGAAGTGAGAATTGCTTGATATAAAGTCAGAATTGCGAGTTATAAAGTCAGAATTGCATGATATAGTCAGAATTGCGTGATATAGTAAGAATTGCATGATATGAAGTCAGAATTGCTTGATATAAAGACAAAATTGTGAGTTATAAAGTCAGAATTGTGAGGGACTGACATGTGACTGACATTTTTTCTCAGAATTGCGACTTTATATCTCACAATTCTGACTTTATAACTCGAAATAGCAAGTTTAAACCTTGCAATTCTGAGAAAAAAAGTCAGAATTGGGAGATAAAAAGTCACAATTACCTTTTTTTTTTTTTTGTGGCGGAAACAAGCTTCCATAGTTTGCATCATTGTAGATACTCAGTGTGATAAACTCCCGAGTTCAAAGATCATCTATCTGCATGACGTAAATGATGTTAATGATGCAATTCCATGTGCTTTTTATTTGCATTAAATATTTTAACGCGTTACAGATTTTGAATTATTTGCATGTGTTAATGCATTAAAGTTGACTGGGACGAAACCTGAGGGACGAACCGAACTTGTGAATTTGCACACTCCATCAATGCACATCTCACAGTAAGCGTATCACAGGACCCTCACCTGGTGGGATCTGAACTCTGTGCCGTCCAGGCGCCGCAGTGCATACTCCATGTCCTCGCGTCTGAGGAACTCAACCACGCCCTCGCCGTCACGCTGCACGTCAGCGAAACACACGTCTCCAGCCTCCCGCATGTGGTCTTTGAGGTCCTGCCAGCTGCCAGTGGGAGGAAGACCTGCAGGGAAAGGTTTTTATTATGTTCATAAACACATCTACAAAACACCTTGAAAGTTATAATGAAAAGTGCTGTAAAGATTTGTGTATATGCATGTAAACAAATTAACATCAAGGTAAAGAATTCACAATCCATTACGATTAACAGTAAGTAAAAAGTAAACCCTTTTCATATTTCCGGGGTTCTCGGAAGCAGAAGTCGTCATAGTTAGGCAAACTTCTATGAACTATTACAAATATAATTTTTGCATTCCCATTTGCTCAAACAGAAAAAGAAAAAAATCCGCCATAATGTTTATATGACTTTACAAAAGAGGAAAAATTAACAAGAGATTGATTACGTTGGTCAGAAGAGAGAAAGATGTCAAATTTGCTTCAATTTACTAGATGTTCTAACAAACTTAAATGCTGCAGTCTATTTAAAATGTTTAATTAATCTGAATTATTAAAAAAACTCGGGTTGAATGAATGATTCAATGACTCACTCATTAAGACTTCAACTGTTCAATTGAATAATTCAGCATTTTTGAACAAATCATTTGAATGAATGATTCAATGAAAAATACGTTTTTAACAGTCACTTGTCGCCACCTACTGGTGTAATTATACATTCTTATTGTATAATTGAGATTGATTATGTTGGTCAGAAGCCTCAAATAACGTAATTTACTAAAAGTTCTGACAAAATGTAAATTGCTGAAGTCTATTTATAATGTCTAATTATTCTGAATTATTAAAAAAATTCGGGTTGAGTGAATGATACAATGACTCACTCATAAACACTTGTTTCATTGCTGATTGAATCAGCGTTTTTGAAAACAATCTCTTGAATGAACGATTCAATGACAAATATATTTTTTAAACAGTCACTTGTCGCCACCTACTGGTGTAATGATGTAATTGATACAATCTTTATTTGAAGCACAAAGTTACTTTCAAAAGGTGATTTGCTCTAATTTGATCATTATCGTAGACATCAGTGTTTATATCTGAACGATAAACTTTCATCCCAGTACTTCTGTGATTATTTATAACAGGAATAACGTAACTGTGACATTTCATGACTGTTTCATTAAAACGGCTCTCTCTGGCTGAAGATCCGAATGCTCGCTGTGATTTTTCAAAGGTTTAATAGACAGAACCATCATCTTTTAACGATTAATTCGTGCAGCTCTACAAAGTATAATCTTAAAAATGCACATTACATTTTTTAAAAATGCAAGTTGATAGATTTAGGAACTGTGGAAATTAGTCTGTGAAAAGGGTCTATTGTAATATCATGTTGATTTAAAGGGTTAGTTCACCCAAAAATGAAAATAATGTCATTTATTACTCACCCTCATGCCGTTACACACCCGTAAGACCTTTGTTCATCTTCAGAACACAAATTAAGATATTTTTGATGAAATCCGATGGCTCAGTGAGGCCTCCATAGCCAGCAATGACATTTCCTCTCTCAAGATCCATTAATGTACTAAAAACATATTTAAATCAGTTCATGTGAGTACAGTGGTTCAATATTAATATTATAAAGCGACGAGAATATTTTTTGTGCGCCAAAAAAAAAACAAAATAACGACTTATATAGTGATGGCCGATTTCAAAACACTGCTTCAGGAAGCTTCGGAGCGTTATGAATCTTTTGTGTCGAATCATGATTCGGAATTTCTACTGAAATCACGTGACTTTGGCGATCCGAACCGTTGATTCGGAACAAAAGATTCATAACGCTCCGAAGCTTCCTGAAGCAGTGTTTTGAAATCGGCCATCACTATATAAGTCGTTATTTTGTTTTTTTGGCGCACCAAAAATATTCTCATCACTTTATAATATTAATATTGAACCACTGTACTCACATGAACTGATTTAAATATGTTTTTAGTACATTAATGGATCTTGAGAGAGGAAATGTCATTGCTCCCTATGGAGGCCTCACGGAGCCATTGGATTTCAACAAAAATATCTCAATTTGCGCTCCGAGGATGAATGAAGGTCTTACAGGTGTGGAATGGCATGAGGGTGAGTAATAAATGACATTATTTTCATTTTTGGGTGAACTAACACCCTTTTAAGTCTCAAACCTCTTAACTCACCCGTCACAATAACCCGAAACTCAGATCTACGCGTCGGGGGACCAAACCTTCCCCGCGGCCCCCCTCCACCACCTCCTCCTCCTCCTCCTCCTCCTCCTCCTGCAGGTCCACTAAATTTGGATCCAGAAGAACGTGGGTATTCCACACGCAGCTTACAGTCTCCAAATCCATATCCATTCCTTCCAAAGACCGCATCCTCCGCATCCCTAGAGGAAGAGAGGAAAGTGCTCCTAATTTTCGTTCTACACTTGAAAAAGCCTCGTCCACGAGCCGTGCGACTCACCGTGGGTCCTCAAATCGCACGAAGGCAAACGGGATGGTGCCTCTGTTGTTCTTCAGCTCAATATCCCGAATTTTTCCATATTTGTAGAAGAGATCCTCAATGTCCCTCTCCTGAACGTCCATGGGAAGGTTTCCCACGTAGATCCGTCCGTCCGACATGGCTTAAACCCCGCTGGACCTGCAGCCTTCGAGGAAATAGAGCGTTTCCGAGTCAAGGTGTTCAGAACATCCAAACTCTAGTCCGTCCTTCTAAAAGCCACTATTTACAACTCTAAACTCTGGCGGAAGCAGAACATGTCGGGCTCAAGCAACCCAGCATAGGACCTTCTCCAGGACCACAGTCTGAAAACTTAGAAACACAGGATAATCAATCAATGTGAACACACATGAGGCTCAGATGAGGAACAAGGGACTGAATGATGCTTCCAGTCGAGCGTGAAACATTTGAATAACGTCGTGTGCGTTATTTAAATGACGATTTACATTTTGTAGGGCTCATTTTTACATATGACACTTATTACTTCTTGCCAAGATCTACTTTTAGTATGTTAAATGAGCTCTGTAATATTGAATTGAGTTTTTTTCTTTTTCATTTTTAGTAATTTTTATTAGGTTTTATATACATTTCAAGTTTAGTTATTTTAATACAACAAACTAAATGTGAAAATTAGATTCATTCTTTATGCATTTTTATACTTTGAATAGCACAATTATAATTTTAATATACATCAGTGTTATTTTACTATCATTAATATTATGAATTATTTTTTTTCTTCAGTTTTTTAGCAATATTGTTGTGTTTTGTCATTTTAAGTTTTATTTTTGAATGTCGTTTTTTTATTTTTTACATGTTTTAGTAGTCTACATCACATTAAACTAAATAGAAATGAGAAATATTACCCTGAAATCAAGCTAAAATATAATGTTTAGTACATTTTATTTTAACTATAATACTATTTTATTTTTAATTTTTAACTATAATACCGTTTTACCTTTTTTGAACTATATTTTATTTTAATTATAATATCATTTTTTTTATTAATAATAACATTGTATTTTATTTTAACTATAATATTTTTTTTTAATTATAATACTATTTTTTAATTTTTTAACAATAATAACATTTTATTTTAGCAATAATATTTTATTTTTTACTTTTAAACTATAATAACATGTTTTTACGTATAAAAAATATTTTATTTTAACTATAATAGCATTTTATTTTATTTAACTATAGCAGACGACTACTATGCATGTGATATTTAACAACAATAAAGTCGTTGATTATTAATAAAGGAGTCAAATGCAAATGACTGGACGAGCTGCTAACATCTCTCATCTCTTCTAATGTTGTTAATTCCGCATGTAATTTGAAAAATGAACCCAAATGCATGTATTTATACTAATATATGTATAATATGACAGCTAAAAGTGTCAAGCCTGCGCGTTTAATAACAATTCAACAATGACATTAGCATGCTGCTGCTAGCGCCTTTGTTGAGGAACTGCTCAAGGCGAAATGAGAAACACGGCGAATAACGAGCTCGGACTGCTTCCTCATGCACGAATGTGTTTACGGGTCACATATAAGAGATGTTAATACTTCGATTTACCTTTATAATTTGCAGGTCGTAGTAAAACACCGAGGATAAAAAGGCGCACGCGCTTCCCCTCCCCGGATCAGGAAGTGAGTGACTCGAAATGGCGCCTCCTTCAGGGTGAAACAAGCAACTGCAGCAAACGGCTGAAAACAGGAAATGAGATGATGAAATTATACAAAATGAAATAAATAATAAAATAAAACAAAACGTTATTACAGTTCAAATAAAATAAAATGTTACTATAGTTGAAATAAAATAAAATGCTATTATAGTTAAAATAAAATAGGATAAAATGTTATTATAGTTCAAGTAAAATAAAATGTTATTATAGTTAAAATAAAATAAAATATTATTATAGTTAAAATGAAATATTTTTATAGGTAAAAATAAAAAAAATGTTACTATAGTTAAAAAGTAAAAATAAAATGTTATTATAGTTAAAATAAAATATTTTTATAGGTAAAAATAAAAAAAATGTTATTATAGTTAAAAAGTAAAAAATAAATGTTATTATTGTTAATAAAATAAAATGTATTATAGTTAAAATAAAATAAAATAATATTATAGTTAAAATAAAATAAAATGTTATTATTGTTAAAAAATAAAAAAGTATTATATTAAAATAAAATATTATTATAGTTAATAAAATAAAATGCTATTAGTTAGATAAAATAAAATATTTTATAGGTAAAAAAATGTTATTTAGTTAAAAAGTAAAAATAAAATGTTATTATTGTTAAAAAATTAAAAAATGCTATTATAATTAAATAAAATATTATTATAGTTCAAATAAAATTCTATTATAGTTAAAATAAAATGTTTTTATAGTTAAAAATAAAAAAATGTTATTATAGTAAATAGTAAAAAATAAAATATTATTATTTTTAAAATAAAATAAAATGTTATTATTGTTAAAAAATTAAAATGGTATATAATTAAACTAAAATAAATATTATTATAAAAAAATAAATTAATAAAATAAATGTTATTATAGTTAAAATAAAATAAAATGTTATTATTGTTAAAATATCAAAAAATGGTATTATAATTAAAATAAAATTAAATATTATAGTTAAAATAGAATATTATAGTTAAAATAAAATAAATTTTATAGTTCAAAAAAGGTAAAACAGTATTACAGTTAAAAATAAAAAATAAAATGGTATTATAGTTAATATAGAATAAAATGTACTACACATATTATATTTTAGCTTGATTTCAGGGTAATATTTCTCATTTCTATTTAGTTTAATGTGATGTAGCCTACTAAAACTCAATTAAAAAATGACATATTCAAAAACAAAACACTTAAAATGACAAAACACACAACAAAATTGCTAAAAAACTGAAAAAAAATTCTAAATATTAATGATACTAAAATAACACTGATGTATATTAAAATTATAATTGAGTTATTTAAAGTATAAAAAATGCATAAAGAATGAATCTCATTTTCATTTAGTTTGTTGTAACATGTACTAAAATAACTAAAATTGAAATGTATATAAAACCTAATAAAAATTACTAAAATGAAAATGAAAAAAATAAAAACTAATTCAATCAAAAACTAGTAAAAATATCTCAAATGTATACTGAATAATTACTTGCATGAATCTGGTTCATAAATCTGCACATAAGTTCTTGTATTGATTATTTCGAGGTTTGAACACAAGTCTAATAGCACAATTCAACATGAAACAACATGATCGGGGTGTGTGAATCTGACCACATCAGATGATTCATAAAACATTCACTAAACAACAGCTTTTTATTAAATCACAGATGGGTGTGACCTTCAGTTGCTCTTCAGACAGACACTTTATCACTCATAAACATCAGACACAATAAAGGACTGAGAGGTTTTCTCTGTCAGCAGCAGAACAGGTTCATATCAATGGATTGAGCACTGTTATCTCTGTCTTTGGTCATCATTTCTGGGATTATTTTGGGAATTAATGTGGCAATGCAATCCTGCTTTATCAAGGACTGATCAGGTAGGCACATTCAAATCTTTAATCACTGATTTGATACAAATTTAAAATGCGATTTCAGATCAAAGCCTTTGAAAATGCATGAGCGGAGAAAGTGTTAAATGTCTTGTGATGTGCTCTTAAAGCAAAAGTAGCAAGAGTTGTGCTTGTAAACACTGGCATACACCTGTTTGGTGTGTAAACACAGAGAAAGAAACTGTTTCCGTACAAATACAGTATGAGACGCTGCGCATACTCATCCACCGAACTAGTAAAGCAACATATATTCTGATAGATGAAGCTAGACAGGTTAAAAGAGGGCCTCTCTTTTGAAAATGCAAAACAAAAATCATCAAAACATGTCAAACAAAACTCATTTCTAGATCTGACAACCGAACAGTTGCATGAACAACTTTCTTTAAAACTAGTCTGACCAACTATCAGTCAGTCAAGGGTTGCTTTTTGGATTCTTGTAAGACTACGCAGTTTATGCAATCTTATGCAAGTGGTCTCATTCGCCTTCTGATTGCATTTTTCAGAGTCTGGAAGAATGATGAGGCGAGTGACACAGAAGCTGATTTTGGGAACTTTTGTGATTTGCATCATGGGTTTCTACTGTTTTATTGCTCCAGCGCTCCTGGCCACACACAGGTAAGCACACTCTGTTGTTTATTTTTTACATCTAGCCTACATATTTAGCATATGTGACATAAGGGTACATTTTTTGTTGTTGTTAGGATATGGACAATATTTGGCCGAGATACAACTATTTGAAAATCTGGAATTTGAGGGTGCAAAAAACAAAACATTGAGAAAATCACCTTTAAAGTTGTCCAAATGAAGTCTTTAGGCAATGCATATCCACTCACAAAAATACATTTTTGATATATTTACGGTAGGAAATTTACAAAACATCTTCATGGAACATGATCTTTACTTAATATCCTAATGATTTTTGGCATAAAAGAAAAATTTATAATTTTGACGCATATAATGTATTGTTGGCTATTGCTACAAATATACCCGTGTGACTGATGACTGGTTTTGTGGTCCAGGGTATATATATTATATCACAAAAAACAGCTGTTTTTACAGGGGTGTGTAGACTTTTTTTATCCACTGCACTGTAAAAAATGAATGTGATTTTAACGGTAAAATATTGTAAAAACGCTACAAAATATATATATATATTAATGGGTTAACAATAAGTTCCCGTATTATATACAGGGAAAAACTAACCAGACATTTTATGTAATTTTCACAGTAAAATGCTGTAAATTTTACAATTTTTATAAGTAAAAAAGAACAAATCAATATATAATTTACAGTCAAAAACTGTAAACTGATATTCCCACAATTGCCTGTGTGACACTCCACATTTGAAAGTATTTTGTTTAAAAAATTAATGTTTCTTAATAGTTTTTGTTATCAGTTATGTTATTAGGGTTTTATGTTACATCTTCTGTTGTTTAATGAATGTTTATTGCATTATGTAAGTGTTGCACAGGTTTTCACAACAAAACTCTCCCAATTGCTACTCAAAACTAGCCCAGTCACGTTTCCTCAGTAAAAAAATTGCATTCTGGGGGGTAAATTCTGCTTTTTGGTGGTGTTCCCTTGGTAAAATTTGCATTCCAGGGGCTAAAACCCACAGACATGAAAAACAAGCCACGGCGACAGTGTAAAAGTAGCCCAAAGGACTTGAATTACTGATAAACAACTGGCAGCTGTGGTTGAGAGAAATTCACTGTAAAAATACTGTGATGTTTCCTGCATATTTTACAGCGTTTAACCATCGCTTTCATTAAGTGGAAAATGTTAATATTCCAATCTACCTGAACTATCAAAATTTGCTTTTTACCTTAAGATACTGTGATAACCACCATAATAATATGGGTGCTCCTTCTTATCACTTCATCTCTCAGTTTACTGATTTCATAAGCTGATCTCATGCTGACGATGCAAAATGACACATGAGAGGTATGGCATGTATGTCAGTCTAAATCACATGTAAAATAATGATCATGCTGATTATAGGGTGAGGTACAATCTTTATTATATAACTTTTGACCAAATTTGAAGTACAAAAACCTTTAAATGTCTTTCACTTTTGATCAGTTTTATGCGTCCTTGCTGAATAAAAGAGTTCATCATAAGCGTATGTCCATAAAACAGCATCAGGTATGAGTCATGACACCAAAATAATGCAATAAACATTAACTAATTCACTTGAAATGTAACACAAAACACATTAATATACATTACTAATAACAAAAATTAGAAATGTAATCATATGCGATGTATCACGCTGGAACTCTGGAAATGTCCTTTTAATATTTTTCACTGTATTACACATTTTACTTTCAAAACCATAAATTTTGACAATTATATATAATGCATATGTAAATGTACGTAAGAGGATTAGGGCCAAGCAATAATAAAAAAATAAAACCATCTTGAGATTAAAGTTGTTAAATTTCGAGAAAAAACTCGTTAAATTTTGAGAAAAAAGTCGAGATAAAATGTTGAGAATAAACTCATTAAATTACGAGAAAAAAACTTGTTAAATTTTGAGAAAAAAGTCGAGATAAAATGTTGAGATTAAACTCGTTAAATTACGAGAAAAAAAATTGTTAAATTTAGAGAAAAAAGTCGAGATAAAATGTTGAGAATAAACTTGTTAAATTACGAGAAAAAAACTCGTTAAATTTTGAGAAAAAAATCGAGATAAAATGTTGAGAATAAACTTGTTAAATTACGAGAAAAAAACTCGTTAAATTTTGAGAAAAAAATCGAGATAAAATGTTGAGAATAAAGTCATTAAATTACGAGAAAAAAGTCGTCAAATTACGAATTTGTTCTCATAATTTAACGACTTTTTTCTCGTAATTTAATGACTTTATTCTCAACATTTTATCTCGACTTTTTTATTGAAATTTAACGACTTTTTTCTCGTAATTTAATGAGTTTTTTCTCAACATTTTATTTCGACTTTTTTCTCGTAATTTAACAACTTTAATCTCGAGATGGTTTTATTTTTTTATTATTGCTTGGCCCTAATCCTTTTCCTTATAAATGTTAAAGTTTTTTTTTATTAATGGTAACTTACAATTAACCAATTAACATGTTTGTAGAGTACCATTTTCTGTAAAAATTACAAACTTTCAAGAGTATATAGAGAGAACTGAATTAAGAATGCCTTTAATTGTAACATAAATATAAGTTGATTTTAAGATCGAAGTAAAATGGAAAAAACTTAAAATTATATAACTGCTGTAAGTAATCTTCATGTTTTAATGCAAATATCTGAGGTGTTTCCAGAGACACCCGGCTAACAAAAATACATTTTGCTAACGTTGCCATTAACTTTATTTTTGAATGTTCTCTGAATGTCTCTGCAAACATCCTGTTTATCAACTGCTTTTAAAACTTTTTCTTTTGATTCTACGAACGTTAAGTAAACATTCCATTTCATCATTCTGCACACATTATGAGAATGTTACTTTTGAATGTTCTGAAACAAGTAGTAACATTTAAAAACGTTAAATGAATGTCCAACTAAAACGTTCATGGACATTAAATAAATAATGTTTTTTGTGCTAATGTTTTGTACAGAGCCCCGGACATGACATACAGGAAAAAAAAATAGTAGGCCAAATTGTACACATGATTTACTTTGTTTGTTCTCTCGATTTATAAATCATGCACACAACTCAAAATCGAGGGAACGGAATAGTAAATTGTGTGCACGATTTAGCAAATTGAGGGATTGTAAATCACACAATTTACTTTTTTTTTTTTGCATGTCATGTGCAGGGCTCTGTAGCTTTGAGAACACTAAAGACCAGATAACTTAAAGCGAACATTTATTTAATTTCATAACTTTGAGAGAACCTTGATAAAACATTAGCTACATTTCTGACAATGTTCCCTGTTAGCTGCATGGACATTCAGTGCAACCTATTGAAATTTGTATTTCCCCGCCATTGATGGAATTTTCCGGCAATCCATGTTTTCACTGTTCTACAGTAGGGGGCGCTATTACGCATCTTCTAAAAGAGTACAGAATCTCCTGATAAAAACACAGGAGAAAACGTTTTAGACCCTGTTTACACCTGTATTTAGAGTCGTCCACCTGTGAACCAATCGACCAAAATGCCAGGGCCTAAAAGACCATTTGCCTTCTACTCTGAAGTCAAATCAACATATTATAATTCAATGCTTGTTTTTCTTCTATTTTTGTATCTTCTTCAGTGTTCTTTTGGCTCCATGTGCACCAAACATTCAAATGTGGAACAAGAGCATCAGAGAAGATGTGGCCTGTACGCCTAAAGTCAACCTGATGTTCATGAAGACCCACAAGACGGCCAGCAGCACTTTGATGAACATTCTCCTCCGCTTTGGAGAAAAGCATCAGTTGAAGTTCGCTCTCCCAGACGGCCGTAATGACTTTTCCTACCCATCTAGCTTCTTTCGAACTCAAGTGAAGAGCTACCAGCCGGGCTTGTGCTATAACATCGTGTGCAATCACATGCGATTCAACGCACCCGAAGTGAAGAAGCTTCTCCCAGCGGACGCCTTCTTCTTCACCATCCTACGAGATCCCGCAGAGCTCTTTGAGTCAACGTTTCACTACTACAAAGGTTACATACCCCAAACATGGAGAATCCCTGGAGAAAACCAACTTAAAGAGTTTCTCGCCCACCCAAACCGCTACTTCAACCCAAAGGGAATCAACGCCTTTTACCTCAGGAACCTACAGTTTTTTGACTTTGGCTTTGAGAACAATTTGGAGGCTGGAGATCCAAGAGTTCAACAAGGCATTGAATACGTCGAAAAGCACTTTCAACTTGTTTTAATATCAGACTACTTTGACGAGTCGCTCATTCTGCTGAAAGACGCTCTATGCTGGCAGATGGATGACTTGCTGTTTTTTAAGCTAAACGCTCGAAATGTCACGACTCTCATGAGCCCGGAGTTGAAGACTCAAGCTCGGCAATGGAACGACGCCGACTGGCAGCTCTATCGGCATTTTAACGCCACTTTCTGGGCCCGTGTGGAGACCTACGGCCGGACCCGATTGGAGGAGCATGTGAGGGAGCTGCGCAGGAGAAACGCAGAGATGGAGGCCATCTGCATTGACGGCAGGGGAGCCGTGGAGGCTAAGGACATCACAGACAGACACATGAAGCCCTGGCAGCCAATTGGAAAAGCTTCCATATTAGGCTACAACCTGAGGACTGATATTGACCAACAGTACCAAGAGCTCTGCAGGAAAATGCTGACACCTGAGATCCAGTATTTGACTAATTTAGGAGTCAATCTATGGATCACTAGATTGTGGGGCTGGTTTAAGGATAGTATTGTTCAGTTTGTTTAATTGTTTCATATGGATTTTAATATTCATACTAAATTAATAGCTATTTATGTTTAATTTTTAATGCTCACTGTTTCATATTCAGTAGCTATAAGGCCGTGTGTCCACCAAAGCGTTTTTAGCCAGCTAAAAATACTAGGCGCTCTGCTGAAAACACCTCCAGGCTGTTCACACAGAACACGTTTTTCTATTTCTATGTTTTTTTGTAAACGCGCTAGAAGGACGTGTATGACGCTTGCGTCTTGTATCTTTTATGCTGCATTTACAGGGGCGTAGGCGTTAACGCATCTCGTTTACTTTGAATGGGTGACGTCACGCGTTGCCGAACTGAATTGTGGGTTCCAATGCGTCGCTTCACTCGCGTTGCAAGCGGCAGAAATTGAAGATTTCTCAACTTTTCAAGCTCCAACGCAGGTGTCAGCCAATCAGATCGCCTTATGCAAACACTCTAGAGCAGTCGCTAGCCAATTGCGTTCATGCAGCACCAGAAAGTAATGTGATTGGCTGTTATCACTATAACGGTCGCGTCAACACAAGCTTCAGACAGCTTCAGACACGCCCTCCGTCATGGACGTCAACGCCGACGCCCCGTTTGAATGCAGCGTTACTGCGCCGTGCACATGAGCGTTGCGTTTTTAAGACGCCGTGTCAAGTTAAAAGAATTTCAACTTTTATACGCAGCACCGCTCATCAGTGTCATTTCCAAAACAGTGGACCAATCAGAAGAACTCAGAGGTGGGGCAAGCGTTGTGAACTTTTGTTTACAGTAGCAAGTTGGCATGGCAACTGTTTTATTTATTCGTTATTGCCGTTATCGCATCACGTCTCAAAAGAGTGTCTCGAGACCCTCGCGTTCTGTCCTGCACTTTTTTAAAAACCATTCCTGAGCACAGCGTCTCGCGTTTTTAGATGAAAAGACGCGTTCTGTGTGAACAAGCCCTACTAGTATCTGATTTCACAGTTTGTTTCTGTATTTTTTCTATATAAAAATGTCGATATAATGTTAAGTATTTGCTCTGGCTCTTGTTTTAAATGATTTTGCTCCATTATTATGCTTGTTGTTGTCATCTGTTGGCGTTGTACTAGCAGAATGTGGCGGCTGGTCGGTGTTGTATTTGTCCTGCCCCTCCTCCACTGTGATTGGACGGCTGGGTATAAAGTGACAAAGATGAGCGCTGCGTTTTACGCAAAGTTGAACATTCTTCAACTCTCGTCGACTGGTAAAAAAACGCTAAGTGCTCAAATAGACGCTCAGTACCATTTAATAAACGTGGCGTTCTCATTGAAAACAATTGGAAAAATACGCTAGCGGAGGGAAAAAACGATTTGGTGGACACGCGGCCTAAGTGTTAATTTGTTGGTCGTTTAATTTTTAAATTAGGCTATTATTTTAGTTTTTTTTTAAATATACTAAAAGCTGTGAGTAATATATAACAGAAAATCGCGACTCCGATGTGTGCGGTCACATTTACTGTTGTTCGGCGAATTTTTGCAGGCGAAAATTCGTTTCAATCAGTGTTGGGTAAGTTATTCTAAAAAAGTAATTAATTACTAGCTAATTACATCTTCAACAGTGTAATTAGATTACTGTAGTAATTACACCATGTCTACACCGGATGCCAGAGGCGATATGCGACAAAACAAAAGACTCATTACAATCAGTGATGATGTCTACACTGAATGTGGCGCGACACGAGTGACAAATCTCCGACATTAAACTCATGTCTTGTTCAATTTATACATACTGACACAAAGGACAAATGTTTTACAACAGGTGCTTTGTCGTGTCCAGTGTAGATAGCCTTTAGCTGTTGCGACGCAAGCGACAATGGTCGCTCTCTCTCTATTATATTATATTACTTCTAAATCCCATATTAACCTTGAGCAGTTGAACAATACTAATATATTTTAAATAAATATTATAAAGTTGCATAAATTATTCTTGAATTAATCAAATTATTTAAAGGGAGAATGTTACATTAAAAACACATTTTAACATTATACGTTACATTTTCTTTCTTTCTTTCTTTTTTTTTTTTTAATATAGATTTACTCTATACAGTATTTAATGCACCTTTAACCCGCGGGAAAAATAATCAACCATTTAAAAGTAGCGAACTTGTCAAAACTGATTTTGAGCCGATTTTAGATCGTTGTTTTCATTTGTCACGCGTCACCTAGCAACGAGGCGCGTGTCTGTTTGGACGGTTTGGACAGGTGTCGTGCACACGCTCAACGGTTTTCTCATCATCATGAAGCTCAACTTACAAGTCGAGAACTTTAGTTAATTTTGATGAACTAAATATACCCGAGAAGTGTTGAAATGATATTGTGTTGAATTATTACTGTCTAGCACAGTGCAGTTTCACATTATTACTGCACAATATGATGATATTTGTATTCAACACTACTCATTTGATGACTGATGATTATTAAAGATTTACCTGTAATTTCAGTATGTAATTGTTTCCACCGACTCTCTTTTCTATTATAAATCTAATATTTCACCATTTTAGAGAAATGTGAGGCTCTTTATTTTGGGGCACAATATTTTAATGTCATATTATAATATTGTTTTAACTGATCTCAGATTGTTTCACAATTTTGAAAGTTTTTATTCAAATTAACTGTCAGTTTCAAAACAACGAGTGACGCTCAGCGCTCAACGGACTTTTCAAGCGTTCGCCAATCGATTTCAAGCACACGTTCATTGCTGGGATCTCATTGGACAACAGCGCGGCAGAGTTTATAATAATAATGCTCCTATTTTAAGATTTTACAGTTTATTTTTTATTTATTAAATAATCGCTATTAAAGTTGAACAATATCATTATTTATATCTAAATTATGGCCGGGATTGATGATTCACGAAGCCGCGTGGTCAGGTAGTATCTGTTACTTTTCACCGCGATGATCAAGATGGACCAATCACATCCGTGCTTGATGAATATATTTACATTACGTTTTATAGAACTTGCACAAGCGGATTTCATTTGTCTTCCAAGGCGTATATATCATATCAACATGTAGATTTAAAAGATTATCCTCTCTAAAGATGAAAATCCCTCAACAATACAAAAATCGCCTAAAGATTTGAATGCGTCTCAATGAGAGATTCGGAGCTCTGGGCCACCAAGCGCCCACATCAAGATCCTTTGTGTCTCATCATCGGACAACATTAACCGCCCAATAACGCTGCCGCACGCACGCAGAGGGGGCGGAGACTCCCAGACCCCGCCCAACGCCGGTTAATCGACGGTCCGTCTGAACCGAACTGCAGTGCAGAGCCGGAATGGGGGGCTTGGCCCCGGTCCAGCACGGTCAAAATTAGCTCTCTGTTGAAATAAATGCAGTCAGCCAGTGGAAGCGGCTGAGTTCCTGACGCCCCAGTCCCTGCAGCCTTGTATGGGGTGACAGAGCCCCGCAAGGCTGCTGCTCGGGTCTGCTTTCGTCCACAAACGCCTTTTCCAGCAGCAACTTTACAGTGAAAGGACGAGAACAAAGGCTTTATCTGTAAGTAAACCTTCACACATTCGCCAAAAGTTCAAGTTTGGACTTCTTTAGCGCTCACTTAGTGATTTGAAGATAATGCATGAAATTGTTTTTCTTAGTCCCAAACAAGCCTAAACTGTACAGAAAGCAAGACTGAGGGAATTAAATCGAAAAACAGGAATAACGAAAGTGCCGCTGATATGTCAGCGCTTCCTTTGTTCTATCTGCCGTTAAATAGGAAAGTCTAAACTTGATCTACTCGATTAATAAACGGCAGAAACGTGACCAGCAGCCCACTACTAGAACTGAATGTACTATTTGTACCCAGACAGACTGACTGTATTCCCCCAGTCTGCCACCTACACACAGCTTTAAAGCATTAGGGCTTATAGTTGACTATAAGAAACTTCCATATGCTTAAATGTTGCAGCATTTGCAGCCTCTCGATGCCAGACTCGTTTCTCAGTTCATGTTAGGACAAGGTGCCTTTTTTCTCCACCATTTTCACCTCATTCAGCAGAGCTACAGGAAGCAGGAACACCACATATCTGTGAAAGAGACTGTCTAGGGAGCTCCAAAGCAGATGCATGCATGGCACAGTCCTAAATTTAGACACAAAGATGAAGTCATGCATACGGGCATCATCGCTGGAGACGTGTCTCCTTTGCTGCTATAGTTATTTCAGCATCATGCAAATCATTGTGGTCTGCTTTCAAATGCTTCTGCAGACATGCAGTGATTGCATTGGATCACAAAGCCCTATTTTATTGCATTGCATTGCATGGAATTGGTGTGCATGCAATTCTAGGGCTTATTTTGTACAATTGTGCAATTGCTCATTATTGCATGGTGAATTTATACATATATTGAAAAAATAGTATGGAATAGGGTATCGTTGGCGTGAGCTGGAACTGTGTCAGCAGGGGCGTGTTTCCACAATCAGTCTGTTCTGCAGCAGGCAGTTGGGTTCATTGGGTTCATGCGCGCTCAGTATGGCGGGCTGAGGCGGGGGAAAATGTGACCTCGTTTGACTGGATTTGGAAACGCTCCAAGCTGCAGTCAGGGAAGTGGAATGGGAGGCAGGTGTCTGGCTCCACGATTGCAAAAGAAAAGAAATGCATATGCTGCATTGTTGCTCGTTGCATTTGTCGTTCGAAACGTTTCTGTGTGTGGTGCATGTTTGCACCGAGTATATCGGAGAGATTTTGTCATCGTCTGAAGTCTGTCTGACTCAGCAGGAATGTGGGAGGATGAATGTTTCTTCAGAGCAGAGATTATGACCTTTTAAATTTACGAGATATTATGTATTCATCTGATGTTTCGGTAATAGAGCGCAGCAGTCGGGTTCCAGAAGTAAAAATCTCATGCATTTTTGTTCTTTTGTTTTTAATAATAACTTGTAAACCTTTAAAGACAGACCTACTGTGAACTACGAGGTTGCTAATAGACGGTATTTGGTTTTGTTGAAGCAAACAACCCACATTATTTCTTAAATAACTAACTTTTTAAAATAATCATATTTAACAGTGGTTCTTGTTGAAAACTGAAATGACCCATAATTCTTAATATATAAATAAATGTCTACCAATCAGAGTTATGTCAAATGATTAATTGCATCCAAAATAGTTTGTTTACATAATTTTTTTCTTAAATATATACATGCGAATATGAAAATAAATAAATAAATAAATAAATATATAATAATATATGCATGTGTGTGCATTTATATATACATAATTAAACACAGTACACACATATATTATGTAAACAAACTTATTTTGGATGTGATTAATCATTTGACAGCCCTAATATATATAAAAATCTTTAATTCGATAGATTAAAAAATTGTAGTTTTTATAGTTAACAGTATACAGTCTGTATCTTTGTCTTTTTGTCCAATTTTCAAATACTTTTTTTGCTTCAAATCAAAGTTGTACTTCACCTCATAGCTGGTTCGTTGACTTGTGGCTTATAATGTTTTAATATCGTATAAATAAGATTTAAATTGTTTAAAATAATAATAAAATAAGTATTAAAATTAACAATAAAATCATATATATATTAATATATTATATATATATATATATATATATATATATAAATTTATTTATTATTATTATTATTATTATTTATTATTATTATATTATTATATTATACTACACACACATACATGGATAGAGGGCAATTAAAAATTAATTAATTACATGATGTGCCAATTAATTAATTGCAAATTATTCATACATTATATTTGGCTGAGAAATTACCCTCAAAAGATAATTTAAAGTCATTATTGTGTTAAATGAGGAAAAACATCAAATAGACATTATTAAAAAGAAGCTTTAGAAATAAGTCAGAATTGCAAGTTTCAGAATTTAGTTTATATCTCGCAATTCTGACTTTGCGAACTCGAAATTGCGAGTTTATATCATGCAATTGAGAAAAAAAGAGTCAGAATTGCGAAATGTAAACTCCCAATTGCGATTGAAAGTCAGAATTGTGATATAAACTTGACTTTTTTCTCGGAATTGCGAGTTGTAAACTCACAATTGCATGTTATAAAGTCAGAATTGCGAATTTTAGAATTCTTTTAGCAATTCTGATTTAATAACTTAAAATTGTGAGTTTATATCTTGCAATTTCTGATTCAATCTAGAATTTATTACACAAACTTTTTGGCTTCAACGGCCATGATTTTGATCAGAAGCTGCATATGAATTTCTATTTAGATATATTTACAGAACAAAACTGTTTGGTTACAAACATTCTTCAGAAATAACTTCTTTTATGGTCCGCAAATGAAAGAAAGTCTACAGGTTTGAAACATAATTTTCATTTTTGGGCAAACTATCCCCAAAATATAAAATAATTTTTTAATGAAGCAATACTCTAAATAAGAAACTAAAACTGCCAGTAGGTGGCGATAAATGTTGAAATGAGTAAGTCATTGAGTCATTCATTCATTTGATTCATTTAAACGGCTGATTGATTCATTCAGGAATGAAGTAAATGGCTCTCTTTATAAATGAGTCATTGAATCATTGTTTTACCCGATTGATTCTCTCAAAACACGGATTCATTCAGAAATGAAACACCGCTCGGAGATGCACAACAGTTCTGCTTTATAGGTAATATTTCGATTGGCAAAATTGAGCAAAAACAAATACTGTGTTTAAAATATAACAATATTAACTTCTTAATAATTTAACTGTTGTATAAAATCAATATTACATTTGCACTCGTGTGATATTGCTTAACTATATCATATGATGTAAATGAGACTCATAGTGGGACATTTTTGGGTAGGTAGGTCTGGGGCGGGTGCGTTAATTGCAATACATCATTTTAATCGCGTTATTTTTCCATAACTACTTCATTTAATTAACATGTTAAATTGCTCTCTTTCTCCCTCTCCTGCAGGTTCTTTCTTCAGAAATGACACCAACAGGAGCAATGGGGGATCCCCATAGGTAGGTCAAGTCCCCCAGTAATCAGTGTTTGTTTTGATGACATCACAGCGTCCTGAGCGGTGATTTCCATCTATTGTGCGTTTACTTCCTCAGAGCTAACAGCTGCGTTCCTGAACCTGGTGGAGGGGAGAGGAACTACCCCGAAAGATCGACATTCCATCTGTCTGACGTGGGATAGAGAACGGCCCTCTGGGGAGATTGTATCCTCATGTATATTATTTTTTATTTCCTAAATCATGTATATCCTTATTTTCTATGGTTATGGCGTGCGGTTCAGATGAATTATGACGCTGGGGCTTTTCCCCCATCTATGTGATTAATAACATTTTAGAAAAACCTGGGACTCTAAGCCTTGATGATGCTCTTCGGAGGGGGCGGCAGTAAAGACACACAGCACCTCAAGACAGACTGGAGCTTCACTAAAGACCCCATGTCTGTGTTTGCAAACTCCACAGGGGCCCTCGGGGGTCCGGACCCTGGCGGCGGCGGCAGCAGCATGTCTTCCACTTGTCCACTTCTACTTTGCACGGCTGGACTCTTTCATACCTCTGTGAATTCCTGTGAACAAGAAAAATCCACCAAGAAATGTTAACAGTGTTCTTAATTGACTTGCAACTATGCTGGAATGTGACAAACACTAGCGGTCGACCAGTATGTGTTTTTAAAGACCGATACCAATGTCAGGGTTCTATGGAAGCTTGTTTCTGCCACTAAATAAAAAAATAAAAATTTTAAAAACTTTAAAAATTAAACTTTTTATCTCGCAACTCAGAATTGCAAGATATAAACTCAAAATGGCAAGATATGTCAGAACTGAGTGATCACAATTACAAGAAATAAAGTCAGAATTGTGAATCATAAACGTAAAATTTAGTGTTTTAAATTTGCAATAGCGTGTAATAAAGTCAGAATTGAGAATCTCCCAATTCTGACTTTATAACTCGAAATTGTAAGTTTATATCACACAATTCTGAGAAAAGTCAGAATTTCGAGTTTCAGAATTTAGTTTATATCTCACAATTTTGACTTTATAACTCGAAATTGTGAGTTTATATCACGCAATTGCGAGAAAAAGTCAGAATTGCGATATAAACGTGACTTTTTTGATGACTCTTTTTTTTTTTTTTCTCGGAATTGCGAGTTATAATGTCAGAATTGCATGATAAACTCAATATTACCAGAATTGCGAGTTGTAAATTCACAATTGCGTGTTATAAAGTCAGAATTGCGAATTTTAGAATTGTTTATATTTCGCAATTCTGACTTTATAACTCAAAATTGCGAGTTTATATCATGCAATTGCGAGAAAAAGTCAGAATTGCGATATAAACGTGACTTTTTTGATGACTCTTTTTTTTTTTTTTCTCGGAATTGCGAGTTATAATGTCAGAATTGCATGATAAACTCAATATTACCAGAATTGCGTGTTGTAAATTCACAATTGCATGTTATAAAGTCAGAATTGCGAGAAAAAAATTCAGGATTGCGAATTTCAGAATTGTTTATATTTCGCAATTCTGACTTTATAACTCAAAATTGCGAGTTTATATCATGCAATTCTGAGAAAAAAAGTCTTGTAAGAATTGTGAGATAAAAAGTCGCAATTACTTTTTTTCCCCTTTTTTTTT
This sequence comes from Culter alburnus, assembly GCA_028476615.1. Taxonomy (NCBI): domain Eukaryota; kingdom Metazoa; phylum Chordata; class Actinopteri; order Cypriniformes; family Xenocyprididae; genus Culter; species Culter alburnus. The sequence goes on along the minus strand of JAOTNS010003476.1, from coordinate 380,186 downwards.
AAATTCGATGGCGGAAACAAGCTTCCATAGGGTTCCCATAGAAATATCAGTGAATTCTAAAAGTGATCTGGAAAATCATGGAAATTAGTAAATTAGTTTTTTTGTTGTTGTTGTTGTTTTTTTGAGTATGTGCTGCTTATTTAATCATCATAATTTGTTCCACAACATGACTTTTTTAAATTGACGAATGGCACTAAAGTAATGCAACTTTATTTAACATAATTTCTGTGGGAACCCTGCAGTATCTGTAATAAAATTGATTGATAGCAAATGACACTGAATTGCCAAATGTAAACTTTTTTGTTTTTTGCATTTTTATTCATTTATATTTCTCTAAAAAGTATTTGAAATCAAAACTAGCACCGGTCGGTTATCGGCCATTTTGACATTATCGCCAAATATATCAGTCTATCACTACTCACAGGATCATTTTGATGTCCCTCCTCAGATCCATCCATACGTCTTCATTACTAAACCACGTCAACGTCAGTCAATACTCACACCTTACAGTATTTACTAAGGCTAAGAGTCCCCACTTCTCATGCAGTTACTAAAAAGCTACAGAGTTCATCTTTTTTGTTTCATTTTTTAGAATTTGCTTGTTAATTTTTTGCTTTTTAACTTTTTTTGTTGCTTTGCCAGTATATTAAAGTGTAATCATGTACGTTGTGATATAGAAATAGCTGTAGAGACGCATTGTTTCCTTGTGGTAAGTGACTGAGATGCTGCCACGGATTTGAGACACTGATGAATGGTGCTATTTTGGACTTTAATCTGCTCCTTGGTAAGGAAGCTCAGATGGGTTTTATTTTATATTTTCATGTTGAGAAGAGGTGTTGGTTCTTTATTGTCTGGTTGTCGTATCTCGGATCGACTTTATTCCCCCTTGTTGTTTCTGTGTGGCTTTCTCATTGGACAGAAAAACAGATTTGCTGAAGAGTTGGTGTTTTGTTTCCTTTCATTTTTTTTTTTTTTTTCCTCAGTGATGATTATTTGCAAAATAATTCTGAAACTACAGACAGTCGGAGCAATCACAAAACTGCAATTATTAACACTATATTTACCCTTTAATGTAAAGGTTTAATTCAAGGAGTAGTTACAGTTCCTGGCACTAGTCACTTCAGGCAATAGCAAACTCAGTCTAGATCTCATAATTAAGCACAGGGAACCTTACGAATCTCATGTTTTTGTTGGGCAGTCAATTCCTTAAATACATCAAGGACGCATTCAAATCAACACAGGATGTTGTTGAGGGTGACGATTAGCGGTGCAACGAATCACTAAACTCGCGGTTCGGATCAAATTACGTTTGTTTTTAATGCAACTTTAAGTAATAAATGAAAAGCAAAGCCCATTTTAAGTACTTCAATAATAATTAAACATAATTAAAGACAAAGTATATGAAGTTACAAATAAAGTAAGGTCTAACTAACAGCAGTATTCAGGTACAGAAATTGAATCATTAAATGTAAAATGAGTGTTCACTGTATAAATTACATATAGATTAATCTTTGTTAAAGATGTGTTTTGTTGTTTGTTTAACATTAATGACAGACAGCAGCAGATATTTATAGGCTGCTGTCACTTTAAGAGCTAATGAACGGATGCTATTTAGCAATATAGAAACGTTTACGTTCACTTACGACATAACCGAATATTTGGGTATTTTTAAACATAATTTTGTTTTTTTCGCCTCTTCGTGCACCCGAATGGTTTAAAATCGCTCGAATGTCTAAATTGTCAAGAAAAAACATGTGGAAATGTTAAACTTTCACTCTATGATGGTTAAACTTAGCAATTAATCCGTGAATCACATGCTTGCCGAACCGCGAGGCGTGGTCCGTACGGATCGACTGCGATCCGTTGCGCCGCTAGTGACGGTGGTATATACATTTCACACACACCAGGGCAGCTGAGGTCAGATTTATCATCCGCCGTGTCCTACACCAGCTAGGAACGTCTAATAAGTACAAAAACACTCATCTGTTTAGAGCGCGGTGTCCTTGGATGTGTTTTCTAAGGCAAAAAAATGTAGCATCAAAACCAATGCTCTCACTGACATTTTTAGCAACCGCTCTTGTGAATGAGTTTTATGGGTTTTAGGAAAAGAACCAAAAGCTTTATATTTATTCTTCTGGGTGATTCATTTAAGTAGCACGGGGTCGTCACTCAGTATTTGCAGTTTTGTCTTTGCTTCCAGTTCACATACTTCTAACAATCCTAATTCAAAGACCAACTGGAAAGCCCACGTTAGTTTCTTAGTCTTCCATTTTTTCCACCACACTGGGGACCTTCCCAGCTTGCTCTAGTCCTTCCTTAGTGCTTACTGCGTATCGATCGCATGCTCTCCGCTCTTCCTTTTGTTTCTGATCTGAATAATTCTCCTCGCAGTTTCTTCTCATAGATTAGGTATATGCCAACTGTGTTGTAAATAGCCAGCGAATAGCTTTGTCGTATGTTGAATTATTCTGTAATAATTGTGTATGATTGGTGTACAAAACATGAAGTCGAGCCTCGTCATCTTTTTAAAAGATGAACTGGTGTTTCATGTCATTTTGCAACTTAAGCTGTAGTTGAATAAATATGCAAGCTCTCACTATTCTTGGCGTTGTTTATTGGCCTTGTGATTGAAATATTGCATTATATACACTACTGTTCAGTAAGATTTTTTATTATTATTCAGTAAGGATGCATTAAAGGATTGGTTCAGAATGAAAATTTCCTGATCATTCACTCACCCCCATGTCATCCAAGATGTTTATGTCTTTCTTTCTTCAGATGAAAAGAAATGAAGGTTTTTGATGAAAACATTCCAGGATTTTTCTCCATAGTGGACTTCACGGGTTCAAGGTCAAATGTCAGTTTCAGTGCAGCTTCAAAGAGCTCTACATGATCCCAGACGAGGAATAAGAGTCTTATCTAGAGAAACCATCGCTCATTTTCTAAAAAAAATAAATAAAAATTATATACTTTTTAACCACAAATGCTCGTCTTGCACTGCTCTGTGATGCGCCACGCATGACGTAATCATGCTGGAAAGGTCACAGAAGTACCGATCCAGGTTTACAAAGTGAAATGCAAACGACCTTTAACAAAAAGGTAAAACAACGATGTTGGATTTTTGAAGTTGGAGGAGAAAATGAGATGGAGTTTTTACGCCCTATACGTCACACGTGACCTTTCCAACATGATTACGTCATGCGTGGCACATCAAGAGCAGTGCAAGACGAGCATTTGTGGTTAAAAAGTATATAATTTTATTTATTTTATTTAGAAAATGAGCGATGGTTTCTCTAGATTAGACTCTTATTCCTCATCTGGGATCATGTAGAGCTCTTTGAAGCTGCACTGAAACTGACATTTTGAACCCCAGTGAAGTCCACTATATGGAGAAAAATCCTGGAATGTTTTCCTCAAAAACCTTCATTTCTTTTCCACTGAAGAAAGAAAACACAAACATCTTGGATGACATGGGAGCGAGTAAATAATCAGGAAATTTTAATTCCGGAGTGAACTAATCCTTTAAGTTTAAAAGGGAAAGAAAATGTGGTCTCAGACTTTTGGACTTCACAGTAATTATTTGCTATTTTCAGAGTAAGTGTTTCCTGGTCAGGTAATTAAGAAGACAAATATGATCATTTAGTTTCTAAACACACCCATTTTACTTCAAGTTTGTTCAGCTCGTTCAAATGCCAACGCTGTAATTTCATAAAGTACAGGCCTTTCTATGGAAAGTCTCGCTCTGTGATTATGTCTGTTAGACAGACTCCGTGGTTATATTCTGAGGGGACAAGAAATCTTTTCAGCTGTAATCACATGGAAAGTGCCTCCAAGCGGAATCCAGAGCTGGAATTTGGAATGCCGAGGCACAGATCCTTGTATAAGCTGATCATTTGACCGTCTGAGAGTCTTGCACAGATGGCACTGAAACGTCTCCGCAATGGACAACAGCTCTGGTCAAGCACCCGCTCATCAGTGACCATTCGACAATGTTTTGTACAGCTGAACCTCCCTGGATGGAGTTTAAAATCTCTTCGCTTCTCCATCTGTTGGTTTTAATGATCTCTTTGCACAAAAAGGCCTTTCATTAACAACGCATCGCCGGTCATGTGCACACTATGATCATATAACCCTGGTGCTTTTAACCACATTTTGGCAGAAATAAAAGGTGTCCAGTTCTACGGAAATGGGCTTCTGGATTAAACAAGATCTACTCAAATGTGTTTCTGACTGAAAGGATACTAGAGAACGAACTCCTGCACCCTTTATTTTAAAGATTACATTTGCAAAGCAGTCGCAAACAAGTATTTTGACCATCAAGTCACCCTTAAAAATGTCTACATGTCATTGAGAAATGTAAACTATATAAAATAGTTGGATACATCCTACTTTACCTGCATACATACAGTAAACTAACAGAAATCAATATATATATAGCAAATCTCGGATGTGTGATTGTGTGCAGAATGGTAAACAATATTTCAGTTTTATTTATAAACTGGCTTTTACAACAGAACAGCATGGGGCCCAATATGGACCCTTGGGGGATGCCGCAAGAAAGAGGGGCAGCAATGAAAGAAAATTCACCAAGGTAAACATAAAAACTCCATTTTTGAGCTGTGCCCTTAATGCTGACACACTGTTTGAGTCGGGGTAAAATAATCGTGTGGTTGACCGTATCAAAGGCCACAGTCAAATCCAAAAGCACTAAACAGCAGATACCTGAGTCAACAGCTAGAAGAAGATCCTTAAAAACTCTTAAAAGGGCAGTTTCAGTACTGTGACGGAGCTTAAAATCAGACTGGAATTTTTCATAAATAATAAATTAATATAAAAATGATTGAAGTTGATTAAAAACAACTCTCTCCAAGACCTTCAATAAAAAGGGAAGATATTATCGCACAGCTCTCTATATAAAGATAAACAGTATGCCTTTATCTGCATGCATTGTATAGGGCGATATATAAGCTAAAGCAAATATCTGCCTGTTTTTTTATTTCATTGCAAAATGCAACTATATTATTGTTCACCTCTTTATAAAAAGCTATATTCAACTTTATCCACATACATACTCATGTAAAGCAATATACAGTTGTATGAAAAAGTATGTGAACCCCTTGCAGAATCTGTGAAAATGTGAATAATTTTAACAAAATAAAGAGGGATCATACAAAATGCATGTTATTTTTTGTTTAGTACTGTCCTGAGTAAGATATTTTACATAAAAGATGTTTACATGTAATCCACAAGACAATAAAGTAGATGAATTTATTAAAATATCTCCGTTCTTAAGTATGTGAACCATTGATTCTCAATACTGTGTGTGGTTACCTGATGATCCACGACTGTTTTTGTGTTTTGTGATGGTTGTTCATGAGTTTCTTGTTTGTTCTGAGCAGTTAAACTGAGCTCTGTTCTTCAGAAAAATCCTCCAATCCTCCAAATTAAGTACAATTTACCTTGATATTGAATTCAAAAGTTTTCACCCCCCGACTCTTAATGCATTGTGTTTCCTTCTGGAGCATCAGTGAATGTTTGAACCTTTTTTAATAGTTGAGTTTGAGTCCCTCAGTTATCCTCAGTGTGAAAACACAGATCTCAAAATCATTCAGTTACTGCTGTAAAGGGTTCAAATATGCAAAAAATGCTTGAAAACTGATGAATCTGCAGGAGCTGGAGGATTTTTCTGAAGAACAGAGCTCAGTTTAACTGCTCAGGACAAACAAGAGACTCATGAACAACCATCACAAACATAAAAACAGTCGTGGATCATCAGGTAACCACACACAGTATTGAGAATCAATGCTTCACATACTTATGAATGGGGTTATTTTAATAAATTCAGCTACTGTTTTGTTTTGTGAACTAAATGTAAACATCTTTTATGTAAAATATCTTACTCAGGACAGTAATAAATAAAAAATAACATGCATTTTGTATAATCTCTCTTATTTTATTAAAATTATTCACATTTTCACAGATTATGCAAGTGGTTTACATACTTTTTCTTGCAACTGTATATAGCAAATCTCAACTGCTTGATTGCTACAAAAGGTAAACTATATTATTGCCCTATTCTGCTAAATGCAACTAATAAGGCATGAAGATTTTAAGATATTATATTCTATTAAAATCATGATTTTCCGTAAAGCAGCTTTGCAACAACATGTATTGTGAAAAGTGCTCTGTAAACCTGAATAAGTTGGCAAAACACAAAAAAATTGAGGCAATAAGTTGCATGGTATAACACTTGCTGAATGAGTGCAGAAATATAAAGCATTTAACATACTTGCTGTCAAACCAAGCCACATGCACCACTTGTCACCATGATGGTTACTCTCCAAAAACCCACATTAACAGAAACTCTTCTAAATTAGCATAATGAAACATTAATCACTACTAAATCTCCCTCTTAACATTAATCTTGCACAAAAAAAAAACATTATATAACACTTAATTTTAGCATTTACTTTCCCTTTCGAGTGTCATGGGCAAAGCATGCTGGGCAATAGAAATCCCAGCCCAGTTTCAGTTAAACTTAATTTAGTCTAAATTAAAGAAATAAGTTTATACAACTCAATACAATGAAACGGTTCAGTTTACGTAAAATAAGTAAGTATCAGCTCTATTAACTTCAAAGAAAAAGAAAGTTAATTTAACAGAACTGATTTGTTTAATTTAAGTTTGTCCTACTCAAACCAATGAATGATTTTGAGCATCAGGGTTTACAGTACATTTGACTTGCATTGCGCAACAAAATATCAAACAAACATCTGTGGTTCCTCTGCCAGGACACGTTTTTGACTTTGCTTTGAGATACAGTGGGTACGGAAAGTATTCAAATTTGTCACTCTTTGTTATATTGCAGCCATTTGCTAAAATCATTTAAGTTCATTTTTTTTTCCTCATTAATGTACACACAGCACCCCATATTGACAGAAAAACACAGAATTGTTGACATTTTTGCAGATTTATTAAAAAAGAAAAACTGAAATATCACATGGTCCTAAGTATTCAGACCCTTTGCTGTGACACTCATATATTTAACTCAGGTGCTGTCCATTTCTTCTGATCATCCTTGAGATGGTTCTTCACCTTCATTTGAGTCCAGCTGTGTTTGATTATACTGATTGGACTTGATTAGGAAAGCCACACACCTGTCTATATAAGACCTTACAGCTCACAGTGCATGTCAGAGCAAATGAGAATCATGAGGTCAAAGGAACTGCCTGAAGAGCTCAGAGACAGAATTGTGGCAAGGCACAGATCTGGCCAAGGTTAAAAAAATTCTGCTGCATTTAAGGTTCCTAAGACCACAGTGGCCTCCATAATCCTTAAATGGAAGACGTTTGGGACGACCAGAACCCTTCCTAGAGCTGGCCGTCTGGCCAAACTGAGCTATCGGGAGAGAAGAACCTTGGTGAGAGAGGTAAAGAAGAACCCAAAGATCACTGTGGCTGAGCTCCAGAGATGCAGTCGGAAGATGGGAGAAAGTTGTAGAAAGTCAACCATCACTGCAGCCCTCCACCAGTCGGGGCTTTATGGCAGAGTGGCCCGACGGAAGCCTCTCCTCAGTGCAAGACACATGAAAGCCCGCATGGAGTTTGCCAAGATGGTGAGAAATAAGATTCTCTGGTCTGATGAGACCAAGATAGAACTTTTTGGCCTTAATTCTAAGCGGTATGTGTGGAGAAAACCAGGCACTGCTCATCACCTGTCCAATACAGTCCCAACAGTGAAGCATGGTGGTGGCAGCATCATGCTGTGGGGGTGTTTTTCAGCTGCAGGGACAGAACGACTGGTTGCAATCGAGGGAAAGATGAATGCGGCCAAGTACAGGGATATCCTGGACGAAAACCTTCTCCAGAGTGCTCAGGACCTCAGACTGGGCCGAAGGTTTATCTTCCAACAAGACAATGACCCTAAGCACACAGCTAAAATAACGAAGGAGTGGCTTCACAACAACTCCGTGACTGTTCTTGAATGGCCCAGCCAGAGCCCTGACTTAAACCCAATTGAGCATCTCTGGAGAGACCTAAAAATGGCTGTCCACCAACGTTTACCATCCAACCTGACAGAACTGGAGAGGATCTGCAAGGAGGAATGGCAGAAGATCCCCAAATCCAGGTGTGAAAAACTTGTTGCATCTTTCCCAAAAAGAGTCATGGCTGTATTAGATCAAAAGGGTGCTTCTACTAAATACTGAGCAAAGGGTCTGAATACTTAGGACCATGTGATATTTCAGTTTTTCTTTTTTAATAATTCTGCAAAAATGTCAACAATTCTGTGTTTTTCTGTCAATATGGGGTGCTGTGTGTACATTAATGAGGGAAAAAAATGAATTTAAATGATTTTAGCAAATGGCTGCAATATAACAAAGAGTGAAAAATTTAAGGGGGTCTGAATACTTTCCGTACCCACTGAAATCTGATGAAATACATAGATTTGAAGTGTCCAAATACTCTTTTGGTGCAGTTATTGTTAGGGTTCATGTAATCTTTTTTATCACCCTATATTCTGTAGGTACTTGCACAAGATTTTACTACAAGGCTGCTGAAGTTTCTCTGTGTTCTTCAGCAATATTTTACTGATTGAATTGGTTTGGGAATGCAAACAAGATTATCTGAGTGTAGGACCCTATAAAACTTCCTGTTTTCTGAGCGCAGCAGGACAACAGCTTTGTGCAACGTGCTTCATGTAAACAGGATACTGTACTTCCCTCAAACAGCGCTGTTATCCAATTATTACAGATGGCTGTCATTGCTCTTGTGGACAGTTGCAGCTCTGGTTTGTTGTTTGGCTCTAATTATAAATACACCCATGGTAATGTACAAAATGCATTGAACACTTACAAATGTCATTGCGAAACTAGTGCGTAGAAACTGTCCTACATTTGATCTAAATCTAAGAAATGTGCGTACATGTGATTCAGAGAAAATGAACGTGTGCACAATATACATGCATATGCCTCTCTTCCAGATGTGAAATCTATTTCTGCATTATTAGCAATTTTATAGTCTGTAGATTGGCCAAAATGATTTCACCAAAGTATGCATGCTAAATAATTGAACTTTAATGCTGTGTAATTATGCTAACAGGGTTTAATTATTATTATTGCTGCTTAGATTTCCAAATATATTTCCATATACTCTGACTCTGCCACAAGGAAAAGTGTGTACGCCTGCTCAGAACCTGATGTGACGCTAAGCACTTTTCCACATCAAAGATTTTATAATTCTGAATGTTGCCATGGATGTTACACATGTTTTATAAATGAGGCTCCAGATGATCACTGAGACTTGAAGGTGGATATTGGAGACATTATGAAACAATTGCATAACAGCTACTCAGAACACTTAACAACGTCCTGGCAAACACCAACAAAAACCCAAATGAAATGAAATGTGTGCTTGTGAATTTGTTCTTTAAAACATGCCACTTGGTTTGATATTTTGTTTCTACATTCTAAAAAATGCTGGGTTGTTTGGGTCAAACCCATGTTTGGGTCAAATATGGACAAACTCAACCGTTGGTTTAAATTTTAATGGTTGTTTTTGTCCATATTTGACCCAATCATGGGTTGAAACAACCCAGCATTTTTTAGACTGTATCTATTTTGTATCTACTGTATCTATTCCCCAGTTGATTGATAATTTTAAGAAATGCAAACTTTTTTTGTATTAGTTTTTCTGAACTGTTATCTTTAAATATGCAAATGAGGCATTATCTAATTAAACGTGCACTTATTTGCATATATTTCTAAACAATGGATAATGCCAGGTTCAAAATTCTTGTTTCATTTTGCTGACATATTAAAGTTAAATGTTTTTACAGAAGGGATTTTGGATATTTCTTTTTATCACTTCATAAATCAGAAAATACTGTCAACAGAGAAAAAAAATAAAAATAAAAACCGTGTTTTTATGAATAAAATGTATAAAATCAAGCAAATGATATATAAACAAACCCTTCAGTAAAATCCTTCAGAATATATATGGGAATAAATCTGTAAAGTTTGGTGTATGTAAGTGCTGCTGAAGCGGAGAAAAAAACTTTTTAAAGATATGTATTGGAATTGAAACAAGATATTATGAAGACCTGAATAAAAAAAAAATTGACCATGCATAAAAAAAAAAAAAAAAAAACGTTTTTGCCTGCAGCATCTTGCCTTAAATACTTTTTGGTCGAATATACATGAGAAAAATGGATTTACAGAAACTAGGTTTCTGTCAGATCATGACCTGAACCCTGAAAAATAATGGCTTTGCTTTCTATGAAATGAGCAAGATCTGTTGTGGAAACAGTCACAAACACAAAGTGATTTGTATATTGGCTTTCTTTGTCTCTTTCTTTGTTTCTTTGTCCTGAAATCCCTCAACGGAGGTTAGTGAGTGCATCTGGCACGCTGTTCTGGCCATTTGCCACAACTCACACAAATCTGTTGCAGCTGAGCTGCAAATTCAGATGGAGTCGCCCAGTGAGACCAGGGCTGTGTCTGAAATCACCCCTTATACCCTTAAATAGGGCACTATTTGAGGGGGCAGCCATTTGTAGTGGTGTCTGAAACCATAGCGGACATTATCAAGTGCACCTGTTCAATCCCATGATGCACCACAGTAACAAGTGTACCACTGATGTACACTTAATGGCTAGAGAATCCCCATAATGCACTGTGAGAGTCGCGCACGTTATGAATTCCTGCATTGGTCCAGAAGATGGCGCCTGCAGCTGAATCATCCATCAATCCATTTTCCAAACCGCTGGTCCAGCATAATATCATACAACAATTCATTTTTAATTGACTATTAAATTGTTTAATTAAGGTTTATACATGACAGAATTCAAGATAAATCTTTTCAGTACTACTAGAGCTGCCAGTTTGCTAAGTTTCAAATGATTATGAAACAAGCAAGCAAAAGCGGCGCACATAGTGTCTGAATTCACTCACTCGTTTTCATTCACTCCCTCAAGTGAACTATATTAGTGGAGTAATGTAGGGAATAGTGATTAGGGGGTGATTTGGAACACAGCCCAGGAGACGCTCAGCTGAAGGTGAAGGAATGGAAGCGGATCACACCTGACATAATCTGTCATTTAAAAAGACACACCTTCACCTAAATCTTGGGGAAACATCATCATCATTCGATCTTTACTAGACCAAACATGCTCTTGATGCATCTAAAGAGGATAAACAACACTTGAATCAAACATAATGACAATCTGCGATGATAAAGATATAACCTGTTAGCTTTAGGTTACAAAGGAAATTAATGAGTGGTGTTTGATAAGTCAACCATTAGGATTACTTTTGCGCAGTTATTCTTAGTGACGTGAAACTTAAAGGTGCCCTAGAATCAAAAATGTAATTTATCTTGGCCTAGTTAAATATCAAGAGTTCAGTACATGGAAATGACATACAGTAAGTCTCAAACTCCATTGTTTCCTCCTTCTTATATAAATCTCATTTGTTTAAAAGACCTCCGAAGAACAGGCGAATCTCAACATAACACCGACTGTTACGTAACAGTCGGGATCATTAATATGTACGACCCCAATATTTGCATAGCCAGCTCATGATCAAGGCATTACACAAGACAGTCATTAACGTCTGGATCTGGCACAGCTGAATCATCAGACTAGGTAAAGCAAGAACAATAGCGAAAAATGGCAGATGGAGCAATAATAACTGACATGATCCATGATATCATGATATTTTTTAGTGATATTTGTGAATTGTCTTTCTAAATGTTTCGTTAGCATGTTGCTAATATACTGTTAAATGTGGTTAAAGTTACCATCGTTTCTTACTGTATTCACGGAGACAAGACTGTCGTTATTTTCATTTTTAAACACTTGCAGTCTGTATAATTCATAAACACAACTTCATTCTTTATAAATCTCTCCAACAGTGTGTAATGTTAGCTTTAGCCAAAGAGCACTATCAAACTCATTCAGAATCAAATGTAAACATCCAAATAAATACAATACTTACGCGATTAGACATGCTGCATGACGAACACTTTGTAAAGATCCATTTTGAGGGTTATATTAGCTGTGTGAACTTTGTTTATGCTGTTTAAGGCAAGCGTGAGCTCCGTGGGCGGGGAGCACGAGAATTTAAAGGGGAAGCGCGCTAAATCGGCGCATATTTAATGATGCCCCAAAATAGGCAGTTAAAAAAATGAATAAAAAAAAAATCTATGGGGTATTTTGAGCTGAAACTTCACAGACACATTCAGGGGACACCTTAGACTTATATTACATCTTTTAAAAACACGATGTACGGCACCTTTAACCATGGACTACATGTTAATTTTTCTCAAGAAAACAAATCTAAGCCGACAGGGAACCCTGTCAGCTGGTATTATTATTAAAGGTTATAATGAACTCATTCTTATACAATATAATGTGTTTTTTAATAATAATGTTATAATATTTCTAATGATACGAGTAAAATATAATAAATATATAACATAATGCATATATCAAGCAAAATGCTCCTCTCTAGAGTTCATTTTTCTAGCTAACGAACATGCTATGTGTTTTATTCACATCTTTCCGCGATTTCAGTAAGTTGTACTGTATCTTTCAACACACCTTCTGATTTCATTGATGTTTACTTGGTGCTCTAACGAGGAACACAGATCGGTTCATGTGCTGCTTGAACTGAGGCGCTGAGCGATCTGTCATGTGACTCATGTCATATTAAAGAGCAATAATTTTTATCGATATTTAATGTCCGCATATTTATTTATTTGGTGATTAGCTGTGTAATAGGCACACACAGAGGCTACCTACTGGCATATAAAACAATGGTTTGACTAATCCATAAATATATTTTAGATTGTACTTTGACAAGTCAGAATTCGAGTCAGAATAATACACTTTTGCCTTGTTTCTAGTCCAAATATCTAAATATTCTTAAATCAAGAAGTAAAAATTATTATCTTGTTTTCAGAAAGAACAAGTCAAAATTAGGTGAGTTTTTTCTTAAAACTTAAAGCTTAAAAAATTTAAGATTAAAAATAATCTGCCAATGATGTAAGCAAAATAATCTTATTTCAAACCGAAAAAAAAGATTATTTTTCTTACCCCATTGGCAGATTATTTTGCTTGTTTTAAAATTTGGACTTACTTTTTTCTGAAAACAAGACAATGTAGAGATAATAGAGACAATATTAGAGATATTTCAATGATAATTGGACTAGTAAGACATCTGATTCGAGATATCTCTAAACAAATATGTTTTGATTAGTATATTTAAGATATCTGTAATAAGATATCTGCACATGACATGTCAATTAGATATCTCTAATTATTTATCTGTACCTATATTATTTATGTACCTGCTGCTCCTAGTCAAATCTGCTTTTGCTGTCAAGGAGAGAAAAGCTTCTGGATGAATCATAATGGTGGGAGAATCGAAGCTTTTCTAAACTTTGATTCAATTGAACCAATTGCTTCGTAAAACGATTCACTGTTTCGAAGCGCTCGAAACGCCACACACTGATGACCCCTGCTGGTCAAAACTGTGTCAATGCAACGAAAAACTCTGCCAAAACATGGATAAAACACCTTTTACAAAGTTTTATTAAAAGTATAATCTATTAAGTGCAATAAACAAATCAACTAATGCCATTAAATATGAAGTGTCTGCATAATATGTGTTATTTTATTCAATTGTAGGCCGAAACTTGGTTAATCAGACCAGTAAGAGACTAAAACTGTTCCATTTAATTATATTAAAATGTTAATAAAAATTTTATTATAAGCTACATTTTGCAAAGTCAAGACTGAAGAGCAATGAAATGATAAAAACGTGAAATGGTACAAATAAAGTTTAATGCTTCAGAATCCAGGCAGGCCGAGTCAAAAAAAAAAAGAGGTGAAGGCTGATTTTATAAAGATTACATGTTAAGAAAAGTTAAACTGGTACATGTAGGCTACTAATAATGACATTGATTATTACATTATGTTGAATATGGATTGTGCCTTATGCAGATTTCCTATTTAGCTAATAGGCCACAAGGTGGGAGTGTTGCATTATATATAGCAAGAGATCCATGATGCTGAAATATAATTTTGAACGTATGTTTGGGTCATTTTCAATTATAATTGTATAATCTTGAATTGGATTGGTGACTAGGCAAAATTTATATTGTAGTCAAATCCCATTTAAAGGGATAGTTCACCCAAAAATGAAAAATCTGTCATTTACTCATCCTCAAGATGTTCCAAACCTGTATGAATTTCTTTCTTCTGCCGAACACAAAAAAAGATATTTAAAAAATGTCAATAACCAAAAGTTGATTGACCCCATTGACTTTCATAGTATTTACCCCCATACATTGAAAGTCAATCATCAGTTTGTTTACCCATATTCTTCAAAATATCTTCTTTTTTGTTAAACAGAAAATAATGATGACAGAATTTTCATTTTTGGGTGAACTATCCCTTTAATAATCTATTATAGGTCTATTTCGACCTCTGATATTGTCTTATTTGACCCTTTAGGAAGTTACGCGTCACACTTTTTCTTTACCGTGCCAAAAAAGCACTCACATTTAATAACTAGATTCAGTTTGAACAGCCCTAATGTGTCTTTGAAGTGAACACTTGAGGCAGGTCTTTCGAATGAGAAAATTTGCTGTGCTGGAAGCATCCGTCAGACCCGGCACACTTCCTCACGCCCCTCGCCTTGAACCGTGCTGTCATTATTCTGTATGATGACAATCCATTGGTGGAGATGAATGAAGCCGCTGTCAGCTGAACGCACCTCTTCAGTCCCGGATGGGTTCCTCATCACTCTCTCATCATCTGTTTCCCCAGTAACAGTCACCGTCTCAGAGAATGTGTGTCGAGTTTAGACAGGAGCAAGAGGCCAAGATAACATTTTGTTGTTATCTAATGCAATGACCCCTGACAATCCTCGTGATGAAGGGCATCTCAGGAACTGCTCTCCAGCGGATCAGGGTGTCCTGGAGGGGTGAAGGTGCAACATCTAGCTTCTGGGGTACCTCAGGGCTTGGTGATTGGACCGCTTCTCTTCTTCATCTACATGTCATCAGTACACTTGGTAATGTGATATATTGCGATAATGAATATGCACGATATTGTCATCATGGGCATTTCAAAATACCATAAATAATTATTTATTACCTATTATTAAAATTTTTATAATGCATTTAAGAATACTTTCCCAATCAACCGTATAAAATGCACAACACCGCTGTATTCTGTGTCAAAGGGACACGCGCTCAGATGTAAACAAACCCAACCTGCATAAGAAGCACATGGCGGAACGAGTGAAGGAGACACGCTGAATGAAAGTGCACGTTCACTCTCTCCATTATTACAAAGTGCATTTTTAAAAGTGCACTTAAGCGTGTTAATAATATTGTCATTAAAGTGTACTTTAAGTACAACTTAATTAGACATTATTACAAAGTGCATTTTTAAAAAGTGCACTTAAGCATGTTAATAATATTGTCATTAAGTGTACTTTCTGTAAGTAAAACTTAATTAGACATTATTACAAAGTGCTTTTAAAAAGTGCACAGCATTGTCATTAAAGTGTACTTTCTTTAAGTAACTTAATTAGACATTATTACAAAGTGCATTTTTAAAAAGTGCACTGAAGTTAATATTGTCATTAAGTGTACTTTCTGTAAGCAACTTAATTAACATTATTAAAAATGCTTTTATAAAGTGCACTTAAGCGTATTAATAAATATTGTCATTAAAGTGTACTTTCTTTAAGTACAACTTAATTAGACATTATTACAAAGTGCATTTTTAAAAAGTGCACTTAAGCGTGTTAATAAATATTGTCATTAAAGTGTACTTTCTGTAAGTAAACTTAATTAGACATTATTACAAAGTGCATTTTTAAAAGTGCACTTAAGCTGTCATTAAGTTACTTTCTTAAAACTTAATTAGACATTATTACAAAGTGCATTTTTAAAAAGTGCACTTAAGCGTGTTAATAAATATTGTCATTAAAGTGTACTTTAAGTACAACTTAATTAGACATTATTACAAAGTGCATTTTTAAAAAGTGCACTTAAGCGTATTAATAAATAGTCATTAAAGTGTACTTTCTGTAAGTAAAACTTAATTAGACATTATTACAAAGTGCATTTTTAAAAAGTGCACTTAAGCATGTTAATAAATATTGTCATTAAAGTGTACTTCTAAGTAAAACTTAATTAGACATATTACAAAGTGCATTTTTAAAAAGTGCACTTAATGTTAATAAATATTGTCATTAAAGTGTACTTTCTGTAAGTAAAACTTAATTAGACATTATTACAAAGTGCATTTTTAAAATGTGCACTTAAGCGTGTTAATAAATATTGTCATTAAAGTGTACTTTAAGTACAACTTAATTAGACATTATTACAAAGTGCATTTTTAAAAAGTGCACTTAAGCATGTTAATATTGTCATTAAAGTGTACTTTCTGCAAGTAAAACTTAATTAGACATTATTACAAAGTGCATTTTTAAAAAGTGCACTTAAGCATGTTAATAAATATTGTCATTAAAGTGTACTTTCTGCAAGTAAAACTTAATTAGACATTATTACAAAGTGCATTTTTAAAAAGTGCACTGAAGCATGTTAATATTGTCATTAAAGTGTACTTTCTTTAAGTACAACTTAATTAGACATTATTACAAAGTGCATTTTTAAAAAGTGCACTGAAGCGTGTTAATATTGTCATTAAA
The DNA here is from genome assembly GCA_028476615.1 of Culter alburnus. NCBI lineage: Eukaryota > Metazoa > Chordata > Actinopteri > Cypriniformes > Xenocyprididae > Culter > Culter alburnus. The sequence goes on along the minus strand of JAOTNS010003476.1, from coordinate 363,460 downwards.
GTGTACTTTCTGTAAGTACAACTTAATTAAACATTATTAAAAAATGCATTTTTATAAAGTGCACTTAAGCGTATTAATAAATATTGACATTAAAGTGTACTTTCTTTAAGTACAACTTAATTAGACATTATTACAAAGTGCATTTTTAAAAGTGCACTTAAGCGTGTTAATAAATTGTCATTAAAGTGTACTTTCTGTAAGTAAACTTAATTAGATATTATTACAAAGTGCATTTTTTAAAAAGTGCACTTAAGCATGTTAATAAATATTGTCATTAAAGTATACTTTCTGCAAGTAAAACTTAATTAGACATTATTTCAAAGTGCATTTTTAAAAAGTGCACTTAAGCGTGTTAATAAATATTGTCATTAAAGTGTACTTTAAGTACAACTTAATTAGACATTATTACAAAGTGCATTTTTAAAAAGTGCACTTAAGCGTATTAATAAATAGTCATTAAAGTGTACTTTCTGTAAGTAAAACTTAATTAGACATTATTACAAAGTGCATTTTTAAAAAGTGCACTTAAGCATGTTAATAATATTGTCATTAAAGTGTAAGTAAAACTTAATTAGACATTATTACAAAGTGCATTTTTAAAAGTGCACTTAAGTGTTAATAAAGTCATTAAAGTGTACTTTCTGTAAGTAAAACTTAATTAGACATTATTACAAAGTGCATTTTTAAATGTGCACTTAAGCGTGTTAATAAATATTGTCATTAAAGTGTACTTTAAGTACAACTTAATTAGACATTATTACAAAGTGCATTTTAAAAAGTGCACTTTGTTAATATGTCATTAAAGTGTACTTTCTGCAAGTAAAACTTAATTAGACATTATTACAAAGTGCATTTTTAAAAAGTGCACTTAAGCGTATTAATAAATATTGTCATTAAAGTGTACTTTCTGTAAGTAAAACTTAATTAGACATTATTACAAAGTGCATTTTTAAAATGTGCACTTAAATGTGTTAATAAATATTGTCATTAAAGTATATTCTTTTTAAGTACACTTAAGTGGCCTTTAATTTTAATTATATTATATTATCTACAAGTGCACTTTTTAAAAAGTATACTTTTAAGATTTGAAGTACACAAAAAGTACACTTTCAATACAATTTAGTGCACTTCTGTAACAAATGTAGCTATTGCTCAATCTTAGTTAATGCATTAAATATTGAGACCTTATTGTAAAGTGTTTGCTTATTTTCTTATAGTCTATAGTCTAATTCTTTTGCACTTTAATCTGTTTGAAAATTATACTTTATATATTTTTGGTGTATTGTATTATTGTATTTAAACATTTAGAGTTCTTTTTGTTATTACAAAAAGAGTATTTAAACCTGTTATACTATGACAACACTTTTTTTTGCAACTTATTTTAATACTGTGATAATACCGTATACCATGTTAAAAACTTCAGCAATTAATCGCAACATGAAAATTTGATACCGTCACATGTCTAGTCATCAATAGGATCTGTTGTTCAGAAACATGGTTTTTCCTATCACTGCTACACTCATGACACACAACTCTAGCTCTCATTCCAGACGGATCAGTTTTGCCTTATACAACATTAGGAAGATCAGCCCTTCCTATCTGACAAATGTTTTCAATTCTAGGCAACACTTTAAAAGATTGTAGCGCTCTTCTCCTTGGTCACTAAAGTCACTGGTTTATTAAGACGCAAACAAATGAAGGCAGATGAGCTGTGGCAGGTTTCCCGCGTTTAATTAATGTCATGCAACCTCAGACTCAAGAGTGTAACTCGCAGTGCTGACAGTCGAAATGAGGGGAAAGAGAGAAGATAAACCCGAAAGAGAGGCTTCATGAATAATCGGAGGCGGCAGTCGCGGCCCTTACTCCTGTGCACTGGAGCTGCAAAACACCCCAGAGATTCACTGGAGAACTTTGTCCTGCTCTCTTTGTTTGCAATGGCATCATAACTAATATGCTTTTGTCCTCTCATACATAATCATGCCGATCGCCTGTCTGAGGTCAGACATGATTAAAAATCCAACGTGGAATGGAAAAACAAGACTGTTCATTGTATATATATATATAACATACAGACACACTACAGTTCAAAAATTTGTGGTCAGTAAAGAAATGAATACTTTTATTCAGCAACGATGCATTAAACTGATCAAAAGTGACAGTAAAGGTTTATAATATTACAAAAGATTCTATTTCAAATAAATGCTGTTCATTTTTAAACTCCTGTAAAAGGATATCATGTTTTCCACAAAAATATTAAAACTCAAAACTGATAATAATCATAAATGTTTCTTGATCATCAAATCATCATATTAGAATGATTTCTGAAGGATCATGTGACACTGAAGACTGGAGTAATGATGCTGAAAATTCAGCTTTGATCACAGGAATAAATTACATTTTAAAGTATATTCACATGGAAAACAGCTGTTTTGCATTGTAATATTATTTCACTATTTTTACTGTATTTTTGATCTAATAAATGCAGCTTTGGTGAGCAGAAGAGACTTATTTCAAAAAACTTAAAAAATCTTACCGACCCCAAACCTTTGAACGGTAGTGTGTAATTTATTACATATTTACATATATTTCTTAAAAGCGATATATGGGGTTTTATGCCCTTTCCAAACTATTTTCTACTGAATTTATTTAGATTTACAAAGTTTTATTATATCTAAAAAATGTAATCACATTTATTGGACAGAAACATACAACATTAACTTTGTACAGTTGTTTTGTAAGTTTTTCTTTTTTGTCCTCTTGAAGATTAAAGGAAAAAATAAATTAATTTTTACTCATCCCTCAATTAGTAAAAAAAATACTAATATAATATAATATAATATAATAACTTTGTACTGTAAGTTTTCCTTTTTCAGCCTCTTGGAAATTAAAGGGAGAAAAATGTAACATAACATAACACAATATATAACATAACATATAATATAATATAATATATAATATAATATAATATAATATAATATAATATAATATAATAACTTTGTATTGCAAGTTTTTTTTTTTTTTTTGGCCTCTTGGAGATTAAAAAAAAAAATTTATTAATTTTGTCTCGTCCCTAGATTAGTAAAAAATACATTATAATATAATACCATTTTTAAAAATACAATACCTAAATATTATGTACAGTTAATAAAGAAATATTAAAATCTGTACACTAATGTTTAAGTTTTGTCATTATACACCACTGATTTTAATGTTTATCCCATAAAATAAAATGAAATTTGTGAAATGTAATGAAATTTGTGAAATGAGGGATGAATCAGAATCATTTTCTGTGGTAATCAATAACTTCACTATTGAACTCATGACCTTCCTTTAGTGTGTATTGTATATCAAATACTTCATTTATAAAGTAACCATATGGCACTCTGCTGTGATCATGTGACATATAAACTCCCTCTTACAAAATATCATATTTCCTTATTGCTTTGTTCCGAGATGACAAAGAAATTCCTCATCTAACCTCTTTATTCAGCACGTCTGAACCAAAGAAATGAATGTGTCACGCTAGAATTGCCATCATTCTTCTGCAATAAAAGGGGCTGGTGTCAGATATTGGCTTTTGTAAAGACCTAGACGGTGTGTGTAATTTGACTAATGGCTTCTTCCCGGTCAGAATCTGCATCTTTTGCTCCTGCACGATGAACACAATTAAATATCCCTCTGAAAATCAGAGCGAAATGTCACAGCCAATATCGTTATTTCATTGTATTCCCTCTGATCAGAGTGTCTGGGGTGGCGGGATCGCTTCTGTTTGGATGATTGAGGCAGTGGAGAGGAAGACAACACGCATCCCATGATGCATCTGTCTCTGAATGGAGCGTATTTACTTTCTTTTGCACTCATTTTTCTTCTACGCAGCAGGAGATGAATTACCCGGGGAATGGATTCGGAAGCGGCGCTCCCTCATTCCGAGTCTTTTTCTTCTCCCGCGTGGAGTTTGACAGACGACACATAGGCTGATCAGGACCCACAGCGAGGTGAAGGGCGACTGAAAGACTTCCTCTAGAGAATCTGAAGCGCAGAATGAGATTGTGAGCTACGGAAAAACAATGCATTTGTGTGCTGTGTGTTTGTGTTTTCTCCTGCTAACGGTGTGAGATTACAAAGGCCCCACGCATGAAAAGAGAGCAAAGGACATCACTGCAAACATCTGAATACAGCAGCATGACTGAACACCTCTCTTTTATTTCTATACACATTGAGCCAGTGTTGGTCTTAAAGGAAAACCACATGAATTTCACATGTGCAAAATTTCACGTATTTTTCTACTTCATACATGAATTAATGTTTACGGATTAACTTAACACTGGTTTGATAATATTTGATCATATTTTATATTTTATAGCATATTTCATATTTTTAATACATATTGCCTACATTTAAGCTTGTTTAACAAATATTAGAAGTAAAAATTAAACATTTAGAAGTAATTCAAGCGTAATCAACCAGTCTCTGTTGTCCTGTTTCCACCGTAACGTTTGACCCAGGATCTGGGTAACACAAAAACTACCCAAACGCTGGGTTGTTACGTCTGACCCATGATCTGGGTAACACAAAAACTACCCAAACAATGGGTTGTTACGTCTGACCCATGATCTGGGTAACACGAAAACTACCCGAACGCTGGGTTGTTACGTCTGACCCAGGAGCTGGGTAACACAAAAACTCTGGGTTGGACCCATGACTGGGTAACACAAAAACTCTGGGTTGTTACGTCTGACCCACACACAAAACTACCCGAACGCTGGGTGTTGCTGGGTAACTACCCGAACGCGTTACGTCCGAAGTAACACAAAAACTACCCAAACGCTGGAAAATAATCCCCAAAAAATGACCCAAATGCTCAAACCAGGACTTGGGTAGAAAAAATAACCCAAGATTTTGTGTGTGAAAACATGTTAAAAGCTCATGTTAAATATATGGATCACATGTGAAACACATGTAAATTCCCATGTGACAACATTCACTAAATTCACAGCTTTCATACTGCAGAAAGTAGTGTACTATTTTGCGCACTAGAATTTTCTGTAAGGGTTTTTTTCTGTGTGCATAATAACACTTTCTGCAGTATATAGTATGAAAACTGTGCATAGTATGCAAAAATCGTGCATAGAAAACCCAGGTTACCTACTAAATTTGTCAAAATGTGCAGTCTGACCTATCCCACACTTGATCTGACCTAACGAGTTTTACAAGAGTTTTATGAATAATCCAGAGGTGATATCAGCCAGTTTTGCTTTAACATATTCCTATGCATACTTCTATTTTTCAATGTTTACTGTTGAAATATCTTTTTAATTCCATTAGTATTGCTTTAAATTATTGCATGCTGTCTATTTTTGAGGGCATATTTAATGCACTTTTAGGCCTATTTCATTTACTTTTATACATTTGGCATTCAAGCAATAAATCTTTTAAATTAATGCATTCACTGGGAATCAAACTCGTGACCTTCTGTTGCTAGCGCTAGCTAGCTAAAGCAACATCAAAACATGTAACATCATAACAGACCCACATAAGATAGCAATGCATGTAGATGATAAACAACCGAAGATGTCTATCCAGAATTGAATTGAACTGAAACGATCATCTTCAGCCTCATTCATGTTTCGATACACCTGAAAACAAAACCAACTTGAGGTGTTCTGCTTGCAAACACAGGCTCAAATCTCGGTTTGTTTTGTCATTCAAATATAAGAATATAATAAGCACAGACTAGTTGCCATCAGCTGATCCAAGTGAGTTTCGAAACTGAGGCGCGTTATTTCTCATTTCCAGTCTGCTGGCTGTCATTTATGTGACGCTTTGATGATAAAGTCATTATCTCCTCCTCTATTCAAAGCCTGTCACACCTCAGCTCAGCGTGAGCCGCAATTAATTTCCTCAGCGCACACGCTTACATTTATTTGTCAATTTCCATTCAGAATTGTATATTCCACCAAAGGTTTCATTCTGAACGCATTTGATACTCCATCAGAGCGCGAAGGGTTGATGTTAAAATGACGACATGCATACAAGAAAGAAAAGACGCGCGTGACAGCGTGTTATCAGACATTACAGGCGGGTGTGCTAAATCTACATGTTTGTCTCTGTAAATTATTCACTACTGTCAGACCCTCAAAGTGGATCTCCATCTAACCTAACTTATACTGATATTTGGCATCGCTTCCTAATAAATAAATAAATGCAATTCCCAAACGAGACTCGTGACAGACGCGTGAAGCTCCTTTTGCTGTAACATCAGTAAGCGTGTTATTTTACAAAGTCTAACATGCCAGACGGTCTGCTGTGAAGTGATTTTCATGACTAATCTTGCTTTCCCATTAAACTTGCATGCACGGGATAGCTTCAAACTCCAAACTATTATCAAACCATATGACTAGTGTTTTAAAAATGCATGTGAGAACAACTCCTGCGCGTGAAACTCGTTTTGGGGGAATCAAAGGGACACTGGGAAATAATTTATCGGCGTTGGAGAAGCTTCTGATATCAAATAAACAGCCTAGCACATCAAACATATTTAGATGAAAAAGAACTGAGGGATTTGAACAAGTAAATGTATTCCTTACTAAATCGATGATTGCAAAAAGCATGATGATTTCTTCCAGGCCTCATCATTCTGTTATTTGGACTTGCAGAAGCAGATTGAGTCCACACGATGGCGCTCTCGACCACAGATTGCTCAATGGAAAGCACACTTGAATTCTCAGACTTGACTTTCATCAAAATGTGCAGTAAACAAACAAAATGCTGGAAGGAATAGGCCTATACCGTATCCCACAATGCAATTCACTCAACTTCCATGCATTTGAACTGGAAGCAATATTAAATCTGTGATTTGAAAGTTAAGGAATTGGAATTGCAACTAGATACAACACTGTATAACGATATTCATACATGATTTGTTCATATAAGTTTCAGAGAGTTATATTAGAACTACAAAAGCACTGAATAAGGTCTCATCTAAACTTTTCACACATTGGTCATATGATGAATGATTCATCAGTGCATATTATTCCCCCCCAACAAAGTTTGTCTTCATATTTTTCACCATCAAGTGTAAGTCGATCCACCAACGCAGGTTACTAGATGAAGTTAACTGATCTGTTGATTACTATGAAAGCTTATTTTCGCCACATAAGAAAAAATCATGCTTTGGTAAATCATAATTATGAGACATTTTGACTTGCCAGAGCATTATTATTTTTGTCTTCATATCTGGCAGAAATGGGTTTCCATAAATTGACAAACTAAATTGAAATCATGACCTTAAAGTCACAATTGACATCGAAATTGACATAGAAAGTCAGAAAAAAGTTGAAATATTTTTAATCTCATCATCAGTGATAACTTTGATTTTTATGTCATAATTGACTTTTAAAGTCAGAATTTCAACTTTTCCTCTCATAATTATGACTTTACATCTCACAGTTATGATTTACCAGAGCATGATTTTTTTTTCTTATGTGGCAGAAATGGGATTCATCCATAGAAATATATGCATAGAATAAAACAAAGACCCTATAGAAAAGCAGAAGCTTGGCCGGATTTGAGAGTTGCTGATGGGTATAGTAAGTTGTTCAATGGCAGTCATTATGTGTCGCTGTATTTTGATCAGTCTTTTAGGGCCTTGAAGAAGACTCGCGTCTTGAATTATTGCTCACATTCAGATGTATTGTATCCGGAGGCCTCACGGAGCGCTTTCACTGCTGCTTTTGCAGCCGTATCATCATTACATTGGGGATTTACAGCTACTGTCGGGTATGGGACACAAGGGTTATGAAGGGCTTATTTTAGAGCAGCATGTCACTCACTGTTTACATCTCTCTCTCTCTCTCTCCTCCCGCCCTCCTCTACTTATCATGAACGATGCACACCCCATCCATCTGACTTTATTATAGCGGCTCCTGAATATGCAAAGCTCGTCTCAAATGAGACGCATCTATCTTGTGTCATATTGCCCTGCCTGCTCTCAGAGCCGGAGAACTGAATCTTGGGATATCTGTAGATATTAGACTTTGACATAAATTGAACTTTTTAATAAAACATTTACAGTGTCTGCTATTTTAAGGCTAGCCGTGGAAATACTATATACAGTGAGAAAATTTAATTTGAATGGACTGAAACCAGTAGGCCTAAATAAAGCCAGGATAAACATGAAATAATACATTCAGCTCCACTAGATGTTATTTCATTATTTGTTTGTTGGGTCATTGCTTTTCCTTTTAAATTAGATCATTTTTTATGTTGCAGTGGTTATCAGGGAGTTGCTGTGTGGTTACCAGGCACTTGCTAGGTGTTGCTATAGTTACCAGTGTCTTTTTATATGGTTATAGGGATTTATATGGTCACCAAGGTGTTGCTATGGTAACCAGGGTGTTGCTATGGTTTCCAGGGTGTTGCTATGATTACCAGGATCTTTTTATGTAGTTACCAGGGTCTTTTATGTGGTTGCCAGGGTGATGCTATGTGGTTACCGAGGACCTGCAAGGTTAGGTGGCTTCCAGGGTGTTGCTATAGTTAAGAGTGTCTTTTAATATGGTTACCAGGGTCTTTTTATACGGCAGCCAAGGTTTTGCTATGGTAACCAGAGTGTTGCTATGATTACCAGGATCTTTTTATGTGGTTATCAGGGTCTTTTATGTGGCTCCCAGGGTGTTGCTATGGTTACCAGGATCTTTTTGTGTGGTTGCCAGTGTGATGCTATGGTTACCAGGGACTTGCTAGGTGGCTGCCAGGGTGTTGCTATAGTTACCAGTGTCTTTTTATTTGGTTACCAGGGTCTTTTATGTGGTTGCCAGGGTGTTACTATGTTTACCAGGATTCTTTTAAGTCGTTGCCAGTGTGTTGCTATAGTTACCAGGGTGTTGCTATGTGGTTGCAATGGAGTTCCTATGTGGTTACAAGGTACTTGCTATGTGGTTGCCAGGTTGATGCTATAGTTACCAGTGTCTTTTTATATGGTTACCATGGGCAAGTTGCATAAACTAGCCACTATGTTAAGACTGTGTCTGAAAAACTAGTTTGACTAACTAGCAGTTAACCAAGGGGCAATCAGTCTTACTTTTCCTATTTAAATTAGACCGATCTACCTTGTTATGTTACTGACCTTAAAAAGTTAGGACCAATCTTGAAGAAAAATTAATTCTTAAGACTATAGTCTAAGAAGTTTATGCAACCCTGTCTTTTAATGTGGTTGCCAAGATGTTGCTATGGTAACCAAGGTGTTGTTTTGGTTTTTAGGGTGTTGCTATAATCACCAGGATCTTTTTATGACATTACCAGAGTGTGTTTATGTGGTTGACAGGGTGTTGCTATGGTTACCAGGATATTTTTATCTGGTTGCCAGGGTGTTGCTATGTGGTCTGCAATCACTTGTGATGTTCTTCATTTGTACTTTTTTATTTCGGATAAAAGATTCTGGTAAATGAATAAATGTAAATCATGTAAATGCTGAGACATTCTGAGAGTTTTGAGTTTGAGTTTCATTAATAGAAATGAGTTACTAAATTATTTAGAAAATACTGACAGGGATGTATTTGCTTAATATTAGACAACAAAATAAATGATTAAAATCTTTAATAATTAAAACATAATTTCAACAGCTCTTGAAAAGCTCAATGGGAAAGTATCAAAAACATGTTTGGTACCATGGTTACTCATTTGTTTGATTATGTTCACCTGTGTCGTGTTTGGTTCCTTATTAAGCCTGTGTACTCAAGCCCTCAGTTTGTTTCAGTTACACTGTCTTTGCTATTTTGTTTCGCGGTTATGTTTCAGCCTCTCTGTGTTTTGGAATCCATTTTTGTTTTGTTTAGTTTGTTTAATAAAAGTTTAAGTGCTGCAACTGGATCCTCCTCTCTCATTTCTTCTTCCTTGACTGCACGTAACAATTTCTTATAAAAGTATATAATAATTTACAAATTATATAAAATATATATTTGTACTAAAATATAAAACATCCAGATTCATTTAAATCCAGATCCAAAACAGTAATACTTGAATTTATTATGTTACACTTTTATTATACTGTATACAAGCTTTTTATATCAAGGCCAGAATGACTGTATTTTGCTGGTGTGTCATAACAATCATTGACGTGTGGTCTCTATAGAGGACTATACACCAGACCCTTCATATGTGAGCCTTATCCATACTGTTTGTCATGATTTGTCATGATCAGAGAGTATTTTTATCTGGGAGCGAGTGGGCAGGTTTGGTGCATCTGGCCGCACTGGGCCTTTCTTTCGTTCAGATGGGCATTTGATGTGATGTCCTGTGACTGACGATGTGAAAAGAGCCCTTGGCACTGAGCTTGTAGGCATTAGCGCATGTGTTTCCTTCAGACAGCCGTTGATGAATATTTCAGCCAGTAGCAAGTCACGGCCCATCCCAAACTCACTCTTTACCGAACGCTCCCTTAAACGCTCTGGAGTGAGTTTCCCGCATGCATTAACTACCGTAGTACAATGCATCATTGGAGAAAGTCTTTATATCCAAACTATAAACTTTTATCCCAGTACTTCTGTGATTAATATGAATATTTGAAACACAGAAATAATTTATTAATGATTGATGCAGATTGAGTCAGTGAGTTTACCTGTTCGGCTGATGATGTTTAATGTCCTCAACAACCTCTTTACTCCCATTTAGCCACTTGTTAGCAAACGCCTTTTTCAAGACAAGCTTTAAAAAATAAATAAATAAATAACAAGAGGGTACACTCTAAAAATGCTGGGTTAAAAACAACCCAGTTGGGTTGAAAATTGACAAACCTGGCAATTGGTTTAATTGTGCTGGGCGGTTTTATTTAACCCAACTACTGATTAAAAATGACTATATGGCTGGCTTAAAATGAACCCAAATATGTGGAAATCAAAATCAGACACATAATTACTAGAGGCAACAATAATAATCAAAAGGTGAACATTTATTAATAAGCAATTTAATGAATGTTATTGTTTAATTATTATTAATAATAATTAATGTTCATTTATTAAACATATTAATAAATGTTAATTTCCAACATATTTTGAGTTAATTTTAAGCAAGCAATACAGTCATTTTTAACAATAGTTGAGTTAAATAAAACTACCCAGCAGGCTGATCAAACATTTAACTCATTCACTTTAAAACAACCCAATTCGCTGGTTAAACAACCCATAAAACAACTCAATTCGCTGGGTCAATTTGCTGGGTTAAAACAGCCCAATTCGCTGGTTAAAACAACTCAAAAACTCAATTCCTGGGTTAAAACTACTCATTTGCTGGGTTAAAACAGCCCAATTCGCTGGGTTTAAAACAACCCAATTCGCTGAGTTAAAACACCCATTCACTGGGTTAAAACTACTCAATTCGCTGGGTTAAACAACTCAATTCGCTGAGTTAAAACAACCCAATTCCTGGGTTAAACTACTCAATTCTCTGGTTAAAGCTACTCGAGTTTAAAACCAACCCTGGGTTAAAACTACTCGCTGGGTTAAAACAAACTGGGTTAAAACAACCAATTCCTGGGTTAAAACCCCATTCGCTGGGTTAACACCCAATTGCTGGGTTAAAACTACTCAATTCGCTGGGTTAAACACCCAATTCGCTGAGTTAAAACAACCCATTCACTGGGTTAAAACTACTCAATTCGCTGGGTTAAGCTACTCAATTTGCTGGGTTAAAAGAGCCATTCACTGGGTTAAAACTACTCGATTGCTGGTTAAAACAACCCATTCGCTGGTTAAAACAACCCAATTCGCTGGACAACACTCAATTCGCTGGTTAAAACACCCATTCGCTGAGTTAAAACAACCCAATTCACTGGGTTAAACTACTCAATCGCTGGTTAAAGCTTCAATTTCTGGGTTAAACAGCCCAATTCGCTGGGTTAAAACAACTCATTGCTTTAAAACAACCCAATTCACTGGTTTAAACTACTCAATTCGCTGGGTTAAACACTCAATTCGCTGGGTTAAAAGCCAAGTCACTGGGTTAACTACTCGATTTGCTGGGTTAAAACAACCCAATTCGCTGGTTAAAACAACCCAATTCGCTGGGTTAAAACTACTCAATTCGCTGGGTTAAACAACCCATTCACTGGTTAAAACAACCCAATTCACTGGGTTAAAACTACTCAATTCGCTGGTTAAAGCTACTCATTTAAAAACACAACCGCTGGGTTAAAACGCCACTGGTTCAAATTCGCTGGGTTAAACAACTCAATTCGCTGGGTTAAAACAACCCAATTCGCTGAGTTAAAACAACCCAATTCACTGGGTTAAAACTACTCAATTCGCTGGGTTAAAGCTACTCAATTTGCTGGGTTAAAACAACAGAACCGCTGGGTTAAAACAGCCAATTTGGGTTCAAATTCGCTGGTTAAAACACTCAATTCGCTGGGTTAAACTGCTCAATTCGCTGGGTTAAAACAAATTCTGGGTTCTGCTCAATTCGCTGGGTTAAAACCTCAATTCGCTGGTTAAACAACTCAATTCGCTGGGTTAAAACAGCTCAATTCGCTGGGTTAAAACTGCTCAATTCGCTGGGTTAAAACGCTCAATTCGCTGGGTTAAAACAACTAAATTCTCTGGGTTAAAACACTCAATCGCTGGGTTAAACAAATTCTCTGGTTAAAACAATTCCACTAAAACAACTCATTCGCTGGTTAAACAACCCAATTCGCTGAGTTAAAACAACCCAATTCACTGGGTTAAAACTACTCAATTCGCTGGGTTAAAGCTACTCGATTTGCTGGGTTAAAACAACAGAACCGCTGGGTTAAAACAGCCAATTCACTGGTTCAATTCGCTGGTTAAAACCAATTCGCTGGGTTAAAAAACTGCTCAATTCGCTGGTTTAACTCAATTTGCTGGGTTAAACTGCTCAATTCGCTGAGTTAAAACAGCTCAATTCTCTGGGTTAAACAACTCAATTCGCTGGGTTTCATTCGCTGGGTTAAACAACCAATTCGCTGGGTTAAAACAAGCTCAATTCGCTGGTTTAAACAACTCAATTCGCTGGGTTAAAACAACCTCAATTCCTGGGTTTAAAACACTCAATTCGCTGGGGTTAAAACAAATTCGCGGGTTAAAACAACTAAATTCTCTGGGTTAAACAACTCAATTCACTGGGTTAAAGCTGGGTTAAAACAACTCAATTCGCTGGGTTAAAAAGCTCAATTCGCTGGGTTAAAACAACTCAATTCGCTGGGGGTAAAACACTTTCTCTGGGTTAAAACTCAATTCGCTGGGCAATTCGCTGGTTAAAACCACCCAATTCACTGGGTTTAAAACTACTCAATTCGCTGGGTTAAAGCTACTCGATTTGCTGGTTAAAACAACAGAACTGGTTAAAACAACTCAATCACTGGGTTAAACAACCAATTGTGGGTTAAAACAACTCAATTCGCTGGGTTAAAACTCAATTCGCTGGGTTAAAACAACTCAATTCGCTGGGTTAAAACAGCTCAATTCGCTGGGTTAAAACAACTCAATTCGCTGGGTTAAACAAATTCGCGTTAAAAATTCTGGGTTAAAACAACTCAATTCGCTGTTAAAACAACCAATTCTGGGTTAAACAACAATTCGCTGGGTTAAACAACTCAATTCGCTGGTTAAAACAAATTCACTGGGTTAAAACTACTCAATTCTCTGGGTTAAAAACTCATTGCTGGGTTCTGGTTAAAACAATTCACTGGGGCTGGGTTAAAACAAAAAAACCTCAATTCGCTGGGTTAAAACAAAATAAAACTCAATTCGCTTAAACAACTCATTCTGGGTTCAATAAAACACTCAATTGGGTTCCGCTGGGTTAAAACTCAATTCGCTGGGTTAAAACAACTAAACGCTGGGTTAAAACAACTGGTTAAAACACTCAATTCGCTGGGTTAAAACAACTCGCTGGGTTAAAACAACTCAATTCGCTGGGTTAAAACAACTCAATTCGCTGGGTTAAAACACTCAATTCGCTGGGTTAAAACAACTCAATTCGCTGGGTTAAAACAACATGGGTTAAAAATTCTCTGGGGTTAAAACACTCAATTCTCTGGGTTCAATAAACTGCTCAATTCTCTGGGTTAAAACAACTCAATTCTCTGGGTTAAAACACAACTGGGTTAAACAACTCAATTCTCTGGGTTAAAAACAACAAAAACACTCAATTCATTCGCTGGGTTAAAACTGCTCAATTCTCTGTTAAAACAAAAAAACATCCAATTCTCTGGGTTAAACACTCAATTCTCTGGGTTAAAACAATCCAATTCGCTGGGTTAAAACTGCTCAATTCGCTGGGTTAAAACAACTCAATTCGTTGGGTTAAAACAACTCTCAATTCGCTGGGTTAAAACAGCCAATTCACTGGGTTAAAACAACCCAATTCACTGGGTTAAAACTACTCAATTCGCTGGGTTAAAACTGCTCAATTCTCTGGGTTAAAACAACAATTCTCTGGGTTAAAACAACCATATCGCTAGGTTTGTCCATTTTCAACCCAACTTTGGTTGTTTTTAACCCAGCATTTTTTACTGTATGTCACATTTATCTTGAGCTTGTGTTTCAGGCATTTAATGAAAAACCCATTGACTTTAAGACGACAGATCCGAGAGTGTTAAAATGCAACTCATTTTCAGGTTTTGGCCTACAAAAATGCATCATCCCTGCAGCGCGTTATGCAATTCTAGTAACACAGAAATGACACACTACAGTTTTAAACTCACAAATGCTTTTGTGAATCGTTTTGCATAAAAGCATCTGCTAAATGCATAAATGTAAATGCATTAACAGTCACTAAACACTCTGATTTAGTTTAGGTATCACAAGGTCTGTTGGTTACAATGGAAGCTGTGCCAGAGGTTTCTCCATTCCCGATCCATATCGTGATGGGTTTGGATTTAAAGGTGAGGGTCTATGTCCAATAGCCTGATTCATCATGACCACAAAAGCCAATTATTCATGCTATCCTTCCTTTCTCTCTAGAAACTGCAGGATATAAGTGCAATTTAGAGAGATGATTATGATCGTTTTTAAACCAGCATAATCCTCCATTAAACTCCACATGGAAATGCGCAGAGATTAGGCAACATATGCTGATTATGGAGGAAGGACTTAAGAAACAAGCCCTGATGTCTAGACCATGACTATTTGACTGGGCCCTAAAAACAGAAAAATCAATACAGATCCCAGGGACTCGTAATGGTCCAATTACTGCTTGTAGGTTTGTCAATGCCGAGTCTCAGAGGACAGTTGCTAAAGGCCACTTGCATGCGTTTATTAGTGTACTGTTCTGAATCTATACATGTTTAATATAAGCAGATCTTGTAGCTTATACCAGTGCGCTTAGTTCCTGTGTGCAATTCTAATTAAAGCAATATTCCACAATGCACTAATGTATCAACCAATTATTAATCAAATTAACAAATGAACACCATCAACTCTGAAAAAACAAAACTATTTTTCTATTTTTTAACATATATTAACATTTTCCATAAATATCGATAATTAATATATTTTGTCATTACTGAAAATGTTTGATGAATCATGAAAAATAAAATATTTTTCTATTTTTTTAACATATATTAATATATTTTCCATAAATATCTCAAATAAATTGTCATTACTAAAAAAAAATCCATTTTATAAATGCAATTTAAACATATGTAGAAACAATTACTAATCACCAATTACTAACACCATCAACAATCATAATCATTAAAAATATTAAAAACATATCAAATTATTATTATACTATTATTATTATTTCAAATTACTAATTAAATTAATAATTGCTCATAAGCATGACATTTTTAAAAATATTTTTCTAAAAATATATTTTTTCTATATTAAAATGATATCAATTAACAAATGAACACCATCAATCATTAGCATGAAATTTTTATATATATTAATATATTTTCTATAAATATTGAAAAATAAATATAATTGTCATTACTGAAAATGTTTGAAATAAGAAAAAAATAATTATTTTTAAAAATTATTTTATTTTTTTTTATTTTTTAAAAAAGTAACAAATATTTTTTTGTATAGAACCAATTACTAATCAAATTAACAATCGGTCATAAGCATAATTTTTAAAAAATGTTTTTCTAAAAATTATTAAAAAATTAAAAATTATTTTTTCTCTATATTAAAAAAATACTTTTATATATATATATATATATATATAAATAAAATACATAATAATTATATATATATATATATATATATATATATATATATATATATATATAAAAAATGAATAAATATAAAAAAATGAATTTTTTGGTATAGAATAATTTTATTTAATATGTTTCTAAAAATACATATTAAAATTGTATATATATATATGAAATACATTATATATATAATAACAATATTATATATATATATATATATATATATATATATATATATATATATATATATATAAAATGTAATAAATATAAAAAAAAGATTTTTTTTGGTATAGAATAATTTTATTTAAATATTTTTCTAAAAATACATATTAAAATTGTATCTTTTCTTTAGGTTTATATATTATATAACCTTATGTAAAGAAAAAGCAAACATGGTTGATGGTCACAAAGTTTTCAATTTTTTAACATATATATATATTTTCTATAAATATTGAAAATAAATAAATATAATTGTCATTACTGAAATGTTTGAAGTATGAAAAAAATATTTTTTTTTATTTTTAAAAAAGTAACAAATATTTTTTGTATAGAACCAATTACTAATCAAATTAACAATCGGTCATAAGCATAATTTTTAAAAAATGTTTTTCTAAAATTATTAAAAATTAAAAATTATTTTTTTCTATATTAAAATCTTTAAAAAATACTTTTATATATATATATATATATAATAATTATATATATAATTATATATATATGTATTAATATATATATATATATATATATATATATAATAAAATGTAATAAAATAAAAAAAATGAATTTTTTGGTATATAATTTTATTTAATATTTTTCTAAAAATACATATTAAAATTGTATCTTTTCTTTAGGTTTATATATTATATAACCTTATGTAAAGAAAAAGCAAACATGGTTGATGGTCACAAAGTTTTCAATTTTTTAACATATATTAATATATTTTCTATAAATATTGAAAATAATAAATATAATTGTCATTACTGAAAATGTTTGAAGTATGAAAAAAAATATTTTTTTTATTTTTAAAAAAGTAAACAATATTTTTTTGTATAGAACCAATTACTAATCAAATTAACAATTGGTCATAAGCATAATTTTTAAAAAATGTTTTTCTAAAAATTATTAAAAAATTACAAATTATTTTTTTTCTATATTAAATCTTAAAAAATACTTTATATTTATATATATATCTATATATATATATTAATATATATATATATATATATATATATATGAAAATACATTAATATATTATAATAACAAATATAATATATATATATATATATATATATATAAAAAAAAGATTTTTTTTGGTATAGAATAATTTTATTTAAATATTTTTCTAAAAACATATTAAAATTGTATCTTTTCTTTAGGTTTATATATTATATAACCTTATGTAAAGAAAAAGCAAACATGGTTGATGGTCACAAAGTGGGCCACACAGATCCGTTACAAACTGATCCCAGGCGTTACTTCAGCAGGGGTCATTACAGAATGGCTGAAAGTCACTGTAATATTCATTATATGATGTCTGAACTAATGCCATTTGAATTCTTAGCAACTTCATTACTCATTTGTGGTCAGGCATTGCTCCACATTAGACCCTTGATTACCTCCCATCCTTCATCAGCTTTGCTTTCCATCCGGCCGCTGGATGAAAAATGTGTTAATATCGAAAGACATAAATCAAGGCTCATTGAGCAGATTCCCACCTCCGACCGGAAAGTTTTCAAACAGGTTCTCTGGAGTGCAGAGAGAGAGAGAGAGAGAGAGAGAGACTGCAGTTACTTAAATTACTGGAGGTGTAACAGGCATTAAAATAGTTACAAATATTTACATGTTCATACATACCAAATCTTCTCATTAACCTCATTAATATTTTAGGTGAATATTGTATATGAACTATATTTTAGAATGTTGTTTAATTATGGCTGCATTGTCAGTGAATCTCAAACTTATGAGCTTCATTAACAAACACATAAAACTCTGTTTGAATCATTCATGCAGGACTAAATTCATTTCATTTTTCACAGAAATGCAGCATGCATACAGAGCTGCTATATTGTTTAATATTTTCTCTGTCTTTGAGCGACTAATCGTTCAGTCTGTGTTGCACGGAAGTCCGACCGGGTCAGAGATGGGACGTCTGGCTGCGTGAATGGTAAATTTAATAACGGAGCTCTAAGAGGCTTCTTTTAAGGCCATTAGTCAAAGGTAGGGACACTATCAGCAGGGTTGATTACAATACTGCTGAATATTCTCAAGGGGACCTGCTGTTCATTCATATTCCACCGTTTAAACAGCCCATTCATCAATTACTGTAGCACCGGCGGCAGAACACACATCCCAAACACACACGACTCCACTAACACAATGTCCACGAACAGCCTCCGCAGGCCAGGAGTCACCTGTAGCCCGTGCTGGACCACTAAATGACTCTCTGGAATACTTGATTCTGGTCAGCAGCATCATTCTGCAGTCAAATATTGGTATAATGATGCTGTTGTCACATGCAATAATTGTCCAACACAACAGTACTGGACTTATGCTTCATGCTTCACACTGTGTTTATGGTAAATGCACTAAAATGGAAGCCAGATTAATTAGCAGCATTGAACGAGGTAATGAACTGCATTTTAAAAAATGTTACAATGTTTCCTATATGGAAGTAAATTAATGACAAATGTTAAAAAATATGTGTTGCATTAACCACACTTGTATTTTAATGGACTGAAATTCGTATATTTGGCGTATGCCATATTTAAGCTATGAATATTTCAATCCAAAACATTTCACACACATTTTCATTATTAAAAATTCAATGATCCATATCCACCTTTTAGATTTCACTTCCGAAATATTCAGTCCGTTTAAAAATACAACCTATAATATTTTACAGGCAATTTTCAGTTCATTTTATTTTGCTTCCACAAATTCAGTGGTTCAAATTCGACAGAAAATTCAACACTTGTTCCCCTGAGGTCCACTTATAATGTTAGCAAGATTTTTACATAAAAAAGCATATAGTTTCGTAGAAATAAGCTATTTTCTATCCTGTTTTTGACCTTCTCTTTCAAACACTCAGTTTTGATGGGCGTGTCTCATTCAAAACTTGGAAGTAAACGCCCACTGCTTTGATTGGGAAACAGTTTTGCATATTTAAATAATTTTCAACGTCCTCATCATTACACGTGCAATTGTTTTGAAAACTTTCAATGTTGAAAAATGGCAACCGGTGAAATTCAGCATTACATGTTTGAGTCAGAGTCTGAATCAGAAGACAATGCATAAGAAATAAATATTTATATTGTGAGGTAGTATTGTATTTTATGACATATTAGTGTTAGGCGCTACAGTAAGGTGTTTATTACATAGCTGAAACATTTGTCAACTGTGAAACATTTATGCTTATTGCATATAAGCTTTATAAGTCTTGGTTGTGGCAAATAATACATAAAGGTGAAGTAAAGTGAGTACATATCAAACAGTCTATAACAGACAAAGCAATAGTGATATGTGGTAAAAACATTGTAAAAACATACACTTGTGCTGTACTTGTATTCAGTCTCTCTGAATAGCCTGCGTTGAACTATCTTGTTTAAAAATGAATCTGCTGTAAATTGAAGCAAACACAAACCGTCTTACTGACGTGATCTGGAACTTCTTTAAAAATAAAGTTCATCCACGCTTTCTTAATGTTAGGATCACAAGGAAAGCAATGCAAAGATTATGTTTTTCCACAACTTCTCACTTCAAAAACGTCTTGTAATCTCGTATTCACTATACATGACATGCATGAATCAGTGGGTGGGGTTAAAGAGGCAATGATGTAGAAGTAGGCGTCGTTCTGCTGTCACACTATTATGTCATACTGAGACAAAATCCGAAACTAGTCGTTTTGGGAGCTTGGTTTCAATAAAAGCTGTTTTTGAACTAAAGAGGGAGTTTTGAGTTTTGAAACTTACAGGATATTTTTAAAGGGGACCTATAATTCTCCTTTTACAAGATGTAATATAAGTCCCCAGAATGTGTCGTTTTTGTGTGTGTCCCTTTAAATTCAAATGAGCTGCTGCTCCCACCCCCTTTCCAGAAGAGGGCGGAGCTTTAACAGCTCAACAACAACAAAGCTGGAGAATCTCACGCAGCCAAAATGACGATGGTGTTCAGCCTTACATTGTTCAAACCGGAGTCGACACTGATGGAGAGACTCAGGAAGAAGTTACAACTTTTAGTAATTTCTGAATGGTTAGTGGATAAATTTATGTTGATTTAACTCATCCACTAGCATGTGCCGTCATGTTAATCTTTTGTGCAAATCCAGCATTGAATTGACCCTCGTTTGTGAAGCAGTCCAGCGTAAAATACATTGCCAACTGTATATTGCCTCTTCTCTGATGACGAGGGCGGGGCAACCTGTCACTCACATGAGATCCACCAATAGCAAACCACAACCATCCAATCAATTCCACACAGACAAAATCAAGCCCCGCCCTACATTTGTTCTTGTTTGCAAAGCCATTTCACTCGTATATACATCACAATAGGAAAGAAAAGACGAGCACAACTTCTGTTTCATGGTGACTTTAAGCTGTGAAGTTCAGCATGGAGAACCATGATACTGATACTTAACCTGTGCATGGTCTGTTAGACATCTCTTTCACTCACTTCTCCTTCTTTAATCTCACACAGACACATTCTCTCACAGGCTCCGTTTCTCTCTCAGTGGTGGTCAGTCATTGGCTCGTGTCTTCATTAGTATGCTGGGAGCTTGTCTCTATGATGGGTGGTGACTTGGTTGGATGCACTCTCTCTGTCTCTAGTAAATGAGTATAATTATTTTCAGAGCTGCGGGCGACTCATGCATGTTTTATCCCTCCATCTGGACCGCGCGCCGCACCCCACAATTGTGATAAAAGATGTTTCTCAGATGCGTGTGCGTGGACGCGGCCGGGCCCCAGAGGTGGTGGAACGGAACGGGACGGGGGGTGAGGCTTCACACATCCTGTGCAAATCGCAATGCATCTCTCTCGGCATGACAAACAGCGACTCGTCTCTCCGGCGCGCATTTGGGCTCCGCGCGAACAGGAACTAGTGATCTGTGAAGTGACAAATGAACTTTGAAGCATTTTTTTGGTCTGGCAGAGAATGTGCGTGCAAAAAGTAGAAGGAAATACTCTTTTGTCTTCCTGTGGCATCATTTGGTTTCTCAGGGGATTGTTAAAGGGATAGTTCACCCAAAAATGTCTTTTGTGCTCCACAGAAGAAAGAAATGATAGTTTTTGGGTGAACTATTTTAAGGGAAGGAACTACAGGCGAAGAGGCTATTTTATCTTTGGTTTATTAAAATGAAACTTTGCCAGATGAAAATACACAAAGAATTTTGTATTTATCTGTTTAATTTGTTAAAATGTGCACATCTTATTAATATATGCATGCATTTGCATATTAGAACAAAGGTGATACAGACTGTAGAGAACACAGTCTCACAGCAATTCGTAACTATTTTACATTTTGCTTAATTGGTGGTTAATTTGTACAATCTCACTCGTACGTTTTTGTACAATCTGCTTAATCGCCAAGGTCCAGAAAAAAGCCTCCACTGTTTGATAAGTCAAACTCCATATATCATTCATATTCAAGCAGCCTTTGGAGTATCATCACTGGCAGCTTCCAAGCCACTCCCTAGCAACCAAACAGAATACCCTAGCAACTGTTTAGCAACACCTTTATCTCTGCAACAGAACATCGTAGAGACATGTGGGTTGATTCTTTAGATACTAGCAAACAGGACTTCCAACACATGCTAGCATTGAACAGCTACATAGTGATTAGCTAAGTGCTAAATCAGGCTAAAAACTTGCTAAGAACTCTATAAAAACTCCATAGTAACCATCAGCTAACCAATGGCTTCAGGATTACTAGAAAACTAAAGGCAGGTGAGTTTTTCAAGGTTGGAGCTAAACTATGCAGGACAGTGGCCCTCCAGGACCGAGTTTGCCCACCCCTGGTCTATGACAACTACCAACCATAGCAACCACCCAGAACACCCTAGAATCTGCCTAGCAACACCCTAGCAACCACCTAGAATACCTTAACAACCACCTAGCAACTGCCCAAAACACCCTAGAAACTGCCTAACAACAACTCATAACACCCTAGCAACCACCATAACACTTTAGCAACAGCCTAGCAACCACCCAAACACCCTAGCAACTGCCTAGCAACACCTAGCACCACTCAGGATGCCATAGCAACCCCTAGCAACACCATAACACCAGAACACCTTAGCAACAGCCTAGCAACAACTCATAACACCTTAGCAATGGTCTAGCAACCACCTGGCAACCAGCCCAGAACACCTTAGCAACCGCCACCTAGAACACCTTAGCAACTCAACTGCCTAGCAACAACTCATAACACCCTAGCAACTGCCTAGCAACACCCTAGCAACCACTCAGGATGCCCTAGCAACCACTCACCTATAACAAGCACCTAGCACCCTCACCCAACTGCCTAGCAACACCATAGTAACCACCCAGAACACCCTAGCAACCCAGAACACCTATCAACAACTTATAACACCCTAGCAACCACCCAGAACACCTTAGCAACACCATAGCAACCGCCCAGAACACCCTAGCAACTGCCTAGCAACCACCTAGAAACACCCTAGCAACCGAGTGCTGAGTTTTGCCACTGCAAGCACCACTCACATTTTCTTCAGGAAATGTACATTCTAGTCTTTATTTATCGCTCTTGGTGTGAATGGGTCTTTAGGAGTGGTCCTTTATAATGCTTTTTAAAAATCATATGTTTTTGTACAATTCACACTTTAAATCGAAATCGCCACCTCGTAAAATACTTCAATTTTGAGCTCAGGTTGAAAAGTCATAACTTTTTCATTTTAATGTGATCATTAACTCAGTAGTCGGTAATTGTCAGATTCCTTTTGTCAAAAAAAAAGTTATTTAATAAAATATTTCATAAAGCAACTTCTTTAGAAGCAAGTAGCTAGAAGTCTAGGAAATAACCCATCAAATATTTAAGGATAAATAATAAATAAATGTGTAAAATCAAAGGTAAAGTGAAACATTAAGTTGCATATTTGCTTGTAAAAAACCCCAGCAATTTTCAAAAAAGCACCAGAAAAAAATAAGCTTTTATAATGTTGTAGGCTATTTTTTGCCATGCTTCGTATGACGACAAAAAAAAAAAAAAAAAAACATGTATTGGTTGTGTGTTTTTGTAGCTGATTATGTGAAATGGCCTCTCTCTCGGGCTCAATTTACATGCGCACATACGCAACAAAAGACATTACACAGATGGCACATACATGGAGTTCCATTTGCATACCAAAACTCTCTAAATGTCAACAGGGAGATATGCGGTCATATGCTGCGCCGTATCTCTTCTAGCCAACACACAGATATGTGCTTCATGTGCATACTAGCACACGAGTACAGCTGTTCCGCTGCATGTGGATATGAAACATCTCCAAGAGGAGGATTTCAGCTGGTCATTTATCTGAACGTCTCAGAGACAAATGTCCTT
This sequence comes from Culter alburnus, assembly GCA_028476615.1. Taxonomy (NCBI): domain Eukaryota; kingdom Metazoa; phylum Chordata; class Actinopteri; order Cypriniformes; family Xenocyprididae; genus Culter; species Culter alburnus. The sequence continues at coordinate 339,732 of JAOTNS010003476.1, read as the reverse complement.
TCACAGTCAAGAGCCTTTGGTTTAGACAGCCAAGGACACGGGTTCTCAGTGATGTAAACTACAAAAGCAATTACCTTCACAAATAATGAAAATTCTGTCATCTTTGACTCTGACCCATGTCATTTCTGTGTGGCTTTCTTCTGAAAAGAGAGTGGCTGTGTCCAAAATCACCACTTATACTCTCATTCACTATTCCCTACATTACTGCACTAATATAGTTCACTTGAGGGAGTGAATGAAAACGAGCGAGTGAATTCAGACACTGCGTGTGTTGAGTTTGTGCTTGCTGCTTAATAATCATTTGAAACTTAGCAAACTGGAAGCTCCAGTAGTAATGAAAAGATTTATCTTGAACTCTGTCATGTATAAACCTTAATTAAATAATCTGATAATAAATAAAAAATGAATTTATACCTGTATGATATTACGCTGTACCCACATTGGACAAGTTTTTGTGACTTTTCCTACTCTTGCTATACTTCATACTTCAGTGCAATGAAATTGCTAAAATTTGTTATAATATTCATTATATAATAAATCCAAAACCAAAACATGCGAAAAGAACTATTAAAGGGAGTGGAAATGGCAAATGAGCTAATGAGTGGTCCTCTGCAGCCATCTACTGGTTAGAGTGATAATTTCAAATCATTTTCCAGTTAAAAGTGTTTGTTTTCCACCAGGTGACTAAAGCATGACACATCTTTCCATGCTATCTCCATGAATGAAAATAATAAATCTAGATCTTCTTTAAAGATAATTTTACTGCACAAACATAGTTAAAAAATAATAATGTTTGAAAAATTACCTGTTTAAAAATATTTTATCCACATATTGCCAATCTAGAAAATTACAGTAATATAAAGTTTGTCTGTTATTCTTAATGAATATTAGCTGGTACATTGTCATGGGCATTTGTTTTTCTTTTTAGCTGAAGCTTTAAGATAAAATACACGTAGAATTATAACATTATAAATGTATATTTCATGTCCACATGTGTAATAAGCCAGATCATGTACTTTTTTGCATTAGTTTTGCACGAGGAACAGATTTAAATCTCAAGAAGTAGCTCTCAAATATTCATACTTTTATATATACAAATTTATAAGTATAAGCATTTGGGGTCATTGATATTAAATCTAGTGCGACATGTCTTCAAGTTTCAATATGCGTGAATCACATTTGACATTATGATATTGCCTAATTCTATTTAGTTTGAGGAAATAAAAGTCAGCAATTACTCTCATAAAGCATCTTCAGAGAGTGTCAAGCTGTGGCGTTTCAGCATTTTTAGCTTTCCGAGCGTCGGCTGAGGCCGGGGACGTTTATGTATGCGTGTTCTGTAAAGAGGAGCATGTTTGAGGTTATATTAGCCTGATGTGAAATTAGTATACATTATGTGTCATATCCCTCATTGCCTCTGTAAATTGGATTCTGTTGAATGGTGGCGCACGGCCGCGCTGTTGCCTCCCTTCCCTCTCATTTCTCCGTCTCTCCGCAGCCATTTGCCCAGGATGAAAGTGATCTGCGGCAAATTTGTGTATAATATATTATAATGACATGGCTAGAGGTGCTTCCACGACTTCCAACGGCGCCCCCCTGGAAATAAGCTAATATGGAATTCTGCTTGTCTGCATAAAATAAAAGAGTTTAAAGATTGTGCCGGCAGAAAGAGAGTATTGACTTACTGTAGGGCTCGAACACAAAGAAAGGTCGCATGGATTACAGAGCGGCCCGCTGATGCTGACACACACACACGGCTGTGCGAGGAATCGTTCTTGCCTAAAAAAACTGCACAAGCACATCGCTAAAGTATATCAAGTGATGGTGAACGAACATTTTAAGAGAACAAACCTTGTTCACGTCCATGCATTGGCTGAGGTCCAAACCGTAAGTCATAGAGACTTGAAACTTTGAGGGCTGGTAGTACTCACACCATATACAATGTCACCAAGTCTCCCCCCGGTCAGCCTGATGGGGGCGCTACAGCGGTCAAAAGTGTGAAATGGCTCATAACTCCTGAACCCTTGAAAAACCTACTTTTGCGAAATAGTCCTAGGTTTTTGGCCCGATCAAGACCAAACCAGTGCAGCGACATTCTCTGGAGTCTGATTTTCAATAGTTATCAAAAAAAAAGTTGAAATTTTAATTCACGATCCCTAAGGGCCGCCAAAACATTCGAAGTGGGCGGAGCCACTTTTACTAAAATGGCTATAACTCGTGAACAGAATGAGATATTTTCACCAAACTCAGCACACATATGTAAGAGCTCATTCTGTGGTTGCATAAAAAAGGACATGGCAACTGGCCGCTTGGTGGCGCTATAACAGGAAAAAAAACAGGTAAAAGGCTATAACTTCTTCACCGTTAGTCCGATCGACTTGAAAATCGGCACACAGTGTCTTTGTCTGAGGTGCCATGACTGTCTATGAGGACACTGACATATCTCGAAAACATGTCCGCCATCGGCCAATGAATTTTGAGCAGCTATCAGACAAGGTTAACAGAGGTTGATTGGATCAAAACTCGCTGGGCCTGTTTGACTCACAGTCCTAGAGGCCTGTGAGAAATTTGAAAGAAATTGGTCACCGGGGGGCACCTTCACGTTTATCACGTGCGCAAACGATCATGTATCGTGCAATTTTTCGCACACACCCATGAAATTCATACCACATGGTAGAGCTCCTCATTCTGAGCAACTTTACCTCTAGGACCACCACTGTCCACTGAATCATTTGTTAAATATTGGAGATATTTCAAAAAATAACTTTGGTGAACAAGTCTTAGATTTTTGGCTCAAACACAATAACTATTAAAAAGCTTTAAAAACTATATATTTCCTATGGTAAATTCCTGTTTTGACTGTAATTGGTCTATTCCTTCTATGATTTTATTGCTTGCTAAATAAAATGTAATATCTTTTTGCGCCCTTGAAGCCTACGGAAGAGGATTAGGGCCAAGCAATAAGAAAAATATAAAACCATCTCGAGTCGAGATTAAAGTTATTAAATTTCAAGAAAAAACTCGTTAAATTTCGAGAAAAAAGTCTAAATAAAATGTTGAGAATAAACTCGTTAAATTACGAGAAAAAAATCGTAAATTTCGAGAAAAAGGTCGAGATAAAAATGTTGAGAATAAAGTCATTAAATTACGAGAAAAAAATTGTTAAATTACGAGAACAAATTCGTTAAATTACGAGCAAAATGTTGTTAAATTTCGAGAAAAAAGTCGAGATAAAATGTTGAGAATAAACTCATTAAATTATGAGAATAAAGTCATTAAATTATGAGAAAAAGTCGTTAAATTACGAGAACAAATTCGTTAAATTACGAATTTGTTCTCATAATTTAATGACTTTTTTCTCGTAATTTAATGACTTTATTCTCAACATTTTATCTCGACTTTTTTCTCGAAATTTAACAAGTTTTTTTCTCGTAATTTAACTTTATTCTCAGCATTTTATCTCGACTTTTTTTCTCGAAATTTAAAGAGTTTTTTCTCGTAATTTAATGAGTTTATTCTCAACATTTTATCTCGACTTTTTTCTCGAAATTTAACGTTTTTTTCTCGAAATTTACGATTTTTTCTCGAAATTTAACGATTTATTTTCAACATTTTATCTCGACTTTTTTCTCGAAATTTAATGATTTTTTTTCTCGTAATTTAACAAGTTTATTCTCAACATTTTATTTCGACTTTTTCTCGAAATGTAACGAGTTTTTTCTCGAAATTTAACAACTTTAATTTCGAGATGGTTTTATTTTTTTATTATTGCTTGGCCCTAATCCTCTTCCGTAGAAGCCCAATAATTGCTGCTCGCAGCTATATTTATTTGTGTGCATGCTAATTTGTTTATTTGTTCTTTTTTTAATTACTGAGTGTTTACTTGTCTTTAATGATGCTTGAAATTTATATTAGGCTATTTTTGCTGTAGTATTTTTAAACCATAGGCAAAATTTCATTGTGTAAGTGTTGATTTGTATTCATGATATCCAGCTACAATGAAATGTTTTGCAATAAGTCTTAGAATAAATGTGAATGATAAACGTTTTTATTTTCACCTTATTGGAATCGAAATTAGGAATCGATAAGAATCAGAATCAATAAGCAGAACTGGAATCGTTAAAATTCAAACGATACTACTCATATTTAATGAAATTTGCATTACCGCCTGATTATTATTAAGCTGAAGCTGTTTTGAGAATTTCTATTGTATAAAGCGCTATAGAAGTAACTTGACTTGAAGTAAAAGAAGATATGATCCAGACTACATTAAATAGAGGTTGCCGGTTTGGCCTCCACTTGACGACCAATTGAGAACTAGTGTACAACAAATCAGCTTTATCATATGCAACTCGAGCAGCATGTAGGCAAGTAAACAATGACTTTTGTCTAAACTATTCCTTTAAAGGCGGCATCAGATGCATCTGTACTGCATGTGTTTTTATATTCAGGTGACACAGCTCCAATCACCCGACCCCCGGTGCCTTTGTTCCACGTCAGACGCGGCGTGATTTATCCCTCCGTCTGATTGAACATGCTCTTGTTTTTGTAACGATAACCATCTCAACCGTTTGTAGCCACCCAATGAAAGTGACAGATTATTTGTGGCTGCTCCGGCAGCGGCCCAACCTTCCCTTAATTGGCACCCGTGCTCGATCGCGCCTCAGCGGCGCAGTGATGGTATGGGTAAGTGCAGCACTCCTGCAGGCGCTCGACTACTTAAGTATTCCGAATCGGAGTCAGACCTTTCATGGCAAAACACAGGAAGTTTCACTCGGAATGTGGCACGCATGCATGCAGTCTGTTTCATCGAGCCTATTTGGCGAGAAAGAAAAAAATGAAGGGGCGCACACACTTTATCAGCATTTGTGCCTTGGTTTCCATGGCAACAGTATAATGGATTTGCCCTAATTCAATCCCAGAAGCGATGCCGAAGCATATATGGGGGGGCGGGGGGGGCTAGTGCCTGTATTCTTTTGAAGTCGGGACTGACACGTCAAGAGGCGAGTCAAACGCCGCGATAACAGATAGAACACAAGAGGCGCGAAAATATTCACAGTAAGCCATCACACGCTCTCCCTTTCTCTGTTCTTGCGCTTTTTCTCTTTCTTCTCCGGCCCATCCCCCTCTGTTTGCTCGCTCTGACATTCACAATCCAGGACCCCATTGGATTTCACTCCCACCCCTAGATTTGTGCTTTATTGCGATGCTGCTCTCCTTGAAATAGAATGGGAATTATAGCCAGGGTCAGAAGCGTTTCAGTGTAATAAAGTGCAGAGAGAGGGCTGAAGAAAGAGTGAATCTGAAGTGACGCTCTCATGAATTCCAGGTACATGAGACTCTTCAGCAAATGAATACTCTTGGAAGCCATTATGACACGGGACACAATATACAATCGGCGGTGGGTGATGGAGAGATGTGGGGATGAGGACGGCCTGCATCTTCAGTCGACCTTCCGTCGAGTCTGAAACAAGTCCAGTTTTCATTTGTTTACAATGAATTTACTAATGTTTAAAGTCATGTTTTAAGTATTAGACCATCCTTTAAAGAAACAAATATGCTGAATTATGTTCTTGGATAACCCATACATTAATTAACACTTATTATAATTTTTATTTAAGTAGAGCCTTACCTAGAAAAATAAGGCTGCTTCACGGGTCTGAATATAAAATCAGAAAAAAGAGACTTCAAAATACAAAACATGAACTTAAAATAAAAATACAAATACATAACCTGGTTAGCAGATGGTAGATCAGCAATATTAATAAATAAGTTAATAAATAATAAATTGTAGTTATTTTAAGGATAATGATGACTATTTTATTTCAAATTAGTTTCAGACTGAGCGATTATAAGAAACATAACATTGTGTTTTGTGCCACCATATATATATATATATATATATATATATATATATATATGTAGTAGAAATAGCCTACTAGTTGAAGTCCATAAGAAGCAATTTACACCAAATCATGGACAGCAAATCAATTTTAATATTATTTATATACTATTTATAGTATTTATTAATATTTTGAATTTGATTTTGTTATTATTATTATATTTTCAGTTTTTATTAATAGTAATTTTGTTATCAGCTTTTGTCATTTTATTTTTTTTTTTCAATTTAGCTTTATTTTTATTGCAGTTTTAGTACTTCAAGTTAAACTCTAATTTTCGTGTACGTCTAGGTGCCCTAGAACCAGTTTTCACAAGATGTAATATAAGTCTAAGGTGTCCCCTGAATGTGTCTGTGAAGTTTCAGCTCAAAATACCCCATAGATTTTTTTTTATTAATTTTTTTAACTGCCTATTTTGGGGCATCATTAAATATGCACCGATTCAGGCTGCGGCCCCTTTAAATCGCGCGCTCCCTGCCCCCCCGAGCTCTCGACTATAATACAGTGCATTTACAAAGTTCACACAGCTAATATAACCCTCAAATGGATCTTTACAAGATGTTCGTCATGCATGCTTCGGGTCATGTGAGTATAGTATTTATTTGAATGTTTACATTTGATTCTGAATGAGTTTGATAGTGCTCTGTGGCTAACGGCTAATGCTACACTGTTGGAGAGATTTATAAAGAATGAAGTTGTGTTTATGAATTATACAGACTGCAAGTGTTTAAAAATGAAAATAACGACAGTCTTGTCTCCGTGAATACAGTAAGAAACAATGGTAACTTTAACCACATTTAACAGTACATTAGCAACATGCTAATGAAACATTTAGAAAGACAATTTACAAATATCACTAAAAATATCATGATATCATGGATCATGTCAGTTATTATGCTCCATCTGCCATTTTTCACTATTGTTCTTGCTTGCTTACCTAGTCTGATGATTCAGCTGTGCACAGATCCAGACGTTAATACTGGCTGCCCTTGTCTAATGCCTTGAACATGAGCTGGCATATGCAAATATTGGGGGCGTGCATATTAATGATCCCGACTGTTACGTAACAGTCGGTGTTATGTTGAGATTCGCCTGTTCTTCTGAGGTCTTTTAAACAAATGAGATTTATATAAGAAGGAGGAAACAATGGAGTTTGAGACTCACTGTATGTCATTTCCATGTACTGAACTCTTGTTATTTGACTATGCCAAGGTAAATTCAATTTTTGATTCTAGGGCACCTTTAACGTTTTTCATGTAATATTTCTTTTTTATTTTATTTTAGCAAAACTTATGTTTTAATAGTTTTAGCTAACAATAACAACACTAGCAAATAAACAGAAGTAGAATAGCTCATATCTTCATATTAAACATAATAAATTAATAAAATATCTTGGCATGTGGTGATCTATAACTTGTTTATTTTCATGCCGTACAATTGTAAGGTTTTAGCTATTTGTGCGAAAACATCAAAGTCAATAAACAAAAAGCACCTGCAACCCGTTTTAATTCTGTAATATTCAGTATGTAATATTCTGTTTCTTGAGCATCATATCATAATATCAGAATGATTTCTGAAGGATCATGTGACACTGAAGACTGGAGTAATGATGCTGAAAATTCAGCTTTGATCACAGGAATAAATTACACTTTACTATATATTCACATAGAAAACAGATATTTTAAATTGTAAAAATATTTCACAATATTCCTGTTTTTATTGTATTTTGGATCAAATAAATGAAGCCTTTGTGAGCAAAAGAGACTTCTTTTAAAACTTATTGTTCTAATAATTTTGGCCACCACTGTATATATATATACACCTTCACAATAAGACCAAGTATTAAAAAAAATTAAAAACATAAAAAGTGCATTTTGTTTTAATGCTGTTGTTGTTAAAATTACAACTGAATTCAATTGAAATAGCTTTGATAAGCACATATTAAAAGCATTTTTCAAACAGAATGTACTTAGTACTCGAGTCATCAGATAACAGATCTGAAACTATATTATAAATAAATGAAAGGGAGAGAAAACGCAGAAATAGATTTAAGAAAGATCTGACATGCTCATATTCCCGTACGAGTCGAGCTCTCCGAGATGGAGGATTCTGGCTCAGAAATCCGGATGAAGGGGTTGGAGCGAGAGCCTGAATTCTGACACATCCCCAGATCTGGTCCCCTGTGGACTTCCTGTGATCCGCCTGCCTCTCTCCCGTCCCCCAGGGAAGCGTCAGTCTCACCCCAGACCATCACATCAGCTTCCTACCGCCTGTCTCCACCTTCTCTCATTCTCGTCTCATCCTCCGCTCTTTCAGAGCACCTTCACACCCCCACAAATTGCTTCATCTATTCACCTGACTGCTGATATCTGACATGAACGGCTGAGAGGTTCTGTGTTCCTGCGAGCCGAAAGAAATCCTGCGGCAGCGTTTCAGCATCACCTGTGTTTTATGTTAGCATTACACTAGCGAACAACTAACAGAGCGGCTGCTTGACAAACAAGGTGAGAAGAGACAGCAGTCCTCCTGGGAAGTGCGTTCTTATGAGGTTTTGAGGATTTACAATTACAATATGATGTACAGTATTAATATTAGTCACCATGAAATCAAAATTCACAATTTTTATGGAATATTATAATATATAGAATTATATACTATGTATAGAGAATATCTTCTCTGATGACGAGGGCGGGGCAACCTGTCAATCACATGAGATCCACCAATAGCAAACCACAACCATCCAATCAAATCCCCACAGAGAAAATCAAGCCCCGCCCTACATTTGTTCTTGTTTGCGAAGCCGTTTTACTCTGATATACATCACAATTGGGAAGAAAAGACGATCTTAACTTTAAATATTAATTTATATTTTTCTGTATATTAGAGCTATGCAACAAAACACACATTAGTTGGACATTAGAACTGATGATTTACGAGATGATGACTGAAGGCAGCAAGTGAAACGGGTTTGGTGGGTTTTATGTTCTGTAACACGAGACTCGGCAAGGCGAGATTACGTGAGAATGCAGTTTATTTACACGGTACAAAAAAAGCATTTCAAAAACAACTAAACATAAAAATTCAATGACAGAGACCCTACAAGAAACTCAAGTCAAAAACCAACACAGATTCACAGAAACAGACAACAAAATGTCAAGGAATTACAAAAAGTATATAAATATACAATATACTATACATATATACTATGTATATACTTTTTTGTGTCTTGTAATAAATTGAATATTAATTCTTTGACCTTTTGATATATATATATATATATATATATATATATATATATATATATATATATACACACACACACACACTACTGCAGGGGATATTTTTTTTTAATAACCCTACAAGTTTGATTAAACCATCAAAATGATGGTTTTTAAATATTTTCTATATGAGGGAAGAACAAAACACTAAACTTTAAAGGCACAATATGATTTTTGCATTAAAATATTTTAAAAAATCACAAGATCAATGGTATACATTTTGTTGACTTGTGTACTTACATTATCTCAAATGTTTCTAAGAATGTTAAAGGGGACCTATAATGCCTCTTTTCACAAGATGTAATATAAGTCTCTGGTGTCTCCAGAATGTGTCTGTGAAGTTTCAGCTCAAAATACCCCACAGATCATTTATTATAGCTTGTCAAATTTGGGTGTGAGCAAAAACACGCCGTTTTTGTGTGTGTCCCTTTAAATGCAAATGAGCTGCTGCTCCCCGCCCCCTTTCCAGAAGAGGGCGGAGCTTTAACAGCTCAACAACAACAAAGCTGGAGAATCTCACGCAGCCAAAATGACGAAAGTGTTCAGCCTTACATTGTTCAAACCGGAGTCGACACTGATGGAGAGACTCAGGAAGAAGTTACAACTTTTAGAATGAAACTGGACGTTTCTGAATGGTTACATTTTTGTAGTTGCTGTTGAGTTAATCTTTTGTGCAAAACCCGTATGGACGCCCACTATACATACATTTACCAAACAGAGCCATACACACCCTGCTAACGTATATGATTGCTATCAAATGGTCTAATATTGTTTCCAAAATATCACTCGGACAGAAACGCTTCTTTTTTAGCAATCGAGCTTGCCAGGGTCAACTTGCAGGCTATCCAAGCTAACGAGACTCTAAATAGTGTTCAGTGCTCGTCTGTACAGCCAACGACAGAACAGGTGGAAACGTGCAGATTAAGATGCAGTAATATTATAATAAGATCCCTTTCATATGTCACAAGGAGAGCGAAATCTGAGTGGCTCGTGTTTTCACATGCTTGCAGAGAAAGGCTTACCAAAGCAAAGTTACTAGGTTGTCCTTTTTCATGTTTTCTGGGTTGGTATAGAGCACTTAAACACAGAAAAAGTCAGATTTTCACGATATGTCCCCTTTAAACCTAGAGAAATACGCAATTTTAATCAGGACACTGAATGTGTTTAATTATGTGCAAATAATTAGATTTGTTTTTTTGCAAATAACATGATAGTTTTTAATTTTTGCAAATAACAATCTTTTTTAATTTAGATTTTATTTTTCAAATAACTTGTTCTTTTTTGCAAATAACATGTTTTTTGCAAATAACTTAATCATTTTGATTTTTTTGCAAATAACTACATATTTTTGCAAATAACATGTTTTGATTTTTTGCAAATAACTACATATTTTTGCAAATAATTTTTTTTTTTATTTAGATTTTATTTTGTAAATAACTTGATATTGATCGTTGAACATCGTGCATTGCCTATCAATGACATCATAAACACGTATGTGTTGTTCATAATTTCTTTGTATGACAGTCTGGCCAAAAATTATATATCGGCACAATTTATCATGTTTCATTGCATTATTTTCACAAACAAAACAATCGACTCCATGCACAACTACGCAATATGCTTACAATTTTTTTCTAATAATAAAGGTGAAGATGTCCATTTTACTAGGCCTGACATTACTTTTGGCCACTTCTGTACTTATTCACAACCTAGGGAGCTGATTGAGACACACCCATTGTGTGCCAGCCAACCAAGCGCCATTGATTTGAATGGGAATGCTAACAGAAAGCTCCAATTCATAAGCAGCGTTGCACCCGAATGCAGCAAAACTCTCAAGTTTCCCACTGGTAATTATGTTATTTTGGTGGCGCTCATGTGCGCTCGCAAATATAATAATTCCGACATGACTTAAAGGCAGCGAGAGACAAAGAGAGCGCGCGAGCGAAACAACAGAAGGGGGGGTCTGTAGTGCGGAACAATGGTCCATTATGCAGCGGCAGAAAATGATCACCTCTGCGCGGGGACGAGGGGGCACCTGTCACGCCAGCAGCTGATGGCTCCATCAGCGCCACTGGGACCTGCCGGGGCTTCTCAGCTCAGCTTGGCCTTCATCTGTGTGTGTGTGTGTGTGTGTGTGTGACAGCCCCACCGCTGGGCCAGCCTCCCTGCTTATTATCTGGGATGATGGCTGGTGGAAAAGAGCTCCACCCCCTCTATCTCTCACTGCTTCAGAAGCGCCACATGCTTTTATTTCAAAACGCATGCACTTTGACTCTCATGTCCTTCTGACATCGCAAACTCCTGTTATAGTTTAGCCAGTCATTACCGTATAGCTAATCATGGAAATGTCACCGTGTTTATAGCTGTATTCTCCGGCCAGAACTGGCGGGAACGCCGCGCTCTCTCCGAGGAATGGATGATAGACACTCGAAACGCAAAGCCATGACAACTGGTAGACTTTGCACAGATGACACAAAGAAAAACAGACAACTGACACAGGGGTGGAGGGATGCAATTCTGCTCTGAAAGAGCAAACACATCTTTCTGGTTTCTAAGAGTTCATCCTGATGAGATATGAAGAGCTTAGTAAGAAACATTGCAGAATGTGCGCAGGAAACACCTGCATGTGTGCTTGCTTGGTCTTATTTTCTATTACAAATGAAGATGCAAAAGCCTCTAAAATGAGCATTTTTATCAAGCTTGTATGTTTATGTTCAGTTGTTTCACTTTAATGACAAAGGGAGAAACGACCTATTAATTGCCATTAAACTGAAATTACTGAACCTAAACATAAGAGCTTGATAAAAATGCTCATTTTAGAAGAAAATTTCAGATGGCACTTAGAGGATTTTGCATCTGAAGTCTTCAAATATCTAAAAATGCTTAAAATAAGATGCATTTACTTGAAAAGGGAAATGACTTATTTTCTGAAAAATTAAGTGAGTTTATGCCTAAAACAAGAAGAACTATCTGCTCTTTAACAAGATTATTTTTTATTTTTGTGTTTTAAGCATAAACTAAGGGTACTAAAAACTGATTTTATTTCTTTGCGTTTTTTGATGACAACATTGTCAAAATGCTCTCCGTTCACACGGATCCGTGCAAACGGTTAAAAGTGCTGTATTATGCATTTCAGGCCAGTAGATGGCGATGTCACTTTCAAAAGAAACACTGCGCGCCTATAGAACGAACACGTCATATGCATGACCAGGGCCTAAACTAACTTTTGTCACACGTGCCAATGGCCGGTGACTTAAAGGATTAGTTCACATTAAAATGAAAATTACTCCAAGCTTTACCATGTATATGACTTTCTTCTTAATTATGAACATAATCGGAGTTATATTTATAAATATCCTGACGCATCTGAGCTTTATAATGGCAGTGAATGAGACCAACAAGTATAAAGCTGAAGAAAGTGCATCCATCCATCATAAACGTACTCTCTCTGGCCTTCTGAAGTGAAGCGATGCGTTTGTGTAAGAAAAATATCCATATTTAACAAGTTATGAAGTAAAATATCTAGCTTCCGCCAGACCACCTTAGGAAGAAAGTGTAAAACTCTCACAGTTTAAAATGCTTACGCTACGTCCTACGCCTTCCCTATTCAACTTACAGAAAAAGTGCAACTGATGTGACGCCAGTTTACACTTTCTTCATAAGTTGAACAGGTAACGCAGTCTGGCGGAAGCTAGATATTTTACTTTATAACTTGTTTTTGTTTTGTTTTTGCGCACAAAAAGTATTCTCGTCGCTTCATAACATTAAGGTTGAACCACTGTAGTCACGTTGACTATTTTAACTATGTTTTTACTACTTCTCTGGACCTTGAATGTGGTAATTTCATTGTTTTAATGGGAGATAAAAAAAAAACTCTTGGATTTCATCAAAAATATCTTAATTTGTGTTCTGATGATGAATGAAGGTCTTACGGGTGTGAAACGACATGAAGGAGAGTAATTAATGACAGAATTTTCATTTTTGGGTGAACTAACCCTTTAAGGTTGAACCACTGTAGTCACATGGACTATTTTAATGATGTATTTAATAACTTTCTGGGCCTTGAAAGTGGTTATGATGTTGCTATATGTCAGACAGCTCTCGGATTTCATCAAAAATATCTTAATTTGTGTTTGAAGATGAACGAAGGTCTTCATTTTTGTTACTCGAATTTTCATTTTGTTACTGGCCACCTGGCAATTGACACTGTTATATATACTCGCCAATGCCAATTTTTACTTGCTTTTGGCGTTTGCAGAGTGTTCATTTTAGTTCCTGAGCATGACGTCACCATTTTCACAAACTTGCATTTTTTGTGGTTTACATGGAGATGATAACTACGGAAGAGGATTAGGGCCGAGCAATAATAAAAAAATAAAACCATCTCGAGATTAAACTCATTAAATTACGAGAAAAAACTTGTTAAATTTCGAGAAAAAAGTCGAAATAAAATGTTGAAATAACTCGTTAAATTATTGAAAAAACTCGTTAAATTTCGAGAAAAAGGTCGAGATAAAATGTTGAGAATAAACTCGTTAAATTACGAGAAAAAATTCGTTAATTTTTAAATTCGTTAAATTATGAGAAAAATGTCATTAAATTTCGAGAACAAATTCGTTAAATTATGAGAAAAATGTAAATTTCGAGAAAAAGGTTGAGATAAAATGTGAGAATAAACTCATTAAATTACGAGAAAAAACTCGTTAAATTTTGAGAAAAAAGTAGAGATAAAATGTTGAGAATAAACTCGTTAAATTACGAGAAAAAAAATCGTTAAATTTCGAGAAAAAAGTTGAGATAAAATGTTAAGAATAAAGTCATTAAATTATGAGAAAAAAATCGTTAAATTTCAAGAAAAAAGTCGAGATAAAATGTTGAGAATAAACTCGTTAAATTACGAGAAAAAAATTCGTTACATTCGAGAAAAAAAGTCGAGATAAAAAAAAAGTCATTAAATTACGAGAAAAAAGTCGAGAACAAATCGTTAAATTAAGAAAATGTCGTTAAATTTCGAGAAAAGTCGAGATAAATGTTGAGAATAAACTCGTTAAATTACGAAAAAAATTCGTTAAATAGAGAAAAAGGTCGAGATAAAATGTTGAGAAAAAACTCGTTAAATTTCAAGAAAAAGTCGAGATAAATGTTGAGAATAAACTCGTTAAATTACGAAAAAAATTTGTTACATTTCGAGAAAAAATTGAGATAAAATGTTAAGAATAAAGTCATTAAATTACGAGAAAAAAGTCATTTACAAGAACAAATTCGTTAAAATATTAAAAATGTCGTTAAATTTCGAGAAAAAAATCATTAAATTACGAATTTGTTCTCATAATTTAACGACTTTTTTTCTCATAATTTAACAACTTTACTCTCGAGATGGTTTTATTTTTTTATTATTGCTCGGCCCTAATCCTCTTCCGTAGATAACTGTATTGGTTTCACAAACTTGCACTTTGAAACCAGTTTTCAGAAGTTTGCATTTTCAGGCCCCCATTGTCATGTAGCTAAATGAACAGCCAAAACTTATAAAAAGTTGTGTCGTGCAAACAACCTCAAAATTTAATTAGAATTTCAGAAACCTAGACTTATATAATCTTATGCAATTTTATTTCTCAAGTAAATGCATCATAATTTAAGAATGTTTTTAAGATTTTTACTGGAAAACAAGACAAACATACTGAGGAAGAAAATCTTTTTTTTTTTTTAAGTGCAACTGCAATAAATAAAATACAAAATACAATGTTTCAGTGTTGTTCTTTTTACTTGAACGCACACAAACATCACCTGGAAGACAGTTTGCGTATTTATAGCACATTTCTAAACCGAAGGCTCAATTGTGCTAGCTTGCCAGCATGCTAATTTGCAATCAAAACAAAATAAATTATAATAATGTTTCAATATTATTCAGGATTTCAGAGCATTTGCAACATTTTGTTTCAAAGCAAATGTTTATCTGCAGATGGTGTGTAGCTAATCAGCATAATGTGTAATTAAATTAAGTTTCAATATTTGTTAGTTGTCCATAGTAAACAAACACTGAAGAACGATCTAAACATCAGATGTTGGTGCACAAATATGATGCTTAAAATAGAGTATAGTGGCCAGATGTGATGGAAAAGTGACATCTTCACCCTTTATTCAAATATTATTAAAAATTAAGTTAAAGATTTTGTAAGCATATTGCATATAGAGTCAAATTGTGCGACATAATTTTTCGCCAGACTGTCATATAAAGAAATATTAATAACTGATTGTGTCAGCTTATTGTTTTTCTATGCATTTTTTTTTTGTATAGTAAAATAAGTTTTTTGCCAAATAATTTTGTTAGATAAACACCGTAATCAAGCTTAGTGTTTTGTTGTTCTTACATATATAAAATATTTAAAAAACATAAAATATTTTCCGATCATTAAAAACATGGCCACTATTGCACGTTTATATTGTGTTTCCTAATTATTTTTATTTTAATGAGGGATAAACCTAATTTAAACTCCATTTACAGCTTACTTTTGGACATTTAAAACCCAATTCCGTCACATCGCATAGTTAAATCTGCGGAGATTCACTTCAGGTCATCGATGTGAGAGGGTTCGCCAAAAATATCCCGGTTCACAAAAACAGCAAGAGCTTCGAAATCTCATTTCATCTCAGCATTTCAATGTGGCCACACTGCCTGATGAAAAAAACACACAGCAGAAATCTCCATATTTCATTTAATTAATCTCAGGGTAACCCAAAACCACAAGCAGATGTTCAGCTAATTTCCAGTAATTACTTCTCTCTTTATATCTGCGTAGTGTTTTTGCTAGCCCAAACATGCCTTCTTAATGAAGCTTTCTGCGAGCTGCTGCGCTGGTTATGTGTATTAAATGGACAGTTAGGCGCTAATAGCGCACTTAACAGGAGGGGTCACGTCATAAAATTACAGTGAAAAGCCGTCAAACAACACACTGACTGCGATTTTAATCAGGAAGGTTTTGTTCCTGCGGCGTTGGAGATTGAACAATTGGAAGTTGAAAATCCACAGAATCTGTAATACTTCCAAAAGCAGGAGAACATTAGCTTGATCACCAGCCGTGAACTCAATTCCATGCATCAGAATTCATAAAGCATACTTGCTTTGCATTCTCAGCATTGCCACGATGGGTGTTATATAGCAAGCATTATCTTGAACTGTCTTCTACAGTCAGTTTTACTTTTTAACAAACTACTTGACAATCTTACTGCCCTTGCAAAAACGAGTTTGCTATAAGTATCTAAAAAAAGAAAGTACTTCTTCTCAGAAATATACTTAAAATTACACTTAAGTATACTTGACTTGAAATATGAAGTATATTTGGCCTGTACTCAATCAAGAAAAGTATAATGAAGTTTTCTAAGTATACTTGGCTTGTAGTTGTGATTGAGTAGCCTATTAAATACTTTTTTCCACATAGTTCATACTGATTTATAAACTTAAAAAACATTGATTTATAAAGAAAACAGGTATGTTCCTAATTCTGAGTATGTGAATTTTTTGTGTAGTGTACATAGAAATTTACTTCAAATCTACTTAACTCTTTCCCCACCATTCACAGATTTTTCCAGCTATCCATGTTTTCAGTGTTATACGGTAGGGGGCGCTATTACACATCTCCTCTTGTTAAATTTCGAGAAAAAAGTCGAAATAAAATGTTGAGAATAAACTCGTTAAATTATGTTTCGAGAAAAAAGTCCGAATAAACTCATTAATTACGAGAAAAAAAAATTTAGAGAAAAAGTCAGATAAATGATAAAGTCATTAAATTACGAGAAAAAGTCGTTAAACAGAACAATTCGTTAAATTATGAAAAATGTCATTAAATTTGAGAAAAAGGTCGAGATAAAATGTTGAGAATAAACTCATTAAATTACGAGAAAAACTCGTTAAAAGAAAAAAGAGATAAAATGTTGAGAATAAACTTGTTAAATTACGAGAAAAAAATTCGAGAAAAAAGTCCTCGTTAAATTACGAGAAAAAATTCGTTACATTTCGAAAAAAGTCGAGATAAAATGAATTAAATTACTCGTTAAATTAGATAAAATTACTCGTAATTCGAGAAAAAAGTCGAGAAAAAAGTTAAACGAAATGTTAAGTTAATTACGAGAAAAATTAAATTAAAATTCGTTAATTATGAGAAAAGTCATTAAATTTCGAGAAAAGGTTGAGATAAAAGAATAAACTCATTAAATTACGAGAAAAAACTCGTTAATTTCGAGAAAAAAGTCGAGAAATGTTGAGAAAAACTCGTTAAATACGAGAAAAAAAATCGTACATTTCGAGAAAAAAGTCGAGATAAATGTTAGAATAAACTCATTAAATTACGAGAAAAAACTCGTTAAATTTCAAGAAAAAAGTCGAGATAAAATGTTGAGAATAAACTCGTTAAATTACGAGAAGTATAATATATGAAGTATATTTGGCCTGTACTCAATCAAGAAAAGTATAATGAAGTTTTCTAAGTATACTTGGCTTGTATTTGTGTTTGATTGAGTAGCCTATTAAATACTTTTTTCCACATAGTTCATACTGTTTTATAAACTTAAAAAACATTGATTTATAAAGAAAACAGGTATGTTCCTAATTCTGAGTATGTGAATTTTTGTGTAGTGTACATAGAAATTTACTTAAAATCTACTTAACTCTTTCCCCGCTATTCACGGAACTTTCCAGCTATCCATGTTTTCAGTGTTATACTGTAGGGGGCGCTATTATGCATCTCCTGAAAGAGTACAGAATCTCCAGATCAAAACACTGGTCAAGAAGAAGCAGAAACAAGCGATTGAAGCATTGCTGACGCACAATCATCAAACATTAAACAGCATATAAATCAAAAGTGCCTGACGTTACTGAATGAAATGTTGAACCCATGAAGAGGAAACGAATGTGAAGCTTTGACTATATAAGTAAACTATAAGTATGATGTTAAGTTCACTTAACGAAAACTTACAAACTAATAAACTAGTAGTTTACTGTGAGTACACTTCAATGTGTACTTTCATAAACTAAGAAAAGTATATTTTACTAGTGAACTATTAGTATACTTATAAGTTTGCTTGTATTATAGTTGCAGTACAAATGAAAAATGTAAAGTATAGTTTTATACACTAAAAATTGGGGCAATTTTGTACCAAAATACAAGTACACTACTAGTACATTGATATTAGTGTAATTATTACAATGTTTACTTAAAATATACTTGAAATTTACTTAAGTATACTTAATAAAATGAATGATATATACTTATTTTTTGTAAGGGTGAGCAAGTTAAACTAAACATGTTTATACACTGCAAAAAAAAATTTGTTAATGAAAAATGAAAAAAGTGTTTTTCCTGAAAACAAGAAAATATATCAGCTAATTGGGCCAGAAAAATAAACTTGCTTTCCTATTAAATTAAGTTTATTTTTCTAACCCCACTGACAGATTTTTTCTTCTTGTTTTAAGCATAAACCCACTTAATTTTGATGCATTTTTCATAAAACAAGACTTCATATCTTGCTTCTCAAATAAATGTATCCTGATTGAGGCAAGCATTTGTATATTCATTTGCATAAAATATACACCACCGTTGAAAAGCTTTTCAAATCAGTCTCTTCTGTTCATCAAGGCTGATCAATAATATGGTAAAAACAGTGAAATATTTTTACAATTTAAAATAGCTGTTTTCTATGTGAATATATTGTAAAATGTATTTTATTCCTGTGATCAAAGCTGAATTTTCAGCATCATTAGTGTCACATGATCCTTCAGAAATCATCTAATATGATGATTTGCTGCTCAAGAAACATTTATGATTATTATCAATGTTGAAAACAGTTTCATATTTGTGTGGAAACTGTGATACATTTTTTTTCAGGATTCTTTGATGAATAGAACAGCATTTATTTGAAATAGAAATTATTTGTAACATTATAAATGCCACTTGATCCATTTAATGCATCTTTGCTGAATAAAAGTATTCATTTCTTTTTTAAAAATTCAAATTTTGAACGGTACTGTACTGAATATATTCTCCACCAATGTCACATCTAAACCACAGAACGGCAAGAATAGGTCCTCTTTTCAACATGCTCCAGTTTGTGCGTAAAGGAGGTTAAATTGAGATGTTAAAAGTGTGCCGGTGTGTGTGTGTGCGTGTGTGTGTGTCAGTGTGTTGTCACCTGGGAGCCGCTCCGCATGTTTACTACAACACACACACACACACACACACCTGCTCGGCTGCCTGTCATTGAACAGGTGGAGCGGAACATAAGGTGTTCATCGTCTCGGTGGCTCACACCTCACTTCAGAAGCTCAAGCAGGGAAACAAACTGCAAAATAATCAGCAGAGACGAGCTGAAATCGGAAAGACAAGTGGCGGCTTTTAGTTCGCCTGTGCTAAACAGTAGTATATATATATAGTGTGTGTGTGTGTTTTGGAGGACGGTTGAGAACAATAGATGCAAAATGGCCCCCTGCCAATGAGACACAAAGTGTTCTGATGTGCGTTCAGCTGTTCATGGTCATAGAAAGTGCTTGTCTGTCAGGTTAATGTGTGTGTTTCTGCTTTTTGTGCTTCTCTGGAGTGGTAGGAGGATTCTGATTGGCTGAGAGGGTCTCGTTACCTAAGTCAGCCGGCGCATGCAACCCCGGAACTACGTGACCTACATGCAACCACCTTTGCTTCTTATTGAACCAATCACCTGAGCCGTACAAGTCATGTGACTCACTGGATTAGAACTCCTGTGCAGCAGGCAGGGGAAAACATTAAAAGAATTATTTACAGGTGGTTCATCTATATTACAGGAACTTCAACACACCAAAGTACAGTTAGTTAAAGGTAGCCAGAGCTTCACTTCAACAACACAGATCTGCTTTCATTTGGATAGTGTATAAGACATTATAGGGTATAATAACTTTCAAAATTTATGTAAAAATGTAAAAAATTGTGTGGTTTTAAACAGTGCTGTTAACTAAAATAGTTTTTGTTAATTGAGATAAAGCTAAAAGAAAAAATATATAAATATTAGCCTACATGAAAACCTTAAAAAAAATTAAAAACAAAAATTAAATGAAATTAAATAAGTGCTAAAAAGGTAAATAAAAATGAAACTAAAAAATTAAAAAAAGTAATAAAATGACAAAAACTATTACAAATAACAACTATTTTTGCAATTTGCAATTATCGTGCATAATATATGTGTGTCGTATTAATATATATGTATACTAAATGGTGTGTGTGTTGTGTTGCGTATATATATGTGTTCTGTTATGTATATTATTTATATATATATATATATATATATATACATAAAACATATATAATATATATATTATTAAATATATATATATATATATATATATATATATATATACAGTCAAACCAAAATGTATTCAGACACCTTGAACATTTCATTCATTAATTCAGTTTATTCGTTATATTTGAAAAAAATTAAATGAAATTAATAAGTGCTAAAAAGGTAAATAAAAACTGAAAACTAAATAGAAATATTAAAAAAACTAATAAAATGACAAACTATTACAAATACAACTATTTTTGCATTTTGATATATATGTGTGTGTGTTTGTGTGTGTGCGCGTGCATACATATGTGTGTCTGTGTGTATATTTATTTATTTATATTATTATATATATTTATATATATATATATATATATATATTATATATATGTACAGTGTGTGTGTGTGCTATATATATATATATAATATATATACACACACACACACACACACATATATTTATATATATACAGTCAAAAACCAAATGTATTCAGACACCTTGAACATTTCATTCATTAATTCAGTTTATTCATTATATTTGAAAAAAATGGTAAAATATGACAAGATCTCAGAGTTAAACTGTGTCAAAAAATTAATCTTATTATGTCAGATTACACTTAAGCAGAACATGGTCAGGTCAAAGTGTCTGAATCATTTTTGGTCCCAAATTTGTATAATATAATATAATATAATATTATTATTTAAAATATATTCAAAATGCATTAATGTAGATGAATAACGGCAGTGCTCATGTTTTGCGGAGTGAACTGTAGCTGAATCCTCTCCTAATGGTGTTATTTGTTTCCGCGTCGAACACTTGAGCGTTTAAACCTCGCATTATTTACCGTGATGTCATTCTGAGATGCAATTAACAGGAAACATTACAGAGCGGAGCAGAAGCGAATATTAGAAGATCACTCATACCCATAATTACCTGCTCCGTCAAGGTATTTCGGAATTTCACTGATCACAGACATTAATTATATCTCCTTTAAATACAATAAAAAGTAATGGGGGCCCTCTGGTAAAATGCTCCTGAATTCACAATGCCTAAATGAAGTTATCAGTTTTATTAATGGTCTCTATTCTTCTTCATCTATTATGAATCTTACAAGAGATCTATTTTACTGAGTGGTCAGGTTGCCGGAGAACGGTCCGACGTTATCGAGGGCAATTTCGAAATTAAATAGAGAGCTAGTCTTTTTTCGTGTGAAAATGAGCAGGATACTTTAATCAGGAACGTCGTGAGGAAGCGGGTCTTGTTAGGGAGCGTAATAGATGGGCCTCATTCATCACCTGAAAGTGTCTATGTAAAGAACGGTGCCGGGGCTCGGGACTGACGGTATTAATTACTATTCAATTATAAAACCCTGGCCCATAAATAAAAATAAAGGGGGGTATTCATGAGGCATTTATAGAAATCCACTTGGGATGTGAGGGAAGGGCATTTTTGTGAGATATATAAATCAGAGAGCATGTGGCTCGTCTCTCTGGAGTTACAGAGGAGAAACTAGAGGAGTTTTTACTCAAGCTGGGACTCATTTTAATACAAACTACAGAAAAGACTCCTGTCAGTAAAAGTTGACTGATTTTATGATCTCCTCCTCAAACGTCACCAATAATGCTGCCTTTCAAGATGTCTTGCCAAACTTCTACGCGTGCATTGCATGGAAAGTCAATTTCAGTATGCATAGCAATGATGGAAGTGAATTGTATATATACTTGTATTTCATTCAATAATGTGAACGGGAAAATTTAATTCAGATTTTACATGCATTCATAAGCTGTTTATATCAGGGTTCACACTCTTTCATGAACACCAGATTTTAAATCACCTTTAATTTCATATCAAGCACAATAAAGACGGGTTTGGAGTATTAATACTATATACCTGTGTCTATCTTTACTGCAGTAATGTTAAGGCATATGACATAAGGCATGTGACTTTTTTAAAATGCAATGAGGAAAGATGCAGTTTGTAGCTTTCTTATTCTTGCTTTTAACATTTATTTCACACTGGTTTTGATTTTCTTTCTTATGAATCATTACTTGATTAAAACATTAAAATATAGAGAGAATATTATATACATGCATTTTGCAATTAAATGAAATATGATATGGATAAGGTAATTGTTAGGCATTAAAAGATATTAAAAATATTTTCAATTTTAAGGCTTTTAAGACCTTTTTTAAAGGGAACCCTTTTCACAAGTCTCTGGTGTCTCCAGAATGTGTGTGTGAAGTTTCAGCTCAAAATCCCCCACAGATCATTTATTATAGCTTGTCAAATTTGCTCCTATTTGGGTGTGAGCAAAAACACGCCGTTTTTGTGTGTGTCCCTTTAAATGCAAATGAGCTGCTGCTCCCGCCCCCTTTCCAGAAGAGGGCGGAGTTTTAAAACTATGGAAGCTTGTTTCCGCCACTAAATAAAACACAATGCATTACTTAAAAATACTTTTTCTTCTACCTTTCTACATCACAAGGAGAGCGAAATCTGAGCGGCTCGTTTTTTTCACATGCTTGCAGAGAAAGGCTTACCAAAACAAAGTTACTGGATTGTCCTTTTTCACGTTTTCTAGGTTGGTAGATGCACCGGCGACCCGATTATAGCACTTAAACATGGAAAAAGTCAGATTTTCATGATATGTCCCCTTTAACACCTGCACAAATAAAATGAATACCGTATTAAGGGATGTAGATGTAGATTAGTGTTTATGGTAACATCCTAAACCTATAAAATGACTGATGATTTAAACAACTTTAGAGTCTAAATGATACAAGTTATAAATAAAAATATACAGTACCTGTCAAAAGTTTGGAGATATTAACATTTTTTGATGTTTTTGAAAGAAGTCTCATCAAGGCTGCATTTATTTGATCAAAAATACCATTTAAAAACCTCTGTGATATTTTCAGAAAATCAGTGATGATGATTTAATGAATTCTATGTTTTGAAAATCAGCATCTATTATTTGATGTTTCTTGAGCATCAAATCATCATATTAGAATGATTTCTGAAGGATCATGTGACACTGAAGACTGGAGTAATGATGCTGAAAATTCAGCTTTGCATCACAGAAATAAATTACACTTTACTATATATTCACATAGAAAAGAGTTATTTAAAATTGTAATAATATTTCACTATTTTTACTGTATTTTTGATCAAATAAATGCAGCCTTGTTGAGCAGAAGAGACTCTTTCAAAAACTTCATGTCAGGAAGAATGTAAATATCTATGAATAAAATGCATGTTTACAGAAAACAATATTAATCCAAGTCAATTAATTGTCCTGCATCATTTCCCCCTTCCTCTGCAGTGACATTTATGAAAACGTTATGGACAGCACTTGCTCCTATGAGTGACATTTTCATTTGCCTTTAAAGTCGAGATGTTTGGACGTCACTCGCCTGTCCAGAGACTCAAAAATACGACGCGACAGTGGCTTCAAATCTTGAGAGCGCAGCTACTTTAGATGAAAGCGTGCGATGGGCCTTTCATCTCCAGAGAAAAGGTCACAAATACCCTGGTGCAATGTATCACATGCTGATAGATGATGTTTTAGATATAAGAAGAACTTGCAAAGACCTTGTTTAAATCTCCAGGTTAACGGTGCATCTGTGGCGAGATGGTCTTTGAAGCCCGGCGATGGGAATGAGGGCCCGATGGCTTCAAACACCAGCAGACGAATCGGCCTGAAAGTTTCCTCAACACCCAGGGGAGAACGGGATATTTCTGTATCGAAAGGAGAGGAAAAAAAGAGTCAAATTTACCAACCACAGACAAATTCCCCTCATGGAGAAGTTGAGCAGGCTGACATTTTTAGATCGCAGGGTCAATAGTTAAGTTAATGAGCTTAAAGGGCACCTTAGATTATTTTTGTTTTTTTGCAGATATGAGCCCTCATTTATCATAAACTACCCATACTTATACTTCATTAGTAAAAAGAAAGTTTATCGCAGATGATAACCATGCCTAGATATAGATTTATTTGTCTTTTTACGCACCAAATTGAGGGAAAAATCAGCAAAATTCTGCATTTGAATATGGTCAAATATGCTTAACGTGACTCCATGGTCAGGTCAATGCAAATTAATATATTTTTATTGCAGGATTAGCAGAGCTATATTACTACGTGTAACATATAATTTGTAATTATTTAATAAAAGAGAAAGGCAAGTAAATTAAAGCCATCTGGTTTTTAAATGCTTGTTAACGGCACTGCAAATGTTTCTATTTACAAAGAGATTTTGCAGCGTTGAGTATTGTAGCCAATCACAGCCATTTCTGTTGAAAATAATGACCAATCAGAGGTGTTTAAGTTGCTGGTAGTGAGAATCCGCAAAACGCTGTAGGAGTTTGTTTAGCACAAGTTTACTACGTTTTATACGTGCACAAAACCTCTAATTATAACAAATAAAAGATTTATTGTGAAGTTTAGTCAGATTCATTGATTAAAACGGGAGTTTTCGCACTCAGTGAGTCTGAGCTGTACTCTTTACTCGCTGTGTAATTTTATTCGCAATTTGAAGAAAAGTGTAGTTTTTCATGAGAATTTGTGACCAAATATACTTCACACTTTATTACAAAAAATTACAAAATAGATTTTTATTGTTATAAAAGGGATTTGATAATCTCTAAAAAATAAATTCAAAAGCAAAATGTGAGAAAAAATATATGAAGGAGTGGAAATGGCTAAGCCAATAAGTGCTCCTCTGCCGCCATCTACAGGTTATAGTGGTCATTTCATGTCTTTTTTACATTTTAAAATAAGTGTTTGTTTTTCACCAAATGTTAGTTTTCCTACATCGTGAAACTTTTAGTTTTACAAATTGACAAGGAACTAGACTTGTGCCGATATTCGGTAATGCGATAAATCGCGATAATGAATATGGCACGATATTGTAATCGTCGGCACTTCAGAATACCGTAAATAATAATTTATTACCAATTATTAATTTTTTTATAAGGCAATTAAGAATACTTTACCCATCAATCGTATAAAATGCACAACACCGCTGTATTCTGCGTCAAAAGGACACGCGCTCAGATGTAAACAATCCCAACGTGCACGAGAAGCACATGGCGGAACCAGTGAAGGAGACGAGCTGAATGAAAGTGCGCGTTCACTCTCTGACAGCAGAGGGCGCTGATGGAACAGCAGCGTGCAGCGCGGTTACCACGGAAACCGTGCAAACAAAGTAACTGCGCTAGTGAAGTTTTTAAAATGTTTCAAACAGCCATTCATTTTTTTGTAATCTCAGTGTTGTTCATCACAGCACCAAATACTGAATACTTAAAAAAGGCTTAAAAGGATATTTATTTTCAAACCTAAACATTTTTATATTTAGTCTGGACTACAACATGCCCTAATGATTAGAAATGTTCTGATTATTTGTTATTGTTCAGTGAAACTTTGAAAAATACAGCTTCATTAGTTAACATGTTAATTCATTATCACTAAACTGACAATAAAAATACTTATAAAGTATTAATTATTATTAATTAATGTTAATTTTTAGTTACTATTTAATAACATTACTAAAATCAAAATAACTTATTTAATGGACCTGAGATAAAACTAACAATGATCAGTTGTGTTTCTAAACTAACATTAACAAAAATAACACTTTCTGTAACAAATGTAGCTATTGCTCAATCTTAGTTAATGCATTAAATAGAGTAAAGTGTTATCTGTTGTTCTTTATAGCCTAATTCTTTTGCATTTTAATCTGTTTGAAAATTTCAGTCAGAGTTGTTTTGTTTTTATTACAAAAAGAGTTCTTAAACCTGTTAAACTATGACAAAAATGGTTTTGCAACTTATTTTAATATCGTGAAAACCGTACACCGTGATAAAAGCTTCATCAATTAATCGCAACATGAAAATTGATACCGTCACATGCCTACAAGGAATTACGAAAACTCAGGGTTATATATACACACACAAAGAAAACTACTGAAGCTTGTTTTCCACCACTAAATAAAAAAATAAAAAAGGTAATTCTGACTTTTTTTTCCTCGCAATTGCGAGTTTGCTTCTCACAATTTCAGATCTCAGAATTGTGAAATTTAAACTTACATCGTGCATTATAAATTATAACTTGCAATTCTGATTTTTTCTCGCAACTGCAACTTTTTATCAAGCAATTCTGACTTTCTATTTCATAATTCTGACTTTTTTGTATATAAACTCGCAATTACCTTTTATAATATATATAGATATATAAATGATATAAACTCGCAATTTTCTCTCACAATTTGACATTATAACACAATTGACTTTATAACTCGCAATCTGACTTTATATCTCGCAATTATGACTTATAACACAATTCTGACTTTATAACTCGATTTCTGACTTTATATCTCGCAATTCTGACTTTATATCACGAAATTCTTTTTATCTCGCAATCTGACTGTCGCAATTTGATATCTCGCAATTCTGACTTTATATCTCGCAATTCTGACTTTATTCAATCGACTTTATAACTCGCAATTCTGACTTTATATCTCGCAATTCTGCTTTATATATTCTGACTTATATCTCGCAATTCTGACTTGATATCTCGCAATCTGCAATTCTGACTTTATAACTCGCAATTCTGACTTTATATCTCGCAATTCTGACTTATATCTGCAATTCTGACTTTAAACTCGCAATTCTGACTTTATAACTCGCAATTCTGACGCATTTGACTTTATAACTCAATGACTTTAATATAACTCGCAATTCTGACTTTATATCTCACTCTGACTTATATCTCGCAATTGACTTATACAATTCGACTCGCAATTCTGTCCAATTCTGACTTTATAACTCGCAATTCTGACTTTAATCTCGCAATTCGACTTTATATTTAGCATTCTGACTTTTATCTCGCAATTCTGACTTATATCTCGCAATTCGACTTTATAACTCACAATTCTGACTTTAAACTCGCAATTCTGACTTTATATTCGTAATTCTGACTTTATATCCGCAATTCTGATTTATATCACGCAATTCTGACTTTATAACTCGCAATTCTGATTATAACTCGCAATTCTGACTTTTATAACTCGCATTTCTGACTTTATAACTCGTAATTGACTTTATAACTCGTAATTCGACTTTGATATCTCGCAATTCTGACTTTTATAATCGCAAAATCGCTGATTCTGACTTTATATCTCGCAATTCTGACTTTATATCTCGCAATTCTGACAATTCTGACTTTAATCACGAATTCGGACTTTATAACTCGCAATCTGACTTTGTATCTCACAATATATCTCGAATTCGACTTATATATCGCAAGACTTTATATATCACAATTGACTTTATAACTCGCATTTCTGACTTTACTTTATAACTATTCTGTTCTGCCTTTATTCTCGCAATTGACTTTATATCTCGCAATTCTGACTTATATTCTGACTTTATAACTCGCAATGTGACTTTATATCTCGCATTCTGATTTTATATGACTTTATAACTCGCAATTCTGACTTTATATCTCGCAATTCTGACTTATATCTCGCCTGACTTTTTATATTCCTCACAATTCTGACTTATTTTATAACTCGCAATTCTGACTCAATTATGACTTTATCTTCGGACTTTATATCTCGCACTTCTGACTTTATAACTCACAATTCTGACTTTATCTCGTAATTCCTTATATCTCAATTCTGAATCACGCAATTCTGACTTTATACTCGCAAACTGCTTTATAACTCGCAATCTGACTTATAACTCACAATTCTGACTCTCGCAATTATGACTTTATATCTATTCTGACTTTATATCACGCAATTTCTGACTCTTGACTTTATCTCGCAATTCTGACTCCCCTTTATAACTCGCAATTCTGACTTTATAACTCGCATTTTTAACTCAATCTGACTTTTATCGCGTAATTCTGTATATCGCAATTCTGACTTTATGCAATTCTGACTTTATCTGACTTGTATCACGCGTAATTCTGACTTTATATCCGCAATTCTGACTTTATATCTCACAATTCTGACTTAACTCGCATTTCTGACTTTATAAATCGTAATTCTGACTTTATAACTCGTAATTCTGACTTTATAACACAATTCATATCAACGCAATTCTGACTTTATATCTCGCAATTCTGACTTTATAACACACAATTCTAACTTTATAACTCCCAATTGTGAGTTTATATCTAGCAATTCTGAGAAAAAGTCAGAATTGTGAGATAAAAAGTCACAATAACCTTTTTTTATTTTTTATTTCATGGTGGAAACAAGCTTCCAACAAAGGGAGCTAAATGAAACACAGGTGAAACTAATCAGTAACCATGGGAACAAACTGACAAACACTAGGAAACTGATAGGCCTATCTAGATATCTGCTTTGAATATCTTGTTAACTTGTGCCTCAAATAAAACTCAGTGTTTCAAAGATCTGATGCCACATGGAAAAATATGACTGACATGGAAAAAGTTATCCTAGACGCTGCATAAAGCTATTGAATTTTTCCAACATGCAGACTATACCCCTCCTCCTCCTCCTCCTCCTCCTCCTCATAACAATTTATTTACTCACCTGTCAGTCACTCCATGTGGGCACGTAGGTGCACATACAGCAAATCCACAGCATGACTGGAGTGAGCGAGTGTGACCGTAAGCCTGATGCATGAATTCACGCCGCATTCCCGGCGTTCCCGGGGGAGGCGCAGGGATTATGGAGTCCTATCTCTCAAGGACACTCGCTCAGGTGAGCTGTGTGGTGTATACTATCACTGCCTGCTCTGTCCTACGGTTCCCATAAGCCCCTGTGTGCCTAATTTAATCCCGTACGCCCCCCCCCCCCCCCCCCCCCCCCCCCCGAGGCCCGCGGAAATCCCGGGGTTTAGTGTGCTGTGACGAGACATAAGAAGACGGTACCCCACGAAATCCTGCTGCAACACATACACATACGGAAGGGGTTATTAATATGTGTGTTAATATGATTTACTTGAAACGCTTTGGGTGTTTATCCACCTTATTTTCAAGCGGAAGTAAGCTGAATGTGCGAGACTTCCGATTCATTAGCCGCTATAGGCTAATAACAAAGTGCAGTAAACGGTAAATCTGCGCTACAAACTCGTGTTTTTTTTTTTATTAAGACAATATATTAAAATAATATGGTAAGAAATACCAGTTTGCACTATCAAGCAGCGCAAGGAGCTGTTTTGTACACCTAAAAATAACGAAGCCAGACATTAAATTTACAAATATGGCTCTTAGGCTACGTGAAAAATAAAGTGGTATTTTAATATGATATAATGTAATATCAAGGGTTTCATACAAGAAAAAAAACTATTAAAGAGACTCATTCATCTGTATAGTGGACATTCCTCACAGCAGCGCCATCTTTGATTTTTAACAGGAATGAAAACGAGGCTGTGATCTCTTCAGTGAATTGTAGCCTACTATTATTTAATATGTTTTTTGGATTGTTCTGCTGACAAAACCCTGCAAAAAATATCTTTCCACGAAATTTCAGTAGACAAAAACTACAGAGCTGTGGAAATTATAGGAGCTTTATACAGCAGATGCCATTGAAAACATGATCTAACCCTCACAGCCTCGCTTTGCGATGCTCTGAATAAGGTCTGTTTAACCTAGCAACCACATTGTATTATGATAAAAACCACTCACACCCTAGCAACCAGCTAGAACACAATATAAACCACTTAGCAATGCCATATACCCTAGCAACCACATTATAGCACAGTAAATTCATGTTGTTTATTTGATTTTTAATTGAAACAGGCAGCAGATCGAATCATCTAAAGAGGTATGACGCGCCTGGTGTGTTCAGCCAACAGGATTTCTTCGTACGACTGTGATGCTCATTCCTTTACTGTTGCGACAGTGTGGTAAAACACCACATTATCCTCTTCAATAGATTACACACAAACACCGGCGGGAGGACGAGGCTTATTTTCAGTCTCTCAGAGGTTCAGGTTTGATCATATTACGCTGTGTGTGTTCTGTGGGCCCACTCATGATTGATAACCGGGGCCAGACGTGGTTGGGTCTGCGTTATCTACTCAAGCTTTATTTAATGCAATGAATAGTTTTAAAGCCCTCAGGTTGTGTAAGACACAGATTACAGAGAATTGACACTGATTTGCACAGGAGAGCATGAAAGGTTAAAGCATGCATAATTGAAAAGTGAGATCTGAAAATCTTGAGAATGTGAAAGTTCAAAAGGTGGCCTTCAAAGCCCTCATATGGAAATACTTTTTCCAAAAGAGCAAACGGTGGCGACTGGGTAAAATGTGAAGCGTATTGATTGGTCAGTGCGTTCTGTTGCTCCCACATTATGACCAGTGGCATTTACCAGCTCATTTCTGCAGTTAAAGTAAAGTTTGAAGCTCTCACTCATATCAAACACTTTTTAAAATCATTGTACTTTTCTCCCCCTGAGGAGCTCTTATAATGTTGGTCAAAAAGGGTCATAGTTTACCTTTTCTCAGTATTAAATGACATTTAAAATCCATTTTAACGCCACAAAATATCACAGTAAATAGTCAAATCCATTGCTTATACTCGCTAGTACTGTTGTTTTACCTCCAAAATGATGTCACTTCCTTGACGATGATGTCATTGAGGGAGTTGCTTTTGGTTTTTAATATTAAATGGCATTTACAATCCATTTCACTTCCATAATTTGACATATTTCCAAACAAAACAGGATTTTAAAACAAAAAGTCATGGTGGGACTTGATTTAGGAATTGATTGGATGGTGAAAAGTGGGTGTCAACTTTTAGGAATACAGTATGATCCAATAGTATCCAGCTGCAGACCCGCAGCACCACAGTTTCAGAACCGCAGTTCCAGAACCTCAGCCACAGAACGGAAGTGAGGGGCGGGGCTTAAACAGTCATATTTGCGCTACCCATACATGTCATTTTCTTTTGTTAAATATAAGTTGTTTTTACATGGATTTTGATCGGATCGATGTCTACAGTATTTAACAACAATTCTTTTAAATAAAGTATTTTTTCTGTTCATATTGGCCTATTATGCATAAGATATCATGATGTACAAAGAGCAACATTTTAAAACAGCCTATGCTTAATGTCAATGAATGGATACAAACACAGTCGTGTATACTGCGAGGATATAGGCTACAACTATACGCCGTTTTTATTTTAAATTATTTCCTCCACGTTCCAAATAATACTTAATGACACAGAGTTTGAGAAGATTTATTTATTTAAGTTTTTTTTTGTATTAATTCAAACATATATTAATAAATGTGTAACATTTGACTGTTTATTTGATCATACCATTTCCTTCATGTTCAAATTGTTACCAATAATACTTAGATTAGCCTATGTAACGTAGGCTATTTAATGTCAAATAAAAATAACCATTTAAAAAAAAGATTTGGACAAGTGAAACGTGTTTCTCTGTATGAAATCAAATAGGATATAATATCAGATATTTAAAAACATTTCTAAAATAATAGGGTTTAAAACATATTTAAACTGCTCATAATAAAATAAAAACAAGCAAACAACAAATAAATATCTTAAAACACTTAAAGATTAATAAGCCCATATCATGGCATTCAGCAGAAAAACCTGTCTTTTCATCCCTGAAAACAAAATGAACAAGTTTTATTAATTAATATTTATTTAATATTAACACGATAATTATCTTTGACAAATGCAAAAAAATCTTTGATGATAAAATGTAAATGATTCAATAGCCTATAGCAGATAAACACTTAATATAAATATATAAATATAAATTCGTTCACCACATCACGACAGAAATATCATACACTCACTCACCGTATACACCTTCTGTTGTTAAATGCCTCATTGGCTTAAATGCATGTTTCATTTGTTCAAGGATTTGCAATGATTAAATACATGTAGGCTGACATTAAATGCCCATACCTCCGTGTCTTTATTTGTCACAAGTTCACAACATGAACATATGGAAATAATATCACATACAGTCAAGGGAGAAATTTTACTATATGGTTAATTTTTCAATATGTATTTTTAATATATTTATAATTTATCTTTTTAACAAATTAGTCCATGCCTTAACAAACATAGTTTGTATTATCCATTAACATGGTAATTAAAACTCCTCATTGTAGCCTACATCATGATATCTTATGCATAATAGGCCAATATGAACAGAAAAATGACTTTATTTAAACGTATTGTTGTTAAATACTGTAGACATCGATCCGATCAAAATCCATGTAAAAACAACTTATATTTAACGAAAGAAAATGACATGTATGGGTAGCGCAAATATGACTGTTAAGCCCCGCCCCTCACTTCCGTTCTGTGGCTGAGGTTCTGGAACTGCGGTTCTGAAACTGTGGTGCTGCGGGTCTGCAGCTGGATATGTCTCGTATGATCTCAAGCAGACATGGATAAAAAGCACAAAATTGATGTGGCTACTATTTTACAATGAAATAAATAAATATTAATAACGGACTGAATAATTTTAATTTTTGGAAAACAACTGAGTTTGATACTAACTTCATGATTACATTTAGCTTTTTATTTCCATCCTTTTCATGTGTAATATTTGTAAACAATCAAGTTCTAATCAATTAATAAACTTCTATATTTCTCACAATTCTCAGATATGATCAGGGTTTAAAATTAATGAGCCGGTAACATTTTTATGAATTGCAAAATTGTGAGAACATGAACGTCAACAAAAGTAAACAATAGGGCTGCACGATATATCGCATGCGATTGTCACGCGCATTTCGTCAGTAAAGCCGGTTCCTTGATTACCGCTAAATCGCCATCACCTGCTTTCAAATGGAGCGGCATTTAATAGACAGAGCCGTAGTTCACTGACAAGCTACGCAATATCGCGTTCATATCGCAGATGAATCGCCTTCGATAATGAACGCGATATTGCGTAGCTTGTCAGTGAACTACGGCTCTGTCTATTAAATGCCGTTCCATTTGAAAGCAGGTGATGGCGATTTAGCGGTAATCAGGGAACCGGCTTTACTGACGAAATGCGCGTGACAATCTCATGCGATATATCGTGCAGCCCTAGTAAACAACACTTGGGACAGTTGACGGGCCAGTGTTGCATTGTCACGAAAATTTAAAGTGACGGCAGCCTAATATTTCTGCTGCTGTCTATGTTCTTAATGTTAATCAAACAACAAAAGACAAAGAACAATCACTCAATGCTCATGACTAAATAACTTTTGTAACTTTAATAAGGATAAATCTATGATTCATGGCTGGCAAAAATATTTGTTGGTGGTAAATTTTGTTAAAACAACTTTTCCTTGAGCTTTTGATATATAAGAGTTCATCGTACTATAAGAATATCCTGTAAGTTTCAGAACTGAAAACTTCCTTTTTAGTCCATGGCCCAGCAAACGACTGATCCTGGAATGTGCCTATCTATGACATAGATAGGTGAAACTCCGCCTCCAGAGAAGAAATCAACGCCTACTTCATCGTTGCAACGTTAGCCCCGCCCACTGGCGTGTTATTGAGAGCGATACAGGACTAAAATAACATTACTTTTCAAAGGATCCTAATGCAGGAATATGGTTATTTATTTTCAATGTCTCAGTTGAGCTTTATTTATTTGTATTCGATACATTTCACTGTGGATTCATTGGTAAATCAATCGCATTTCGCAGGCTTTGCAAACAGACCTTTACGATATGGACTCGACAGTAATGCAACAACATGTCAGTAACTGTGTTCATTCTAATGCCTGATCTGATATTAATGATTCATGTACAGTCACATGTTCTTTGTCTGTGTGTCAGTAAATCAAACCAGTGACTAAACGCTCAACTTCGTTTCTCTTAGGAGGATGAAAATAATCTGTTATTTAAACGGTGATTAAATTATATAAAGAGAGCGATCAAAGAACGCTCCCTTTACAATCGCTGGAGCTGTCAATCAAACAGAGTTTATCAGTGAATGAGTTCTGGACTCGTGCCAAAACTCCTGTTTTATTCTACGAATCTCTTAGTTACATCGAGTTAGTTATGATGAAAGCATTCGTTAGTGTGTAGAAATTGAGTTGCAATGATGAGATCACTGCTTTCATGCGCTCAACACTACAGTGTTCATCTCTGCAACCTTTCATGCCACGATCTAAATATAATGCCATAGATCTAAATGCAATGCAACACTTTTCACGATTAGTTAACATTGAGAGCTGTTAAAATGTGCTAAAAGAGAGAGTAATACTGAGCTATTTCATATGCAAAGATGTCAGCCAATCACAGCAGTGAGCGTTTACACTGAAGTCTCACAGCAGACACGCCCCTTAAACCAGAACGTTCAAATCAGAGGGCTAAAATCAGAGTAGGAAAAATGCCTTTTATTTCTAATTTATGACAATTTTTTGTTGTAGAAAGGATACTAACATTATAAATGCACCCCAGGAAACGTTATAAAACAATAAAACAATGCAGTTCATGACCCCTTTAAGTCACCGGTCATTGGCAAAATTTAGTTAAAGGCCCTGGATATGATCTTCTGAACAGTTTCCTGCAACATCAGCTACATCAGCTATCTGGATGTGTAACATCTCAAACCTTTCTTTCCCCAAAAATGTTTCCTTCCATATTGTTCTTGTCAAAGCACAACATTGAAGATATCCAGCCAGCTGGTGAAGCTCCAACACTATAAAACCTTGAACGTCTGCCTTCTGTTGGAATATAACAGTAGACCAAATGATATTATTAGATAATTCAGAACCTACTGTATTATGTGGCTTTTAGAATATAAATATGCTTGTAATCAACAAAAGCATTTGGCAGCGATTAAAGTGCATGCCACTGCTTAAACTTTATTCATTAGAACTTGATTGTTTACAAAAATGACACAAGAAAAGGATGGAAATTAAAGGATTAGTTCACTTTCTGATAATTTACTCACCCCCATGTCATCCAAGATGTTCATGTCTTCTTTCTTCAGTCGAAAAGAAATGAAGGTTTTGATGAAAACATTCCAGGATTTTTCTCCTATAGTGGACTTCAATGGCCTCCAAATGATTGAAGGTCCAAATGTCAGCTTCAAAGAGCTTTAAATGATACCAGATGAGGAATAAGAGTCTTATCTAGAGAAACCATTGCTCATTTTCTAAAAAAAAAAAATGCAAAATTATATACGTTTTAACCATAAACACTCGTCTTGAACGAGCTCTCTTCTTCCTCTTCTCTATTACTGCCCTCCACAGGTCAAGGTTTGAACTAAATTCTTATATACAATATGCTTGTGCAAGTATATAACAATTAGTTCAAACTTTGACCTGTGGAGGGCAGTAATACACTTAGCAGCGTTTCGCTAGATAAGACCCTTATTCCTCGTCTGGGATCATGTAGAGCTCTTTGAAGCTGCACTGAAATTGTAATTTTGACCTTCAACCCGTTGAACCCAGTGAAGTCCACTAAATGGAGAAAAATCCTGGAATGTTTTCCTCAAAAACCTTCATTTCTTTTCGACTGAAGAAAGAAAGACATAAACATCTTGGATGACTTGGGGGTGAGTAAATTATCAGGAAATTTGAATTTTAAAGTGAACTAATCCTTTAAGAGCTAAATGTAAACATGAAGTTAGTAGCAAACGGATGGACATAAACCAACTAACACCACAAAATATCACAGTAAATAGTCAAATCCATTGCTTATACTCGTTTTCCTTGCAAAATGATGTCACTTCCTGGACGATGATGTCACTGAGGGAGTGGCTTTTGTTTTTTAATTGGATTTACAAAAGACTAACAGGATGTTAGAAAAAAAAAAAAGTGATTATCAGTTAAAACAATATTCCTAAGAAAAGTGATTTATTTGAAATATTGCGTTTAAAAGGAAAAAATTAAACTGGAATGTTCTTAATTGTCATAAAAACTCAAATCAAATAGTGTTTGAAAATTCTCTCTCGTTTAATTAACTGTGATATTGAAATAAATAAAGCAAGTTTAATATTTTATCCAGTCATATTTGATGGGGACATGATGTACCATGTGACCCTGGAATAACTCTTGTGGACGTGTGTCTGCGAGCAGCAGGAGGTTGTGGTGTTCCTGGTCGCAGTCGTTCATTGTTTCAGCGATTGTGCTTCCTGTTGAGGCTGCGAGGGGTTCTGTCCGGCCCGGCTGGCTCTGCAGTAATTGTAGGGTGTTTGGGTCTGGTTGTCTTGTGATAAAGGATCAAAGTTGACCACTGCCCAGCACTAAACGTCTGTGTTAGCAACACATGTCAACAGACGACATTTACAACCAGTGTTTCCTCCTGAGGAGGAAGTGTACAGCGCTCTGCTGCCGTTACAATAGATACCGTATCTCTTTATCCAGCCGTTCAGAGCTCTGGTCGATGAGTTGGAGAAAGGGAAATTTCACCAATGGCTCATGGGCAATGAAAGGTTTAAAATAAACCCACTTAAATCTTTATAGCTGCATGCATTTTTTAAAAATGTTCAGATATGCTCAGAATGTCCTACTACTCTTGTAATTTCTGTATGTGGATCTTCTGCATGCATGGAATGACCTTCGACATTTCTTAAAATATGCAAGATCACTCTATGTGAGAGCCAAATCCCATAATACAATGCTCTCAATTTGATAATAATTTATTATTTTTAAACCCTTTCTTTACTCGTCATTTGATCAAGTGGTATTAGGACTTATTTTTGCACATTTTACAATTTGAAAAAACTTAAAGGGGACCTATAATGCCCCTTTTCACAAGATGTAATATAAGTCTCTGGTGTCTCCAGAATGTGTTTCAGCTCAAAATCCCCCACAGATCATTTATTATAACTTGTCAAATTTGCCTCTATTTGGGTGTGAGCAAAAACACGCCGTTTTTGTGTGTGTCCCTTTAAATGCAAATGAGCTGCTGCTCCCGCCCCCTTTCCAGAAGAGGGCGGAGCTTTAACAGCTCAACAACAACAAAGCTGGAGAATCTCACACAGCCAAAATGACGACGGTGTTCAGCCTTACATTGTTCAAACCGGAGTCGACACTGATGGAGAGACTCGGGAAGAAGTTCAGAGCTGCAGCAATGGAGAATAATGAACATTCAAGCATGAAAACCTGTTTTAGTTGAGCCCAAAAACAACATCAAGACTTTGTAAAAGGGCATAATATGGCCTCTTTAAGGGCCTCGTCCTGTGTCTGTGGTCAATGGCGTGTTGTGCCAGGCCTGAAGTCACAGAAAAGCGTGAATTTGTCACTGTCTTCTCTCAAGCACTTGGATATCTCCCCCCCGAACCCCCGGCCTCCTGTTCCGCACCGCTTTGGCAGGAACAGATCTCCTCACAGGCCTGAAAATGCTTCATGGGAATTATGGCTGAGGCTATTACAGTTTGTTCTTCCAAATGTACTGAGGGGCTGATGGTCTGGGCAAAGTGCTCCATCTTGGATTGACTGTGCATCTGTGCTCTCAGAAACAAAATGAGAGTGAAAAGCGTTGGTCAGCACGGGTCTTCGTCCCATCTGTCCATTCCGCTGATGAAGAGAGGTGGAAAAACTGCAAAACTCTGCCGTTTTTGCAGCCTACAGCAAGAAAAGAATCCATATGCATTATTTTAAAACATTAATTGTTCAGTTATCTCATCGCTTCTGGTGCTTTACCAGCTAAAAGGGGCAGAGTAATTTTTTTCCCCATGTTAAAAGAATACTACTTTGTGTGTAGAGATGATAACTACAGCATAAACTGTGGTGCTTTCGCTAAACATGGTAACTTTACTAAACTAGGGTGGCCATTTAAAGGAGGACACTTGGCAGGATTATCCCAAATCTTTAAGTTATAACTTTTCCATTAAGTGGCAATGTTTGACCCCTTGAATTGATTTCCAGGGGCATTTTCACCCCTTATGGTGCGTTCACACCGGACGCGAATGAAGCGGTAAGCGCGACTGATTTACATGTTAAGTCAATGCAAAGACGCGAATTGACATCCAGCGGCGCGAATGACGCGGCGCGAATTGAGCGATTCGCGCGAATCGCGTAAGTTGAAAAATCTGAACTTTGGCGAATTGTCGCGCCGCGTTAACCAATCAGGAGCTTGCTCTAGTAGTGACGTGACGTAGCGAGCTGAGGCAGAAATTCGAAACAACAATGGAGGACAAAATCATCGTCGCTATACATCTTCATACATTTATAGAAACAAAAATAAAAAGGATCGTGTTTGAAAGAAAGTGAGTGAGGAGGTCGGACAATCTGATAAGTTGTAAAAAACGGTCTTTAATCAATTTGAGCTATATATATATACATATTAAGACTACAAGCCAACTAAAGACGACCAATTGAGCTTATTCGCTGTAATTTACAATTATTTCCCCACTGACAAGTTGTGTTTATTCAGAGGAAGTGTGCAGAAAGCAGTGGGAGAGTCTGGGACACATAAAGGAGCGGGAGAGCCCCTCTCATGACGCGAATTCGCGTCTGTTGTGAAGGGATTTTCACGCGTGAATGAAGTGAGTAAACTCAAAATGTTCAAGCGTCCAACTACGCGCGAATAGCGCGATTTATTCGCGCAAGTCGCGTCTGGTGTGAACGCAGCATTATAAGGGCAACATTACCAGTCAAATAAATTCAGTATCAATAAAATCCATCTTTGCACTGCAGATTTGGCATTATAAAACTAAAACTGCCAGTAGGTGGCAACAACGAGTCATTGATTGAGTGATTCATTCATTCGACCGATTCATTAATTAATTCAGGAATGAAACAAGAGATTGGCTGTGTCCAAAATTGCATGCTTCCCTACTATATAGTAGGCGGAAAAACAGTATGTCCGAATTAAAAGAGTAGGAAAAAAAAATGGCAGATGTAGCAGTGTTGCCAAGTCCACAGTTTTCCCGCAGAATTGGGCTACTTTAAAGGGATAGTTCACCCAAAAATGAAAATTTGATGTTTATCTGCTCACCCCCAGCACATCCAAGATGTAGGTGACTTTGTTTCTTCAGTAGAACACAATGATGATTTTTAACTGCAACCGTTGCCGTCTGTCAGTCTTATAATGCATGTCAATGGGAACACAATCTATAAGAGTCGAAAAAACTTGCATAGACAAATCCAAATTAAACCCTGTGGCTCGTGACAACACATTGATGTCCTAAGACACGGCAGTGATGTCTAGCACTCATTGAAGTATAAGCGCGAGACATCACTGCCGTTGTCAGAGCGCGATCAGACCTCACTAAGCGAGTGCTGAACGCAGTTGGACATAGTGGTGTATTAGAAAATTTATTAAAATTTATTTATTCATTTTTGGGTGAACTATCCCTTTAACACTGTTGCCGCAAGTTGTTTTTCATGTTCGTGGGTTGAAGTGATACAAAGTAACATAATATTTAGCCCCTGGAATGCAAATTTTACCAGGGCAACCCCACCAAAAATGCAGATTCACCCCCCCGGAACGTGATTTTTACTGGGCGACTCGCCCTGAAACGCTAGTTTTTAGGCTAGTTTTGAGTAGCAATTGAGCGGGTTTTGTTGTGAAGATCTGGCAACCCTGAGATGCATCCACTGGCTTTACGAATAACCAGACGCGTTGCCGCAGCATGCTATAAAAGGTATCTTTTCCATGTTAATTGAGTTTGTCCTAACTAGCATCACGCGATGATTCTATTTTAGAAACGGTTTCTATTTTTCTGCAACATTGCGGCTGAAACAACACAAACTAAGATAATGACTATGATAATGATAATCTCGGGTACTATGTGCTTTATTTAATCTTTAAAGCATCAAATGTTAGTTTAAATATTATTTTGTGTCTTTTATATCTGTACTGAAAGCAACAATGGAAAATTCACCTCATATTTTCAAAATAAATAAAAGGAAACAAGAATGTTCAAACTGTCAATTCATTGTGAACAGACAAGTGTATTCTATGACAACTGTTTCGGTAACTTATTATGTATTTTAATAATGTTAAAATGTTGTAATATTCGTGAATTTGTGTACTTATCCTTTTTCTTTGCGAGTGCCGTCTCTGGTGCCGTGCACTTGCCGCGAGAGCCCGCCCACACACTGTTCTGATTGGCTGTAGTCTTTGATTGACTTTGTCGCATCTCATAGTCACGTATGGTGTGGACGGACAAAGTGCTTGTCGCTGGAATCTTATCACATCGCATCTGTCTTAAGGACATGTGTCTTAAGTCATTGAATCATTGACTCACCCGATTTGTTTAAAAATGTCAAAAACGAAACTCTTCATAACAGAGGTAATGGTTCTGCTTTGACTCAATTTTGAACAATTTTCGTTGAACTATTTGAGTCCATGCTAAAATGTACATCACTCAATATTAACTTAAATTATTAAAAAATCGGCTATGTTTATTTGTTAATTATATACCATTGGATAAAGTATGAAATAGTGATGAGACGATCATAAAATGAGGACTTTGTTGGTTGGTCAAATGGGTAAATTCATATAACCAACTGAACCTGAATGGGAAATCTTAATCCATCACGTGAAATTCCCAATCCCATGGATTCCTAGATTCCAAACAACGGTAAATGCAACCGCACTTTAACGCTATGAGTTTGTTGGCCAAAAAAAAGCACCTTTAAGGTTTCTGCATATCGTAAATTTCGCAAAACATGACAAATAAAATTTACACGGTGTGAAGTTGCCCACCTTATCAGTGTGAGAATGAGTTCTTCCTGCAGTATTTAACATCGTTCAGCCCATCCCGCTCTTGGCATCTCAATGGTTGAAGCTCTTGGCTGGTAGTTCCTGGAAGTTCTCCACTGAAAGCAATCGCGAGTGTGAGAGGATCTGTTTTTGTGTAACAGTGGTCAACCTTATCGTTCCGCTCCAAGTGTGAAGGAGCAACTCAAGTGTCATAATCTCACACTGCAGCCTGTTTGTCCACTTCCTGTTCAGTTTAGACAAGAGGGACACGTCTTTGTAGAACTGGCATCTGGAAATGACCAAACTCTAAATCCTAAAGTTAATCTAACTCATAAACACAGAAGCTCAAGACAAAGGAGGGATTGCTGAATAAACTATAATGACAGTATATTAAAAATAAGTTTCTTATTTTTATACTAGCCATCTGTTCCAAATCCAGTGAGCTGTCACCCTTGTAAGTATTAGACAGATTCCCAGTGTGAAGGATGTTCAAAAATGCAGTCAGCACAATTATTTTTACCTTCTCAGATGCCTTGTTTGAAAAACTCAATGCAAATATTATTCATGGATAAGGCAATCCCAAAATTATGGAAGCTTGTTTCCGCCACCAAATAAAAAAATAAAACAGGTAATTCTGACTTTTTTCCTCACAATTGCAAGTTTTTATAAACAGACTTTATAACTTGCAATTCTGACTTTTTTTCTCTGTGAGATATAAAATCACAACTGGTCTTATAAAGTCAGAATTGCAAAATATAAACTCAATTCTGAGAAAAAACATCAGTCTTTTTCCCCTCACAATTGGACATTACAACACAAAATGTGAGTTTATATCTCACAATTCTGACTTTATAACTTGGAATTATGAATTTTCTCCTCGCAATTCTGATGCTTTTTCTCAATTGTGAGATATAAAGAATTTTGAGTTATAAAGTCAGAATTCCGAGTTAAAGTCAGAATTGTGAATTATAAAGTCAAAATGGTGAGAAAAAAGTCAGAATCGTGAGTTTATATCATGCAATTCTGATTTTATAATTCGCAATTCTGACTTTAAAACTCGCAATTCTAACTTGAAATTGTTCATATCTCGCAATTGAGAAAAAACTTTGACTTTAACTTGCAATTCTGAGAAGAAAAGTCTGTATCTCACAATTCTGACTTTATAACTCGAAATATTGCAATTGAGAAAAAAATGTCAAAATTGCGAGAGAAAAATTCAGGATTGTGAGTTATAAAGTCAGAATTACGTGATATAAACTTTATAACTTGAAATTGTTTATATCTTGCAATTCTAACTTTAACTTGCAATTCTGATTTTATAAATTGAAATTGTTTATATCACACTTCTGAGAAAAAGAAGTCAGAATTGTGAGATGAAAAGTCACAATTACCTTTTTTAATTTTTATTTCATAGTGGAAATACAAGCTTCCATACAGAATGCATTACAAATTTGGTGGGGGAAAAAATGCATGCAAGATGGTGTACTAGTATAGGGATATATATTATAAATTACATTATAAAATGTATTTAATAGGCTATAATATATTTGATCATTTAATAAAAAACATTATTTTACTCAATGTTTGTATATATTGTGTATTGTCCATTTTTATATTGATAAAAGACATTATAATTATACATTTCTCTAGACTCGTGCACCATCTTGCATGCATTTTTTTTGTTTACCAAACAGATCAAAACAGTGATGTAAAATGTGCGATGCACACAAACGACTCAATGATTTGCTTCCTCTCAAAAAACTAATTTTAATTAAAACAAAAATGTTGAATCATTAACAAGTTTATAAAACAGTGATTTAGTTACATAAATAAATTGATATCGGTGTATCAAATCTTAAATTCAACTTCATGAGAATGTTGACACGGGTGAAGAAGTACAATCGTTTACCTTTTATAATAAATAAAATGGAGAGAAAAAAAATGATATTTCTGTTTCTAAACGAACAAAAGAAAAAAGAAAGAGCTACAGACATACCTCTAAGGAAGGGGACACTCGACAACGTTTTTGCACCAAAAACATAGGAAACCTGCTTTTTAAAGCACAGAATACCAAAATTAAAGACAGTAAAGTTGTAACCAAAGTCGGTTGGCTTTCATTTTTAACGAACAAGTTTGGTAGTTAGAACTCCAGTTTGGTTATTTTAAAGCGTTAAGACAAGGCAAGAAAGAAGGCTGTTTTCGTTTCGTTGAGGAATCCTATAGGAACGACAAAACCAAAGAAACAAAAAACAAAAGAAATAAAACGTTTGAACAGTCAGACCTACACAGCAACTTTCTGTCTTGCACAAAGTTAAGATGTCAGCAGATAGGCATGTACATGTTATTGTGCATAAAAATGGAGTTTCGTCGTGACTCGATTATTGTGGAAAGAAACAAGAGCGTCAGGCCAATCGCTCGGCATGTTTGCGTTAACATCGATACTGTTGGATCTACATTTCTAGGCGTTTTTTTGAGGCACGTGGGCCTGCGATTCTTGCATTCCCAATTCTTAATGCTAAGGCTTGCTGCTCCGGTTCACTGGGTGTCCGTCCAAACCACCGGTGCCCTGTGCGCTCGTGTCTACGCCACACAGGTTCACTGCCCGATTCCAGCCCCGACAGCACGGCCGTGTTCGGAACGGAACGCTGGCGGCTGCAGCGTGTAGTATGCATACTGTGCAATGCAGATTAAGTGTGAAAAG
Organism: Culter alburnus; assembly: GCA_028476615.1. Classification (NCBI taxonomy): domain Eukaryota; kingdom Metazoa; phylum Chordata; class Actinopteri; order Cypriniformes; family Xenocyprididae; genus Culter; species Culter alburnus. Next base: position 295,929 of record JAOTNS010003476.1, on the reverse strand, counting down.
ACGAACTGAATTCAAAACATGCGACGTCAGGTGAATAATGCCATCCGTTTCCGTGTCGCGCCAGCCTCGCGTTCCGAACACAGCCCGAGGCTCGCGTTTAGTCCCTCTGATATGTTTTATTTCAGACCAAGGTACTGCAGCTTCAAGTATTTTGCATTACATAGAATATTCTTTTTATAAATTAGTTAACGTATACATTTTTTCAATATTCAGACATATACTATCATATATACAGTACAATAAAATGCTCTCATTCTTTCATGACCATTTTTTTTCTTCTTTTTTTTCCTTTTTTTCAAAGAGAATCCCTGAGATGTATGTCGACAGTCGCTAAGTTTCCACAAGCGCAAGCACAATGGGGTTGAGAAGCGTGTGTGTGTGTGTGTGTGACATGCTTTTGGACGAAACAGCACTGCAAAGCCACGCAATTAGCCTGAAAAGGAATTTAAACAAAACAAAATGGAGACGTGTTTCTGTTTTTCTCTGTTCTAACACTTCTTTAGTACACTGGTAACGTGTGACTGGTTCAGGAAGGAGTAAAGCTGAAGCCGTACGAGGTACTTGTCACTTAGGATGGAGGTGTTGTTTGGTTTAAAGCCATTTTTCTTCTTCTTCACTTTGAGGCTGTGAATGTTAAACAGAGAGAGAGAGAGAGAGAGAGAGAGAGAGATCTGGAGTGCTGTGTGGACTTTCGCCACTGGACAACATATACTCAGTGTAAACCGAAACGTGGTGACATACTCTCACACGCTTTCACACAAATAAAGGGGAAACACACAAACTTCCACAACATGACAACGTTCCACTTTTTTTTCCGTTTTTTTTTGCGCAAACGTTAAGTCTATACACATAATACCGGTGTGGTTCGTAACGTCTCTTTTTCTTTTCTTTTTTTTCCCCAGCCGAAGCTAGCCGAAGCGCTCTCGCACGAGCATCATGAGTTTCTTTTTGCCTTTGTATATCTGTGTTTCAGGTTGTCTATGAACTGCGTGAACTGGATGTGTCCGTCGTGCGCCATGAGGAAAGTCTCTCTGGCTTTGCTGAGGAACTCGATGAACTCGCTGTAGTGCCGCGGGCTGATGTGCGTGAGCCGCGAGTGCGTCGTGTTGATGTAGGCCCCGATCGTGGCGTCCAAGAGCTGTCTTAGCGGGGCTTTGTCCAACGACATCAACTTCCCAGAGTTCCTGCGGCTGTGCAGCGCCACCATGCCGGGCGTGGTCAGCGTGCAACGCCGCAATATGTCCGACAGCACGGTGGCGCACTTTACGCTCTTCACCACCAGGGGGATGATGGCGGCCAGCTCGTTCTTGCCCAGCGAGTGGCTGAGCGCGCACGCCCACAGCACGTCGTTGATGGCGGGATGCGTGTCCTGGTTGTAGCTCAGGTTCAAGTGGGCCATCGCGAGCGTGGCCAGTTTGTACGCGCGCATGGGGTAGCCGCGGTGCTCCATGTAGCGCGCGATGGTGAACAGCTGCGTGTAGCTCATGCCCGTGGTGGCCGCGTCCAGCACGATCTGGTAGGCCGTCTCGAAGGCGATGTGGTCCTTCTCGCAGAGCGTGAGGGCCGACAGCGCGCAGTTCTGAGGGTCCTTCATGGCGCACTGCAGGGCTAACGTCCGCGCGCTGCTCGCCAGGTTCTCCTGCTGATGGCAGTCCAGATGCAGCCGGACGATGGTGCTGTTGGACATGACCGTGGTCGCCACGATGCTCGTGGCCTCGGTGGGTGTGAAGAGGGTGAACCAGCTCTGCATGATGCTGTCCAGTGCGTAGACCCCTGCGCAGACACACAAGATTAGAATTATATATTTTGCTACATTTTTGAAGCGTCAAAAGGCCAATACAGCCATTTCATTTGTGATTAAAATATCTTCAAATGTAATAAATGTATATTTTTTTATTCTGGAATGGTCTTATAACATCATATATTAACATAGTGCAAAATGGTATTAAAATTATGTGTAGAAGTCGTTGCTTTGTTATGAGAAAGAATGTCCGGAAAAATGAATTTCATTGATGTCATTTGGAGTAACCGATATAAAGGGACCATTTTGGATCAAGTCATGTGGTCAGTATCATGTGACAGGATGTGACATCATTCAGACACCTGCAAAGGACCACATGGTCAACTAACTCTCTCTTAACTAATTGAAAAATTCAATTCTTTTGATCATACGCATGTCCCGAAACATCAGGTCATTCGGTGCAACCGCTATAAAACATGGAAAATGTTGTAATATTTTAAAAACTTGTACTAAATATAAAATGTTTGATTGTCCTTTTCCTAGATATCAGCCTGTTAGCATTGTTTGAAAATATCGTCATTCGGTATAACCAAAAGTGTTATTCGGCAAAACCGAAATTTTGGTTAAACCGAATTACTTTTTTGGTGATAAATTTTGTCTATCTTGTAAAGAAATGACAAAAGCAGTGTTAATTGATTATAAAAACCACATAATCTCATTGTTAACACTTAATAGAACTTCAAAATTATATCTTTTTTAGGTTTTTTTACACTTTTAAAATCCTTATTCGTCAATGACCCATATACACACATAATATTATATATATACACACACACACACAAATATGAAATTCTTTCCAAAATATATAATGTAATATAAATATGTAATTATATATATATATATATATATATAAATAAATGTATGACTTTCATATATATATACACACACACACATATATATATATATATATTTACAGAGTCAAACCAAAATTATTCAGACATTTTTTAATATTTTATGATATATTTTACTAGTGTCCTGCACCCACTATAGTTCATTTATGTAAGTGAGGATAGCAAAATAAAGTAAACTGAAATATTATACCCAAAAATTCTTCATACAGTAAAATTGATAACAATTTGGAACCAAAAATGATTCAGACACTTTGACCTGACCAAGTGTTATCTGACATAATTAAGATTAATATTTTCTGACACAGTTTAACTGTATTAATGAATGAAATGTTCGAGGTGTCTGAATACATTTGGTTTGACTGTATATATACACACACACACACACACACACACACACACACACACACACGTATATATATTCATATATGTGTGTATGTATATAAATATACATGCATATATACATATTTATACATATGTATAAAATAATATAATTTTTTAAATAAAAAATAACAGATTTTTGCAGCATCTGTGCAACAATAATTAATTTATTGTTTAACTGAAATAATTTTATTTTACTATTAATAAAGTGAATTGCTTATTGAACTTTTTTTTATCAGATTGCAGTTATTATATAAAAGCAGTAAGTCACTCACGGCTGTGTATTATTATGGTTATTTTACTGTGTTTCGCTATCATGGTAAAATCTAAGCGATCAGTGTGGTAAAATCACCATAAGGCACGGCCTTGACTGGATAATTGCTTTTTTATAACTAGCCAAGATCAGGTAACACTGAAAGCTCAAACTTACAAACATATATTACTTTACTATTAGAAGGGAATTTTTTATTGAACCGTATTTTTAATGAATTTGTAATTGCTGGAATTTTGTTAAAAAATTTGGTTCCACACCGTGGTAAAATCACTGTAAAGCACAGATCTGGTAACGCTAAAAGTTCAAACTTACCAACTTCTGTGGCACATGTGACTAGCCATCGTACCATCTCTCGCCGCCGCCAGTTCAGCGTTGAAAGCGTCATACGCATAACCTGTGAGTTATTAGGACACAAACAGAAAACATGTAAAGAAAAGACCACAAACAGGTACAGGTGAGTGCTGATGGATGAAGCGTGGATACCTGAAGACCCAGCTCCAGGGAGACCTTCAGCAGAGTGATGTCCGGCAGACTGTCCATGAGGGTCGCTATCTTAAAGGCATCCTGCGCCAGTTTGAAGATGTGAGAGGAGGAGTGAATGTTCTTCTGTATGGACTCTAATACTGTCTCTAACCTTCGAGCGTCACCTGGAAACAACAGGAAAACAACAAACATGTGAATGAATGTCATTGAAATTATGATAACAAATGGAAGTATGCAAATTAATCATTAAAAAATGATTAAAACTTTGTTCAAGATTTTGTAAGCATAAATTTACTACAAAACTAATATAAACTTAAAAATGAGGCTCCATATTTGCAAATTGCTGACAAATATATATGTAATATTAATGCATTAATGATTAAACTTTGCTGTAAATATATAAATAATTTAATTAATATTAATCAAGCTCGTGAAATAAATATTAATGCATTCCTGATCGACTGCTGTCGATTCACACTACCCAGGTACTCGTGCCCATCTCTAGTGAAAATACAGAGGAGGACAGAGAATGTGTGATATTTCATAAATATTTAATGGGAAATAAACGGATTCACACGAGTGATGGAGATTCGACGTGACTGGCCATTTCTGTAAACACTGCAAACAGTCAGGTGACCTTGGAGAAACATCAGGCTCAGAAACCCTCTCTAAAGCACACACACACACACACACACACACACACAAATACACAAACAAATAAACACACACAAATAAAAATGCACAAACAAACGCACTCACATTACACATACACGCACACACACTGCACACACGCACACACACTAACACACTTATTCACACACAAACAAACGCACAAACAAAAACACGCACACAAACACGCACAAGCCCACACACATACACTCGCACACACTCACATTACACACGCACACGCACAGACTAACACACACTCACTCCCACACGCACATTACACACACACGCTCTCACACTCATGCACACAAACACACACACGCATGGACACGCACACAAACACACACATGCATGGACTCACACACACATAGACACACACACAGACTCACACACATGCATAGACTCACACACGTACATGCATGGACTTACACACACACGGACTCTCACTTTCTCACACAGATTCACACTCACACATGCATAGACACACACGCACATGCATGGATGGACACACACACACACACACACACACACGAACATGCATGGACTTACACACGGACTCTCACTCACACACGCATAGACTCACACACATGCATGGACACACACACACACACACATGCATAGACTCACACACGCACATGCATGGATACACACGTACATGCATGGACTTACACACAGACTCACTCACACACACGCATAGACTCACACATGCACATGCATGGACACACACTCACACACGTACATGCATGGACTTACACATGGACTCACTCACACACATGCATGGACACACACACACACACACACACACACGCATAGACTCACACATGCACATGCATGGACACACACACACGTACATGCATGGACTTACACACAAACTCTCACTCACTCACTCACACAGACTCACACACACGCATAGACTCACACACGCACACATGCATGGACACACAAACAAATAAACAAAAAAAATGCACAAACAAACGCACACACTCACATTACACATACACGCACACACACACACGCACACACACTCACACCCTGCGCACACACACACACACACAACTAACACAACACACTTATTCACACAAACAAACGCACAAACAAAAACACGCACACAAACACTATATGTACACACATACATACTGCACACACTCACATTACACGCACAAGCCCACACACACATACACTCGCACACACTCACATTACACACGCACATGCACAGACTAACACACTCGCACAAGCACACGCACATTACACACACACACTCACACTCATGCACACAAAAACACACTCACACGCATGGACACACAAACACACACGGGACTCACGCACATGCATGGACTCACACACACACACTCACACACTCACATCTCACACACATGCATGGCACTCACACACATGCATAGACACACACACGCATAGACACACACACAGACTCACACACATGCATAGACTCACACACGTACACGTACATGCATGGACTCACACACACACACATGCATGGACACACACACACATGCATGGACTCACACACACATGCATGGACTCACACACTCACACACACATGCATAGACACACACACATGCATAGACACACACACACACACGCATAGACACACACACAGACTCACACACATGCATAGACACACACACGCATAGACTCACACATGCATAGACACACACACACGCACACACACAGACTCACACACATGCATAGACACACACACGTACACGTACATGCATGGACTTACACACACACACAGACTCTCACTCACACGGATTCACACTCACACACATGCATAGACTGACACACGTACATGCATGGACTTACACACGGACTCTCACTCACACACGCACACACATGCATGGACACACACACACACACACACACACACATGCACACACATGCATGGACACACACACACATGGATGGGCTCACACACAAGCTTACACTCACACACGCGCACAGAGCATAACGAGCGGTGAGTCAGCACTAGACGGCCGTGTGATGCAAGACTCTGAGAACACCTTCAAACGCTCAGGACTTCATTCATCACCAGTACTCTGATTTCTGCACTGCGCTGCGATTACATCTTAAAAATAGTGCTGCAACTTTTCCAAGCTTGTTGTTTCTCCAAACCGAGGAGACGAATGCAGATTTGATTTCATGGTCGGGACTCGTTGTTTTGCAGTCTGCTAGCGGAAATGCGGTTCGCAGGCCTGCCATTAAGCAAACAGCGCTGTTGTCACAGTAATTGCAGCCTGCGCTGGAGTGATGGACGCGCTGGCGGAGCTCTAACCTTTGGCTGCAGTGAGCATGGTGGAGGCCAGCTCGCACTGCTGGGACTCGATGTGGCTGAGGGTGAACCATCGCGGGTAACGATTGGGGACGACTGATACTATATGGTGAGGCCGGGACATGTCGCCCGAAGGAGCCGTGGATTCCAACACTGGTAACCTGTGGATGAAAAAAGACATGCAGATGAACATCACTGAAGTACAGTCAGACCAAAATCTACAAATCATCAATAAAACATGACAATAATATCAACAAATGCTGCTGCTTTAACTCAAATCTCTCTAAAAAAAAAAACTGTATTTTTCAGGCTGGTCCAACTCATTTGTTTATAAGGCGGGACTTTTTCAACATAATGATTTATCTCTGGTTTAGCAAACTGAAGATGAGTGCGAATTCCACCGTTTCAACGGTGAAAGAGTGTGTGGGAAGATGCAAGTAGCTAAACATTTAATATTTAAACATTTAATATTATCCAGTGATGCAAACGACTCAAATTTCACTGTTTTTGAATTGAAAATATGCCATTATTTACATGATACTGAGATCATGAACCTGAATGTGACGAGACAAGAAACATTTTTGACATATTAGACATACAGTGAATGTGTGCATATTTTAATATAAAATTTATTTATAGATGTACACACATGTACACACACATTTCATTATATATATGTGTGTGTGTGTTTGAAAGAAGTATCTTCTGCTCATCAAGGCTGCATTTATTTGATTAAAAATACAGAAAAAACAGTAATATTGTGAAATATTTTTACAATTTAATATAACAGTGTTCTATTTTAATATACTTTAAAATGTAATTTATATCCTGTGATCAAAGCTGAATTTTCAGCATCATTACTCCAGTCTTCAGTGTCACATGATCCTTCAGAAATCATTCTGATATGATGATTTATTATCAATGTTGTGAGGCTTAATATTGTTTTATAATCTGTGATGCTTTTTTCAGGATTCATTGATTAAAAGGTAAAAATTTAACACATTCTTGCTGAATAAAAGTATTAATTTCTTTCAAAAAAAAAAAGAAGAAAATTACTGACCCCAAACGTTTTCTCACAAAAGATTTCAATTTTAAATAAATACTGTACTTTTTTAACTTTGTATTCATCAAAGAATCCTAAAAAAAGCATCACAGGTTATAAAACAAAATATTAAGCAGCAAAAATTGATAATAAATCATCATATTAGAATGATTTCTGAAAGATCATGTGACACTGAATCCTGGAGTAATGATGCTGAAAATTCAGCTTTTGATCACAGGATATAAATTATATTTTAAAGTATATTAAAATAGAAAACCATTATTTTAAATTGTAATAATATTTCACAATTTTACAGCAAATAAAATGAGGTAATTTGGTTGCCATTATCTGACCAGGAAGGACTGATTTATGGATGTAAATGATCATTTAAAGAAGGTTTCAGCAGCTTGAGAACCACAGCAGAAGTTCCTCTGGGAAAGAACAGTGTGTCGCTCTAAAACAGAGGTTTTGCTGTATTGTTTTAGCCAGCTAACATGAGCCTGGAGGCGGCCCGCGGCCTTTACACACACACACACACACACACACACACTATTACTGGCCATCCTGTTTGTTTGAAACTCTCCATCGAGTCCAACAGCAGCATCCAGCTGGATTCAACTCTGTTTTAGGCATGACATGAACTTCAGAGATTTCTCCACACTCTAAACACGAGCAAAATGGAATCCTCATTATGACTTTTGTTGAATATGGCCTTATAAACAGCCCATTAGTTGCATTAGTTTGACTTTTTCCAATCATATGCTACTTACAATCATCTATCTGATCACGCATCTTCATGTCAGAGCAGGATCTCGTCCTTCGCCTCCAGTGCGGCGCAAATATGTCAAAGCATCATGTCCCGGCATGGAGATAATTACCGAGCCTTCTACAAAGGGAATTGTATTATGAGGAGATCAGCCCTCGTCTGAGCCAATGCCACGGAGAGCAGTTATTTTGGAGGCCGTGGTCTTTTTATAGAGGAAGTCAATACTGAGCCCGAAGCTCCTGCGCTGGCTAAATTTAGGTGGATCTTTGTTTGATACCATTGACTTTATACTGAAAATCCCCCGGTAAATGCAATGCAATCAAAATATAATACAATACCAGACAGATTTGGTAACAGGATTTTTTTTTGTGTGCGTGTGTCGGCTGGTCAAAAAAGGAAAATTAATAAAACATAATCTGCGACAAGATGTCGATATAAATCTGTTGGACCAGCCTGAAGTTGGAAACCTTGCCAGAACCAGCTGTAAAGCAACATACGATCAAAGTGAAATCTCTCGAGTCCACTGTGCTTAGCTGCATATTAAAACATCAAATATGTTCGGATCGGCTGTGATTGTGTTGCGCAGCATTTTTGCTTCAAGTGTGCATAGAAAAATTAATCATATATCTGGATAAGACACAGTTTTGTTGTTGCACTTTGGGTTCTCATTCAAGAAACACAAGCACAATTTCAGTGTAAATCAATCATAAAAACCATTCTTGCATAAATGCTCACTGTAGCCAAAGTTTTTAGGTCATGTGACTAAAATTCTCTCAGATGACTGGCTACTTTAACCTCTCATTTGCATTTGTATTTTGCACCAATTTGCCTGAAAGTGACATTTGGACCTTCAACCCGTTGAACCCCAGTGAAGTCCACTATATGGAGAAAAATCCTGGAATGTTTTCCCTCAAAAACCTTCATTTCTTTTACACTGAAGAAAGAAAGACATGAACATCTTGGATGACATGGGGGTGAGTAAATGATCAGGAAATTTGAATTCTGAAGTGAACTAATCCTGCTCTATCACCAATTGTTTTTCGCAATATTCCAATTTTGCGCATATAAATCAGACGTAAACATAAATACTGATATGAATGCGATAAGCGGAACTTATTTCTGTGTTAATAACCCGTAAAACTTGTTGCTTTGAAACAAATACGTCAATTTACGCAAGAATAGTTTGAACGATTTACACAGATATTCATTTTGCTTGTGTTTCATGCACCTATTGTGTGTGTGTGTGTGTATATATGCTGACAAAGACTTCATTTAAATATTCAAAGGTGCATGAATAACTCCAGCTGATAATGTAAAATTGTTGCACACACACACACAAACGACCATAAACGCACACGAGAGGGTGTGTGGGGTGAAAGCAGCGCTCTGCATTACCTCTGCAGCCCAAATTAGACTCAACGACACATATTTATTATTCACACTTTCTCAAAACTCATTTTCAGTGGGCATGAATTATTTAGCAGTTTTCCAAGCAAAAGGCGCCTTTTGATTAAACGGCGCCCCAGATAACCTCACGCCCTACACACACTTACACACACACACACACAGTGGAGATGTAGCCATGCCTTCTCAGGGCGAGCGAAGACGATAAAAACAAGAGACGGAAGGGGAAAATAAACCACAGCCGTGGGCGCGTTCGTTACTGTAGGTGGACGTGACGGTTTTGGCAGCGGAGTGTCGCCCGTGTGGCCTGTGGAAACTCACCGCATTGCTCTCAGTGCAATTTTGTACGCCAGTTCGGCATCGTGAGGTAGGAGGCATGTGAAGAGATACTTGGCAAACGTGTGCATCGGAACGCTCTCTCTGTAGATGAGCTCTCCCAAACCACTGTAGGGCCCACCTGCAAGAGAAAAACACTGCGTGAGACATCCACAAACAGTTGCATTTATCTGAACACCTTTGACCTAGATATTTATTTGAAGCCCCCTTATGATATTTGATGCACATGAGCAATAAAACCCTGATATGATACTGAAAAAGCATTTTATTTATTTACGATTTTGTCGAACTGTTCCATAATAAAAAAAATTAAAAAAATTCTGACTATTATTTTATGTCAGGCTTTAGTTAATATATCAATTTAACAACACATTCATATTTTCATGGTTCTCTGATGTTGGATATTGATCACATGACATGCAAAATATTGCATGTATTAAATATGGAGAAGTGTGATTGATGACTTCAATAAAGCTATTGTATGATTTCAGAAGATAAAACATGCAGAAGGTGTGAGATGTGGTTAGAAATGCACAGATTTGTTGGTACAAACAGAGTGAGAAAGAAACGCCTTAGGAGGTTCCTGTTTCTCCTCACAATCAAGTGATGCACACACACCCAAGATACCCTTCTGCGTGACACATCAAAATCACATAAAGTGCCATGAACCTAGCAGGTAATTGCATTGTACTTCAAATACCACCATGCATATCGCCATTGTTTTTTCTCTAACATTATAGTTCGGCTGTAGGTCAGAACGCACATGGATAACATCCTCTCTGAAGAGCGGCAAGTAATGCTATCCAGACGAACACACATATAGCAGGCTGAGATGGGCTTGTGGTGTTTCCGGGGCGAGTTCTGCATCGTGGGTAATCTGCTTACAGATCGTTTTACGGACCCTCCCCCCTCCTCATCCACAAACCAGATGAAAACCACACGCCCACTTTCAAGAGCGCAGGCCTTTTTTCACACTTGCCTACAATATAAACTGTGATGCTAGAAGCCATATGTGAGAGCTTAGCTTCCCTGTCATTAGATTATTTGTGACTGAGAGCGCAGAGACCACAAGCCACTTCACAAATACACACGGACATACAAACCGACACCGACACAGTAACCAAACTAAGCATTCATACGTGCTGCCTACATAGGCAGCATCTTCTTAACCAAAATAAAACATCATATGTGATGCTCTATATAGTCAGAGACTCACAAATAATCCTTCTCATGTGAAGTGCATGAGAGACTTAAACGGTTAAAATGTATAAAAATACATATTGCACACAAATATTTGTTCAGATAATATATAAATTATTACAATTAAATTAAATATAATCAACTAATTAGCCATCAAGAATTCATTTTTATACTCAGCTTGCGGCAATGCCTCTGCATGCAGTGCGGCCTCTTTTCTAAATTAAACATGTATACTGCAGAGGGAATGCAATCCCAGAATGCCTTGTGCAAGCTTTGAGAGAAAAAAAAAACATTTAAGATGACTATATATTTCATTACTAAGTGCATATAAAAAAACAGCACAAAAATAATGGGTAAAATTTATTTTGACTGTATTTTCATGCTTATTAGAGCATCAAGTTGTTATCTTAAGTGACATGGTAATGTCTTTCAAGGGATTATTTATTTGGGGCAAGATCAACTCCTATCTACATGAATGGGGGAATACTGAAATGTAGGGATGCACTGGCCGATATCAATAACCGATAAATATTGAAAGCCGATAACCGATATTTTAGGCAATAAATCTAAATAAAAAATTTTTATATAATTTTTCAGAGCCTGATTACAAAAACAAATGTTTCACCATTAAAAGCCATGTCCCAATCACAAAATTATAATGTTCTCATTATATTATTATGTAGCCATATGACAGACTTGCACTGTACATTGCACTGTATTTTCCTTTTCAAAGTGATTTCAATCTCAAGCAATTCAAAACCATCATGATGAACAGTTTCGCATCTGAAGAGTCTCAGCTGAAGGAAAATCCATTATTTATCGGCTTTAATATATCTGCCAAATTTTCTTATCGTGCCGATAATGAAACATTAACATATATACGGCCGATACCGATATGGTGGCCGATATATCATGCATTCCTACTGAAATGTAAAACAATTGCTCACCAAATTCACATTTAAATAACATATTTGACAGATCATCACTAAAATTAAATGAACATATATCAGCCGATACCGATATGGCTGCCGATATATCATGATGCTGAAATTTGTGCTCACCAATTCACATAAAAAAAAAAAAAAAAAACTTATTAGACAGTTCATTTAATATTGATCATATCAGCCGATGCCGATATTGTGGCTGATATATCATACATCCTTACTGTAATGTAAAAAAAATTCTTACCAAATTCACATTTAAATAACATATTTGACAGATCATCACTAAAATTAAATGAACATATCAGCCGATACCGATATGGCTGCCGATATATCATGATCCCAAATGAAATTTGTGCTCACCAAATTCACATAAAAAAAAAAAAAAATATCATTTAATTTTAGTGATGATCATATCAGCCGATGCCGATATTGTGGCTGATATATCATACATCCTTACTGTAATGTAAAAAAAATTGCTCACCAAATTCACACATTGACAGATCATCACTAAAATTAAATGAACATATCAGCCGATACCGATATGGCTGCCGATATATCATGATCCCACCTGTTGTGCTCACCAAATTCACATAAAAAAAAAAAATTATATGTTCATTTAATTTTAGTGATGATCATATCAGCCGATGCCGATATTGTGGCTGATATATCATACATCCTTACTGTAATGTAAAAAAAATTCCTCACCAAATTCACATTTAAATAACATATTTGACAGATCATAACTAAAATTAAATGAACATATATCAGCCGATACCGATATGGTGGCCGATATATCATGCATCTCTACTGAAATGTAAAAAAAAAAAAATTGCTCACCAAATTCACATTTAAATAATATATTGGACACATCACTAAAATCTGATGCTTAAATGCTGCTTATGCTCAAATAGCATTAAAAAAGGTTGGTAAAGCCAATGAGCATGTAGAGTCCCAAGTGTATCTCAGGACACTGACTGTTTCTTCGGGAGCTTCTAACGGTAGCTGCAGTTACGCTATGACGTTACCATTTAAAATTATTCTGCCATATTGCATGTTGCACGCTCTTCCATTCATAGTACTATGAGTGAACTGTTCAAGTGAACTTTAGTATCTGCCTATGTAGCCACCAGTAGACAGGAAGGCAGCTCACTAGGCTTGCAACAGGGCTACAGTCACGTCTTGCTAAAGATACTGACTAAAAACACACACGCGGAACAGCTGAGCATGCTAACTCTATTACAGCGTGTGCTAGAAGGGGTGGCGTGCTCTGGATGTCTCTCAGTGTGAGAACGCTCTTGTTGTTTTGATGGATTTTCACATTTGGCCAGAACTCCCCCAAACCCCGTAGCCAATAGAATGCGTGCCTTTCTGTTTATTGTGCCCCCGTCACGCTCTTGGCATATGCTGGGTGGAGGAATCCACACAGCGGGGCCAGTTTATCAGTTCTCTTCATTCTTTCAAAACAACCCAGTGGCGTTCAGAGGCGGCTCTGTAGGCAAAGACCGTTTCGTTTTACTCCCAACACCAGCCGAGAGAGAAACAAACAACCTCATCCACCACAGAGCACTTTTACACATGCCGAACAACGCTCTGAGGGAAATGTAACTTAATGGAGGCTGAAACTTTGTTAAACTAGGAAAACAACTGAAGAAAACAAGAATGGTCCTTGCCTCTGCAAAACGCGCCTTGATGTTGAAGTTAGCCTCACAACTTTCCAAGCTTATCCACTGCTAATGTTTCTGAATGGTTTCTAGGGCATTGCTAAGCTGTTGTAGGTGGTAAAGAGTCAGTTGCCAAGGTATTCTTAGTGGTTACAAAGGGCCTTGATAAGTAAACAACCACAGAATCCCTTTGCAACTAAATCAGAATACCCTTGCATTGCCTAACAACTGAAATATCCATGATGTTGTGATCCCTACATATGTTCGCTTAGAAACATGCTGATGTTTTCCTTATGTTTAGTAAATATTTAATTCAATGTATCTTTATATGCTTATTGGACTATCAACTTTTGGAGGGTCACGTTCCTGGGTTTTTCTCCCATACTAATTAAACAACTAAATAAAGGTCTTTAGAATTACTAGGATCTTCCAATCAGGTGTGTTGGAGCAGGTTGTAGCTAAACTCTGCAGAAATGCAGCCCTCAAGAAGCAGGATTTTGACACCTTTTCGTCAATAGCATGTGCTATACTTGAGCAGATTTTTTTGAGCAAGTATTTGGCTAGATATTCAGCTGACGCATTAGGAAATCAAATGCACCCATTCCAGAATTGTCCAAATTACTTCCTCAGGCTATTGATATCTTTCAGCTTTAGTTAATGAAAAACCAAACAGCATTGCCACGGATCCCACCAGTCGCACCGTAAATCTGCAAAAGCGCCAAGACTTACCCTCTAACAGGAAGACAGCTTGCTTGCGGAAGATCTTGACCAGGGTATCATCCAGGTCCACTTCCTGCAGTTTGGCGATCAGGTGCTCCTCGTTGCGGCACACCTTCTCTTGGGCGTACAGTCCGTCGGGCATGATTCTCTGCTGACCCAGTCCCATCAGGGCCGTTTCCACCGCCAGGGCCAGGTATGACTCACCCTCCTCCAAGAATCGGCGCGTGGACGGAAACAAGTGCAGCTCGCTGTGCTTGCTCGAGCTCATTGTGCTAGCTGCAGAGGGTGAGAAACAGAAAGCACGTAAGAAACTGGGAGGTGGTGACACCTCCAGAGTTAACCACTGTAGTGAGACCTTCCTCCCAGGCACTGGTTCTTAGACAGGTCTTGTTGTATAATGAGGCACCAGAGAGGAACTCTGCCTGGTCTAATGAAGCAGCTCAGCCAGATAGGGCATAAGACAAGGCATGCTCAATTAGGCTCCTGAGTGACTGAGGTAATACTCTGTACCCTGGACTCGCAAATGCATTGGATGGTTCAGGCATCACATTCATATCTGTGAGAAGGTGCGAAATGCTGTTGGATGTGACGAGGCCCAAGCTGTATTTAGAAACTAGGAGAGAAAGACAGACAGACTAAGCCCCTGCTCTTCACTCTTCACTGATCTCCAGCTACGTGGCCGCCAACTCCGACTTGCAGCTCTGAGCCTCGCAATCCTTCCAACCAATCCAGCACCAAATCCAGCTTTTTAATTGGCTACAATGGAGTCGATTGGAAAGGCTGGTTTTTGTGCAGAGGATTGGCCCCTTAACACCAATCAAAAGGCTGTATTTACTGCAGAGGCTGAATATGGTGCTAAGGATTGACGCCTCATCCAGTCTTTCAACTTATCCTTAGCACCAAATCCAGCCTTATAATTGGCTGAGAAATCGATCCTTCAGGACTAAACCCAGTCTTTTTATTGGGTGTGAGGAACTGATGCTTTGAATTCAATCAAATGGCTGGATTTGGTGCTTGGGAGTCAGTCTCTGAACCAAATCAAGCCTTTTGATTGGCACCAAATTCAATCTTCTAATTTACTAAGATGTTATCCATAAGGACTACCTGTTGATTGATTGAAAATCTGAATTTTGTGCTCATAATCAGCCGATCAAAAAGGCTGTTTTAGTGCCAAGGGTTCGACCTCCGCCAATTAAAAGGCTGGATATGGTGCTGAGGATTGACTCCTCAACCAGTGTTTTGATTGGCTATGAGTTCCTTTCACCAGGTTCCTTTAAATGGCTGAGAGGTTGATCCCTTAGCACCAAATCCAGCCTTATAATTGGGTGAGAAGTCGATCCTTCAGGACTAAACCCAATCTTATTATTGGGTGTGAGAAACTGATGCTTTGCATTCAATCAAATGGCTGGATTTGGTCCTAAGGAGTCAGTCCCTCAGAACCAAATCAAGCCTTTTGATTAGCACCAAATTCAATCTTTTGATTTACTAAGAGGTTATCCATAAGAACCACCTGTTGATTGATTGAAAAGGCT
Organism: Culter alburnus; assembly: GCA_028476615.1. Lineage (NCBI taxonomy): Eukaryota > Metazoa > Chordata > Actinopteri > Cypriniformes > Xenocyprididae > Culter > Culter alburnus. The sequence continues at coordinate 279,581 of JAOTNS010003476.1, read as the reverse complement.
GAATTTTGTGCTGATGACTGGAACTTCAGCCAATCAAAAGGCTGTTTTAGTGCCAAGGGTTCGACCTCCGCCAATTAAAAGGCTGGATATGGTACTGAGGATTGACTCCTCAACCAGTGTTTTGATTGGCTTTGAGTTCCTTTCACCAATTCCTTTAACTGGCTGAGAAGTTGATCCCTCAGCACCAAATCCAGCCTTATAATTGACTACAATGGAGTCAATTGGAAAGGCTGGTTTTTGTGCTGAGGATTGGCCCCTTAACCAATCAAAAGGCTGTATTTACTGCAGAGGGATCAACATCTCAGCCAATTAAAAGGCTGAATATGGTGCTAAGGATTGACGCCTTAATTAGCTTTGAGAAACTTATCCTTAGCACCAAATCCAGCCTTATAATTGGCTGAGAAGTCGATCCTTCAGGACCAAACCCAGTCTTATTATTGGGTGTGAGGAACTGATGCTTTGCATTCAATCAAATGGCTGGATTTCATGCTAAGGAGTCAGCCCTCAGAACCAAATCAAACTTTTTTATTAGCACCAAATTCAATCTAATTTACTCAGAGGTTATCCATAAGGACCACCCGTTGATTGATTGATTGATTGAAAAGGCTGAATTATGTGCTGATGATTGGCCTTTTACCCAATCAAAAGGCTGTTTTAGTGCCAAGGGTTCAACCTCAGTGATATGGTGCTGAGGATTGACTCCTCAGCCAGTGTTTTGATTGGCTATGTGTTCCTTGGCTAGGTTGATCCCTCAGCATCATCAGTCTTTTTATTGGCTGTGAGGAACCAATTTGGTGCTAAGAGGTTGGTCCCTTAGAATCAAATCCATCCTTTTGATGGATTTGATGCCTCATCATTTGATTGGCAGTGAGGAATTGAACCTAAAAACAATTCTACCCATCTGATTGGCTGGGCGTCCAAGCTTTTAATTGGCCATACTGAGTCATTCCCTCAGGTTTCTGTAATTGAGATTCCACTATGCAAACACGGGGATAAAATAAGATGCAATTTGCATAAGGGCCTAAAGATATGCTAAGATTAAAACAAGCTTCATAAAAGGAATTTTGAGCAAACCCCTCCCTTAAAACCTTGAAAGACACAGCAAACAGGCCATGTATTAAAAAAAACACATCAAAAAACCCTGGATTTCTGATCGTTCATATCGTTATTATTTTAACAGCAAAGTGAATCTAGGGCTCCATGTTCTTGGTTACACATTAATACCAATGGTGACTCATTTGGGGCTAATAATGAGAAACATCATAATGTTTTAATGATGCCTCTTTGGACCTGTGCAGATGGCTCCGGGAGGATTCAATGTCCTAATCAAAAATGAGCGCAAAAAGGGAAGCTCGAGGCTTCACACCTTCTTTTATTCTGCAATCCCACTACCAAATCTCTTTATTTCTCTTTCACTAATAAACTCAAAGTTCAAAGCCAACCACAGAGATAGGGAAGCCTAAAGGAAAGCCTTGTCTACTCATGGATTAACTCTCTTCCCTAGCAGGAAGCCCTAGACTGGAAGCTGGGGAATTAGGATGGATACATCAGGCAAGTTATTGCTCCTGCATAGTCCACTGATATCAGGTGTCATGCAAAATCCTGTTCCTATCAAAATCCCGTTTTAGACCATAGGGTTCCTAATCAGCTATAAAGTTTGTTTGCATGCACACTAGGCTCATGGCTCAATGTTATCCATCTTGAGACGGGCGATCGCACCTATGCTTTCTGATGCCAACCAGAATGGGCATGAGCCCAAAGGCAAACAATAACGTATAATTGCAGCACCATGTTCTCTGATTGTGATACAGTCATCTCTCCAATCAAAGCTCATGAATAAGAGATGGGAACAGAAAACATTAAAATTAAAAGTGCATTAAAAATGCAGCAGGGAAGAAGAAAGTTACGACATTTAGGCTCAGATAAAAGAGACTTACGATTTACTCTTAATATATACCATATCTTTTTAATCAGAGTCTAAAGTAGTAGTGAAAGTAGTGAGGTTAATTCAAGAGACAGTTCTATGGTGGTCTAAAAACGTGCTGAAACCCCCATTGCAAATGAATTTTGTGTCCATAATAAAGCAAAAACGATGTTCCTTTATGTAGATTTTAGGCATGGAGCACATGACACATGTTTACATTAACAGTTTTTACTGTAAATATTACAGTGGACGCTTAAGACGCCTGACACTCTAACAGTTTCAGCGAGTTCGTAAAAACACTGTAAATAACATGACTCATAAAGACTGTGATGTTCTACAGCATCTCGCGTCCCAGTACCTGAGAAATCTAGGAACCCTCCCTGCGAACCGTCTTCATCCCCGCGACCCGTTTCCATCAGCGTGCTGAAAAGCGTTCCGATGGGGTCCAAAGGGTGTCCGACCCATCCTTCTAGATTAGTGATGGACGTCACCCCTTTATGAAGCAGATCTAGAAGGAGAAGAAGATAAAAGGGTTTGTTTTTGGATGCTTTTTTAAAGGTAAACACTCTTTTTGACCTTATATGGTACCTTGTTATTGCAAAAATGCAGGAAAGCATCTGCGCATCTATCCCAGAATCAGGGTTAACTAAAACTATTAAAAACAATTCTGTTAATTGAAATAAAATAAAATAAAATAAAATAAAATAAAATAAAATAAAATAAAATAATAAAATAAAATAAAATAAAATAAAATAAAATAAAATAAAATAAAAAAATAAAATATAAATTAGTTGAAAAACTTAAACTAAACTAAAATTAGAAATGTTGTCTTGGCAATAAACTGAAATAAGTTTACGTTGAATTGCTAAAATTATTAACTGGAAATAAATACAAACTAAAACGAACAAAAACGAACCTAAATAGCAATATTAAAAAAAAAATTATAATAAAATGACAAAAGCACATAACAAAATGACAATTTTTTTTTTAACTAAAATTAACATGAAAACTAAATCTATATAAATAAAAGCTAATTCGAAATATTATTAAAAATATAATAAAAATAAAATAACACTGCCAAGAATGCACTTTAACAAACTCGGCTAATATTTTCAACCAAGATGGCCGACAATTTAATTCAGTACTGTCAAGCATTGATAGAAAAGCACAATTTTACTCAACATTTGTGTGCCATTTATACATTTTTTTGTGCTTATTAGGGTATTGGGTCATCATTAAAATGAATTAGAGTATGATTTATTCTAATAATGATCCAATACCCTAATAAGCGCAAAAAAAATAATAAATAGCACAAAAATGTTCATTCTAACAGTTGATTCTTGAGTCACGTGACCCCCAGAATGCATCGCAAAGAACTTTTATCCAAGATGGCAGATGAATCGAGAGAAATTATAATTATAATACAGAAACAAATACATAACATATTGATAGAAACAGCACACCAACCAAGAGACAAAACCACACCTGCAGTCTGACTTTGTGAGGCGAACAATGGAAGACTGTGATTTCCTATAACATCTGTCTCTCGTGGAAATCACTGACACTAGTGTTTTACATAAAGCCCAGGACCGGGCCATAGAGCCGCCTCATTTGAATAATATGAATTATGCGTGGGCACTTTCACCACAACAAGTAGTCATTTGCATTTAAATGCAATTGACCTGAGCCCTGCTGGCCATGAGTGGACATTCAGCTCTCGTGAAGAGCAGTGCTGCATGAAACCGTTACCTGGCCATTAGATACTGAGACGCAGAGCACAGGCACACGGTGCTGAAAAGATAATTGGGTAACAATGCTGCCATTTTTGGCCTTTTTGGCACTGTTAGTGATACAGATAACAGCAAAAGCACAGGAAATGATTCAGAGAACATGTCAGATTCAAAATGCATGTGATTTGTATCATTAAAGTGCCTGCAAGTAATTCATTTTCAACAAAAATGGGTGATTTCTGGCAATGTAAGTGACTGCTGACAATGCAATGAGGGTCTGTCCACACTAAAAAAAAAAAAAATGTCTTAACCGGATACAATGCATTATGCATCAATGCAAGTCAATCAAAAATCACAGTCAATCAGAAGAGCATGTGGGCAGAGTCTCTCTGCAAGCGCACTGCACTCGCAACCAAGTGGATAAGCATATAATCAAATCCATAAATATGACACCATTTTAACATCATTAAAAATACATACTGAGTTACTGAAACAATCTTTGCCAGACACCAGGGAATACCGTTTCCATGAAAGGGTGTACATGGTCTGCAACAATGCTTAGGTAGATGGTTCGTGTCAAAGTAACATCCACATTAACTTCTTGAGCAATCTGAGCTACAGTAGCTCGTCTGTTGGATCGGACCACACGGGCCAGCCATCAATGAGCTTTGCCGTCCATGACCCTGTCGCCGGTTCACCACTGTTGAACCACTTTTGATAGATACTGAGCACTGCAGACCGGGAACACCCCACAAGAGCTGCAGTTTTGGAGATGCTCTGACCCAGTCGTCTAGCATCACAATTTGGTCCTTGTCAAACTCACTCAAATCCTTACGCTTGCCCATTTTTCCTGCTTCTAACACATCAACTTTGAGGACAAAATGTTCACTTTCTGCCTAATATATCCATGCCGTGATGAAGAGATGATCAGTGTTATTCACTTCACTGTCAGTGCTCATAATGTTATGCCATACACACAACACACATATATTAATCACGATTAATCGATTTGACAGCACTAGATATGATGCATTATGCATTGCAGCAACTTATAATCAAACACTTTCCCCGACCGGATGTTCATTTTTAGCTGCAAGAAACCAATCTGACAAGCAGTACATTGCATTTGTCATGAGTGTTCAAAAACACTCATGAGTTTCTAACTCACCTTTCTTGTGGTTTCGGAAGAGCTCCAGCTGTTTCTGCTGCTGCCGGCGCAGGGTGTTGACGATGGCGATGGCCAATCGCAGTGCTTCCCGTGGGTAACCGTGAGATCTCAGTGCATCTACTCTGGCGCAGGCCGTAGGGACGTGTTCTGCGAGAGAAACCCCCAAAAAATCCTTCAGTAAACCTCAGATGAGCACAACAGAAACATATTCACCCGCACGCAAAAGGCTAGCAGGGACAGAAAATAAAAATTCCTTTCATTTAGTTCAGAAACTCTTGTTCTCGCTCCATATAAAGCCTCCATTCATTGCTTTTCATCTTAAACTCGCTCTCCTTTTTTTCTTAATGCTATAGAACTGCATAACACAAAGAGGCGAGTCAAGCAAACGTCTTTTTCCGGCCGAGCCGCTCACCGTGCCACAGGGGCCATCCGCGAGAGTCAAAGAGCGAATTTTCAGTGTTGTCATGGTAACAGTAGTTGGTGTAGAGGTCGTCGTTGATAATGTGCTGTAAGTGGCTGTCTTGCCAGTGGAGATCGCATGCCTCGATGGCTCGCGTGAAAACCGTCCGGTGGGGCCGGGTGCCCGAATCTGAGGACGAAAGAGGAGGAGGAGGAGAGACAGGGAAAAGGGAAAGGAAATTGCTCTGTCATTCTCAATGCTAGCTCTGAGAGCGAGGCCCGCGGGGGCCTGTCAGTCAGGGGCAAACAGTAAAACCTTCGGAAATAAGTCCGTAGATTAGTGCAGCGAGCTGAACTGTCATTCACAGGTGCTGCAGATACCGGCACGACTGCTGCAAGGTGGCTTTACATACTACAGCCGGCCGACAGAGCTGTTATACATTATTATATCAAGCCTTTTGGCAATATTTGATACATACAGAAAGTAAGTAAACAAGTAAAATGCTACGCAGGGACTTCCGTAATTATATTTATGAGTGATAACACCAATGAATCAGTGAATTAGATTTTTCTTCTGCTCACCAAGGCTGCATTTATTTGATCAAAAATACAGTATTATTGTGAAATAATTATTAATAATATTAGCTGCTCAAGAAACATTTTATATTATTATCAATTAGAGCTGTACGATTCTGGATAAATTGAGAATCAAATTTTTTTTTCTTTCAAATAGAGATTGTGATTCTCCCACAATTCTGAACAGACAACTAAATAAAATTATTTACTAGAAGTTTTGACAGAATGTTAATTGCTATTAAAAAGGGTTTAATTTGAATGAATCATTAAAAAAAATGTTGATTGAATGAGTCAATGACTCACTCATAAATATTTCTCTTGCTTCTTTACTGGATGAATCAGCATTTTTGAACTAATCTGTTGAATGAATGATTCAATGACTCACTCAAAGATTTCTCTTGCTTCTTTACTGGATGAATCAGCATTTTTGAACGAATCTGTTGAATGAATGATTCAATGACTCACTCATAAAGACTTCACTTGCTGCTTTACAGGATGAATCAGCGTTTTTTTAAACAAATCTCTTGAACAAATTATTCCATGACTCACTCATACATACTTCACTTGCTGGATGAATCAGCATTTTTGAACAATCTCTTGAATGAATGATTCATGACTCACTCAAAGACTTCACTTGCTGCTTTACAGGATGAATCAGCGTTTTTTAAACAAATCTCTTGAACAAATTATTCCATGACTCACTCATATATACTTCACTTGTTTTATTAATTGATGAATCAGCATTTTTGAACAAATCTCTTGAATGAATGATTCAATGACTCACTCAAAGATTTCTCTTGCTTCTTTACTGGATGAATCAGCATTTTTGAACAAATCTCTTAATGAATGATTCAATGACTCATAAGACTTCACTTGCTTCTTTACTGGATGAATCAGCATTTTTGAACAAATCTCTTAAATGAATGATTCAATGACTCACTCATAAAGACTTCACTTGCTGCTTTACAGGATGAATCAGCGTTTTTGAACAAATCTCTGGAACAAATTATTCCATGACTCACTCATATATACTTTACTTTTTTTATTAATTGATGAATCAGCATTTTTGAACAAATCTGTTGAGTGAATGATTTAATGACTCACTCATATATACTTCACTTGTTTTATTAATGGATGAATCAGCATTTTTGAACAAATCTGTTGAATGAATGATTCAATGACTCACTCATAAAGGTTTCTCTTGCTTCTTTACTGGATGAATCAGCATTTTTGAACGAATCTGTTGAACAAATTATTCCATGACTTGTTCATAAATAATTCACTAGTTTTATTACTGAATGGATGAATCAGCATTTTTGAACAAATCTGTTGAATGAATATTTCAATTACTCACTCAAAGACTTCACTTGTTTTATTACTAGATAAATCAGCATTTTTGAATGAATCTGTTAAATGAATGATTCAATGACAAATAATTTTAACGTCACACCACTTAGTGGCGTAACAATGTAATCGATACAATAGTTTTTTGAAGCATCAAGTTACTTTCAAAAGGCGATTTGCTCTATTTTGATCAATGTTGCAACCAGATATAGAAAATAGAAATCTTTTGTAATAGTGTAAATGTCTTTACTGTCACATTTGATCAATTTAATGCATCCTTGCTGAATATTATAATTTCTTCAAAAAAATATTTTCAAAGGTAGTGTAAATTAATAACACTTAAACACATTTTTTTTTTTTTATTGTCAACAATACATATACACTATATCATAAATATTTAATCTATTCACCCCACCTTAGTGCAAAATCTCTAATTATATCTATACAACCTCCAACTAGTCTACAGCCCATTCATACCCAAAATACCCCTGCCTTAGGAAAGGGGAAGTCATTTCTCAGCAATTACCTGTCTGGAGCATGAATATTTATAACAAAACACATCATAAAGTCTCTGCAGACGTTGTCGCCTCACTATAAAAGACCTGACTAATCGAAAAGTTTCAATAGAGCTATTTCCCCCCGCCCCGACCCTCGCTTTTGCCCAGAGTTATGATTAGCACAGCAAGGACAAAAGCCAGGGAGGAAGTACTGAACCGCTGTTATTAGGGGCATTCCATTAGTCACACAAAGCCTAATAAAAGGGGCGCACGGAGGCACGGTTGATTAAAACACCCACCATCATCATCGCCTTGACACACACACACACACACACTTACCTTGGTTGCCGTGAGCACCCTGAGGCAAGGCATTGGTTAAATTGGGCAGCTCGTTGCCGTGGTTACCGTCCTCCAAGGGACACACGTCCACACTGTTCCACTTCTTAAGCTGCCTGAGCCAAGCGGCCTTCTGTTCCGTCTTACAGTGGGGGTTCAGAACGATACACATCCACAAGGCACCTGGAAAAGACAGGCAGCGTCAACACAAAGACGTATGGAGAAATATGGAGGGAATTCTTCTTCCCAGATAAGAAACAGACCATCTAGGCCTCACCAAAGAGGCTCAGACCAGACGGAGAACTTCATTATATCTGACAGACAAACAGATAAATAGGTCAGCTGACTGCTCTACTGAACGCGCTGACGTTTAACACAGACAAACGACCTCCGAGTGTGCTGTAGCCTTAAGACGAGCTCGTCCAATCATGTCTCTTATGCTCGACTTTACATTTGATGGTAATGAAGAAATACTGAGACACTAATGACAGCAATTTCTCAGAATTAGCATCATATATTTTTGCTCATGTCTAATGAAGATGACAAGGAATGAATGCAATCTTTGATTGGATGAATAACCAGATATGATCCATCTATCCATCTCTATATATCCATCCATCCATCTCTATATCTATTCATCCATCCATCTCTATATATCTATCCATCTATCTCTATATCTATTCATCCATCCGTCTATATCAATCCATTTATCCATCCATCTCTATATCTCTCAATCCATCCATCCATCCATATCTATATCCAACTCCATATCTATATCTATATATCCATCCATCCATCTATATTTATCCATCCCATCCCATCCCCATATAGATGTATCTATCTCTCTCGATCTATTCTATCTCTCCATATCCTCCCTCCATCTATCTCCATCATATATCTCCATATCCATCCATCGTATCTATCTCTCCATCTATACTACGATCCATATCATCCATCCATCCATCCCGATCTCTCCTATCCTCCATCGATCCTCCATCAATCTGTATCTATCTCTCCATCTATATCCTCCATATCATCCATCCATCCATCCATCGCTCCAGCCTATATCTATCTCATCCATATCCTCTATCTATCCATCTATTCCTTCATCCATCCATCTATATCAATCCATTTATCCATCCATCTCTTATCTCTCAATCTCTCGCCATCCATCCATCTGTTATCATCGCTCCATCTATATCCATCTCTCCATATCATCCATCCATCTCTCCTCTATCTCTATCTCTCCATATCCATCCATCTCTCCATCTATTAATCTATCTCTCCATATCCATCCGTATCTTTCCATATCCCTCCCTCCATCTATCTATCTCTCCAGCTATATCATCTCTCCATCATCCATCCATCCATCCCTCTCTCTCCATATCCATCCCTCCATCCATCCTCCATCCATCCTCCCATCTCTATATATCTATCTATCTATCCATCTATTCATCCATCATCTGATATCAATCCATTTATCCATCCATCTCTATATCTCTCACTCTCCATCCATCCATCCATCTGTATTCATCTCTCCATCTATATCCATCTCTCCATATCATCCATCCATCTCTCCATCTATATCTATCTCCATATCCATCCATATCATCCATCCATCCGTATCTCTCCATATCCATCCATCCATCGCCCAGCTATATCTATCTCTCCATATCATCCATCCAGCCATCCATCCTATCTCCTCCATATCCATCCATTCCATCCATCCATCCCCGCATCATCTCTCCCTATCTATCTTCCATATCCATCCTATCATCCCCTCCATCCATCCCATCTATATATTTCTCCATATCATCCATCCATCTATCCATCCATCTATCTCCCCATATCCATCCATCATCTATCTCTCCAGCTATATCTATCTCTCCATATCCATCTATCCATCTTTATCTATCTCTCCATATCCATCCCATCCATCCATCCGCATCATCTCTCCATCTATATCCATCTCTCCATATCCATCCATATCATCCATCCATCCATCCATCCATATCTATTTCTCCATATCTCCATCCATCTCTCCATCTATATCTATCTCTCCATATCCATCCATCCATCTATCTATCTCATCCCCAGCTATATCTATCTCTCCATATCCATCTATCCATCTTTATCTATCTCTCCATATCCATCATCCATCTTTATCTATCTCTCCATCCATCCACCATCTATATCTATCTCTATCTATATCTATCTTTCCATCCATCTTTCTCCCCATCTTATCTATCTCTCCAATCCATCCACCATATATCTATATCTATCTCTCATCTATATCCATCCATCCATCCATCCATCCATCCATCCATCCCTATCCATCCATCCATCCATCCTATCATCCTCATCCCATCTATATCTCTCCTATCCATCCATCCATCCATTCCCTCCTCCACCATCATCCATCCATCCATCCCATCCATCCATCCCTATCTTCATCCATCCATCCATCCTCCATCCCATCCTCCATCCATCTATATATGAATGCATATATGAAATGATTTATCCTTATGTATTTGTTTCCTTTTCATGTAAAGCACTTTGAATTACCATTGTGTATGAAATGTGCTATAAAAATAAACCTGCCTTGCCTATATCTATCTCTCCATATCAATCCATCCATCCATCCATCCGTATCCATCCATCCGTATCCATCCATCCATCCATCGTATATGGCAAATAATTGCAATTGGCTATGCTGGCAGTATTATCAACCAATAATCTCAAAAAATGTGGGCAAAAAAAGTCTACAACAGCACAATATCAGTACAAATGGCAGCAACAATTTGTAAGACAAACACTTCTGTTATTTGCAGTAATCTCATAAATCTGCTGATTAATCTGTCTGGCTGATATATCGGTTGATCGCTAGCAAAAAGGATGGCAGCCAATGAAGTTTCTACTCTATAAATAAACCAAACGCTCAAAAATCCTGATTTGAAAAAAATAATAAAAGTAAGAAAGATGACATCCATCCAGAAATACAGGCCACTTTCAAGCCAAAGAAGTTGAGCATAAAGCCCGGATCGATACGCATATGTCCCTCACCGGGCAGAGCTGCAGAACGGCACCGGCGAGCAGCCGCAACCCATGAGGTTCATTTCACCTCTAATTCATCCCATTGGCTGCATTAGGCAGTGATGTATGGAGCTTGACGCGAGCGCCATGCCATACGGATTGTGTATGATGGTTTAATCACTCCCAGAGTGCTCCACAATGACACACTGAGAATACCTGCTAGACCCAGCTGAGCGGACGAGAGCGAGAGATGGAGGAGGGGAGAAGGAGAAAACAGCGAGACGGGGGGAGAAATGAAGGGAGCGGGAGAGACAAATGTATGATGGCAGGAGAGGAATTAGATAGCGGCGAGAGAAAAGAGGGGAAGACAAAGGAGGAGAGAGAGGAAGGAAAGCAGGAGGGAGAGATGTGAGGAAATCTGGAAGAACACGGGAGGCTCGTGGGGGGATGGGACGGAGTCTCGGCTCTTTGTTTGGGCATGAAGGACAACAGACATGGAAAAGAGACGGGGAATATGTACCCCAGAGCATGGAAATCTTTGACTTTAGGAGACAGGAGTAGGTTTAGAAATCAACTAAGTATTATGGAAAGCAGAGAACAAAGGTATTTTTTTGGCTGCATAATATAATATAATATAATATAATATAATATAATATAATATAATATAATATAATTAATATAAGGTGCACAAGTTTATTTTGCAGGGAAATTATAATAAACAAATTTTAATACATACTTATATTATTATCATCTATATATTCTATTCTATTCTATTCTATTCTATTTGTTTATTAGAATAGAATAGAATAGAATAGAATAGAATAGAATAGACAGTGCACACATTTTTTTGGCTAGGAATTATAATAAATTTAATACATAATTATATTATATTATATTATATATATTATATTATATTATATATTATAATAAACTAATCTAATCTAATATAATATATGGTGCACAAGTTTATTTTGCTGGGAAAATATAATTTATAATTTATTATAAATTATAATTTGTTTATTATTATTATTATTATTTCCAGCAAAAACTTTGCACTATATTATTGTAATTTGATTTAATAAAATAAAATAATAAAAATAAAATAGGAAATATAATATATAATATAATTATAATATAATATATATAATATATGGTGCACAAGTTTATTTTGTATTAAAACAAATTTTAATACATAATTATATATTATTATATATTCTATTATATTCTGTTTATTACCATATATAATATATATAATATAATATAAATATAATATAATATAATATAATATATATATAATATATATAATAGTTTTGGCTACGAATAATAAAGTTTTAATACATAATTATATATTTATTATATATAGTTTAGTTATTGTTATAATATAATAATAATATAATATAATATAATATAATATATAATTAATATAAGGTTGCACAAGTTTTTTGCTGGGATAAAATAATAAAATAAAATAAAATAAAATAAAATAAAATAAAATAAAATAAAATAAAATAAAATAAAATAAAATAAAATAAAAAAAATATATGGGTGCATTTTTTTTGCTGGAAAATAACAATAGCAATAATATAATATAAAATAATATCTCAGAGACTTTAATGTCTCTGACAGAACTAGAGTTAGAAAATCAATCAATCAATCAAGTATTACAGAAAACCAGATTTTTATGAATTCATGACGCTTGGTTCTTGAACATCTGCATTCTTCTGTTGAACACTATACTAAAATGCTCAAGTAAAATAAGACGTCAATTTCGATGGTTTCACACAACAACAACAATCAAACAACATCCACACAAATCATATAGTCCAATTCACAAGCGAATGATTCTTATGAATCGGTTCGTTTAAATTACTCACGAATCCAGATAAAAACACACATTCAGAGTTCCATTCTAATAAATGCTTCTACAACAATATTTATGTTAAAATATTTTTTAGGCTATCTTTACAAGAATTGCTAAACGAATCCATGTCTATACCAGGCAAAAAAAAGTTTTCACCCATTTTCCAGTTGCCCATAACTTGCTGATAACTAGTTAGTTAGGCGACATCTCCAATGCTCCCAGTGAAGGGAACTTCAAGTCGATGCGTTTGCTTCCATGACACGCATTAAGGAACCAAAACCATTAAGTGGAAACAAGAATCTGTCAAAATCGGTCATCACCACCACAAATCTGTGATAAACAAGTCAGTAAATACAGACAAAACAAGACTGCAAATAATAAACACTTCAAAGTGCATGTTATGGCTAAACCAAAGCTAACCAGTCTTCACATCGTCAGCCCATTATTTCTCGTAAACTGACAGCAAAAAAACATTTACGGCAGCTGTAATTCATTACGACAAGATCACAATAATGCAAGTGTGACGTTAGGGAGGGGAGTGCGCTACATGCTAATCAAGACGCCGCTGGCTATTTAGCCCGCCATTGTCTTAAACTTGCTGGCTATATGGCTTTGTGTTTGGACAATGTGAAGGATTAGCGCTCGCTAGTGTAATTATGTCAGCTGAGAGAAGTCGTGGCCTAATTTCCAGCCTCCTCCGTCATACGTAACCTAGATGAAAAGGAGTCGCTTTCAGCACACAGGCCCCTGTGCCCAGATTAATTAAAACAATATTGAGCTTAGCCGAATAAATTCTTGCACACATGCACACACTGGCTGACTGCGTCCCTCCCCCTTCGCTCTGACCGTGTCTTTCACGGGCGTAATTTGAGCTTTCACTCCAAATCTCATCCCTGCTGTCAGCACGCCTGTCTCGAGCCGAGAGCATCCCATGGTTCCTCTCTCAGAAACACACATTTAGAAACATAGCGAATGCTCGAGCGATACGGGGCTTTCTATGAGATCGACTGCCACTAGCAGCACCAAAATAATAATAATAAACATGAAATGATATAATGAAAATTATTATTATACTACGGGGCTGTTGAGTGCTTGAATCTGATTGGTTGACGAACGTTCTGAGGTGTGCAATTATTTTTCAGTGAAAGGCACAGCTAAAGTAGTTCCAGGCAGGTCTTGATCGCATTACATGTCCATATCACTGCGGCAAATGATTTCGGCTATTTCAAAAGGTCCTGCAGCCTACAACTGCAAAAGAACCAAAACACACAATGACACCGACCAAGTAAATAAATATAGAAAACAGGATGAATCCACAAATTATTTCCATGATTTTTGGAACAAAAAAATTATTTCAGCTTTCAATTTCCTTACATTTTATATTATATTATATTATTATATTATATTATATATATATTATATTTATATTATATTATATATATTATATTATATATTTCCCATATATTTTATTATTATTATTATATTAATTATATTATATATAAATTTTATTATATTATTTTCTTAATAATACAATGAAAATTGTATTATTATTATTATTATTATATTATTTTATTTCCCATATATATACATTTTAAATTACACCATTATAATGCTTATTGTTATATTTCCAGCAAAACCTTGCACCTATATTTATTGTAATTTGATTAATACAAATAAAATAAAAAAATAAATATTTTATTATTATTATTATTATTATTATTTCCCATAATTTATATAAATGTTAATCATAATAAAATAAAATTAAAATTAAATTAAATTAAATGGGATATTGGGAAATATATTATTATTATTATTATTATCCCAAATATTATATTATATACCATTTGTTTATTATTATTATTATTATTATTATTATTATTTTCCGCAAAAACGTTTGCACCTATATATATTGTAATTGATTAATCAAAATAAAATAAAATAAAAAATGAAATGAAATAAAATGGGAATATGGGAAATATTATTAGTATTATTATTATTATTATTTTTCCCAATATTATATTATACATTTTAATTATATATTATAATTTGTTATTTATTATTATTATTATTACCAGCAAACTTTGCACCCGATAATTATATTTATTTGTTTATTATTATCTTTGATCTGATTATATTATTATAATTATTGATCATAATCAATCATATATATAATATAATATATATATAATATAATATATAATAATATACAATATAGTACACTTTACATAAGGTTCATTAGTTAAACATTAGTTAATATATTAACTAACATGATCTAACCATGAACAATACATTTATACATTAATGAAGTTAATATACAGCAATACGTTAGTTAATGAAAATACAGTTGTTCATGTTAGTTCACAATGCATTAACTAATATTAACAAGATTTTAATAATGTATTAGTAAATGTTAAATTTAACAAAGATTAATAACTGTATAAGTGTTAACTAATAACAAACTTATTGTAAAGTGTTACCAATAATATAATATAATACAATATAATATAATGAGACTTGGAGTAGGGTTAGAAATGAACAATAAAATATTACAGAAAATCAGATTTTTCATGACACTTGGTTCTTTAACATCTGCATTCTTCACTCTTCTATAATGCTCAGTAACATGAGATGTTAATTTTGTCTTCACTGGTTTTACAAAAAACAAACAAGCATCATCTGACAGTTATGAGTGAATAAACAGTGAACGCTCGAGCTATATGTGTTTTCTACGGGGCCGACGGCAAGCAGGGCGACTGCCACTAGCGGCACCAAACATAATTGCGAAAACAATGAATAAAAGCGATCCGAGACCTGCCTGATGCAAACGCGCCTTTGTTCCCCCAACAAAAGCGACCCGCTCGCAGCAGAGGGAGCGAAAGACGGATGAAGGAAGCGACGGAGTGAAGGATGCTGGGAGGGGCGAGCGTATAAATCTGGGCTGTAATCTCTCTCTCGCACTCGCTGGCAGCCGTCTCCGCCGCTCCTCATCCTCAGCCTACCTGACCGCCGGTGTCAGATTAAGTGTCCGGGATTTAATGAAATGGTCTTCGTATTATCGCGCCTGTCAGGGAGGAAGAGGAGGGGGCAGCCTTCATAACGAAGGCCTCTCCAATTACGCTGGGGCTTAGAGGGCCTGACAGGCGTAATGATTCATCTGAGAGAGAGAGAGAGGGAAGATGTGCCCCTCAGATCTCGCTCTCCTCCTCTTTTTAATGAACCAGCGTCCCTCTACGAGTTCTTCAGGGGTGGAAGAACTCCCAAAAAGGCGGCAGAGTTGAGGAGAACACCCGGAAACATGTGGAAGAAACAGAGCCTCCGCCCCGGCCAACACGTCCACTGTCTGCTTAATATTTTACATACTGAACACAAAAATACTATGGCTTAAAGTCAGCTTGAAATGCTAGTGTTTTCTTCCCTGTTGTGCCGTATATCTGAGTGAAATGCTTCGCAAACAAGAACAAATGTAGGGCGGGGCTTGATTTTGTCTGTGTGGAATTGATTGGATGGTTGTGGTTTGCTATTGGTGGATTTCATGTGAGTGACAGGTTGCCCCGCCCTGGGAAATTATAATAAACAAATTTTAATACATAATTAATTATATATTATATATCTATATATTCTATTCTATTTGTTTAATAATATAATATAATATAATATAATATAATATAATATAATATAATATAATATAATATAATATAATATAATATAATATAATATAATATAATATAATATAATATAATATATACAGTGCACAAGTTTTTTGGCTACGAATTATAATAAATTTTAATACATATTATGTATAGTATAGTATAGTATAGTAATATAGTTTATTATAATATATATAATATATAAATATAATATAATATAAGGATACACAAGTTTTTTTTCCTGATAAAATAAAATAAAATAAGGGTGCATTTTTGCTGGAAAATAACAATAGCAGCAATAATATAAATATATAAAATAAAATAAAATAAAATAAAATAAAATAAAATAAATAAAATAATAAAATAAAATAAATATAATATATACAGTACACAAGTTTTTTGGCTACGAAATTATAATAAATTTTAATACATAATTATATATTATATTATAGTATAGTATAGTATAGTATAGTTTAGTTTAGTTTATTATAATATAATATAATGTAACATAATAAATATAATACGGATACACAAGTTTTTTCCTGGGAATAAAATAAAATAAAATAAAATAAAATAAAATAAAATAAATAAAATAAATAAAATAAAATAAAATAAAATAAAATAAATAAAAAAATAAAATAAAATAAAATAAAATAAGGGTGCATTTTTTGCTGGAAAATAACAATAGCAGCAATATAATATAATATAATATAATATATCTCAGAGACTTTAATGTCTCCGACAGAACTAGAGTTAGAAAATCAATCAAGTATTACAGAATTTTTGTAAAGTATTGTTATAACAATATTTTATGTTAAAAGATTTTTTAGGCTATCTTGGGGTTATTTACAAGAATTGCTAAACAAATCCATGTCTATACCAGGCAAAAAAAAGTTATTCACCCATTTTCCAGTTGCCCAACTTGCTGATAACAAAAACACTATGGCATGAAATGGAAGCTGTGCTAGTCATTTCTTCCCTATTGTGCCGTATATCTGAGTGAAACGGCTTCGCAAACAAGAACAAATGTAGGGCGGGGCTTGATTTTGTCTGTGGGGAAATGATTGGATGGTTGTGGTTTGCTATTGGTGGATCTCATGTGAGTAACAGGTTGTCCCGCCCTGCTGCAAGAGGGAGGAGAAGATATTCTAATTCAAGATTATGAGGAACATGAATTTAAAATAATGATGTGCACGGAATTTTTTTTTATAATAAACGCTGCAATTTTCCATTAAAAAAATTGCCAATTTTGATTTCATGGTGACTAACAAACATCATAAGCTTTAAACAGATTATTTAGTGTAACTGTTTGCTTCACATCCATTCTTGTGGTATCAAAAAATGTATCCTAAATATTACATAAAGTAAAGGTTGAGTGCTTCTTTGTTTACATATCATTCAGACGCTCTCTTCCTGTCTAAGTGGGCTGTTCTTATTCAAATTAATCTGTAAACCAGGCCAGACTAATCTAGGGTACAAAATACATATTGCAAACTGCATTTCCCTTAACTCTGTGGGACGCAACATTACAAGTGTGTAGGACTTGTGTTGGTTGTGAGGCCCTATCCAGGGGCCACTCGTTAAACAGCCCACTTCCCTTTTGTGACACAAAGGGCCTCTCTTCCCCTTCCTGCAGCCTCTCCTCATCCTCCGTCAAACAAAAATGACACACAGAAGGCCTCACAGCACACAAACGCCCACTAATCTTGTTCAACCCCGCAAATTCCTTGTAGTCGCACTGTCAGCTCGGAAACAAAAGCATCGGCCCTCTAAACCTCCAGCTCTTAAAACTTTCAAACAGCTCTTTGCCTGAACTATAGAGATATGAAAGCACATGAGGCTGCATTTATTTGATCAAAAGTACAGTAAAAACAGTGAAATAGTTTTACAATTTAAAACAGCTGATTTCTATGTGAATATATTGTAAACTTTAATTTATTCCTGTGATCAAAGCTGAATTTTCAGCATCGTTACTCCAGTCTTCAGTGTCACATGATCCTTCAGAAATCATTCTAATATGATGATTTGTTGCTCAAGAAACATTTCTAACTATTATCAATGTTGAAAACTACTTCAGGTTTTTATGAAAGCTTGTTTCCACCACTAAACAAAAAAAATAAAAAAGGTAATTGCGACTTTATAACACACAATTCCGACTTTGTTACTCGCAATTCCGACTTTGTTACTCGCAATTCCGACTTTGTTACTCGCAATTCCGACTTTGTTACAATTCCGACTTGTACTCAATTCCGACTTTGTTACTCGCAATTCCGACTTTGTTACTCGCAATTCCGACTTTGTTACTCGCAATTCCGACTTTGTTACTCGCAATTCCGACTTTGTTACTTGCAATTCCGACTTTGTTACTCGCAATTCCGACTTTGTTACTCGCAATTCCGACCGCATTCCGACTTTGTTAATTCCGACTTTGTTACAATTTGTTACTCGCAATTCCGACTTTGTTACTCGCAATTCCGACTTTATAACATGCAATTCCGACTTTGTTACTCACAATTCCGACTTTGTTACTCGCAATTCCGACTTTGTTACTTGCAATTCCGACTTCCGACGACTTTGTTACTCACAGTTCCGACTTTGTTACTCACTATTCTGACTTTATATCTTGCAACTCTGAGTTTATATCACAATTATGAACTTGCGATTCTGATAAAAAAAAAAAGAGTCACAATTACCTTATTTCATGGCGGAAACAAGCTTCAATAGATTTTTATTTTTCAGGATTCTTTGATGAATAAAAAGTTCATCATTTATTTGAAATAGAATCTTTTATAACATTATAAATGTCTTTACTGTCACTTTTGATCAATTTAATAAATCCTTGCTGAATAAAAGTATTCATTTCTTTAAAAAAAAAAAATCTTATGTGAATGTGTATATGCTTTTAACAGTAGATCTGACAGTAGATGTAGTAGTAGTTTACACTAATACTGATTTTCTGACAAACTCTTCAAAAGTTATAAGCAAAAATAGCCATTTTTTCCAAATCTCATGACCTGTAGGTGGCGCTGTTCCCAAATTTGGCATGGACCCTCAGATCATGGTTCTGATGACGCATACCAATTTTTGTTTCGATTGTTCAAAGTTTGGCCAAGATACAGCCTGTGAACCAACTGTGGGTCGACCATGTTAAGTTTGAGACATCACAACTTTTGAACAAAGATGAATAAAAAAAAACTCCCCCAAAAAACAAGTGATCTCATCGAATGGCTTGAACTCAGCGTCCGAATTGCGGGTCCATCGGTCTAGTGCTCATCTCCCGCTCTGCCTCAGTGCTTGGCACCCGGGGACCTGGACGCCAGCGATTGTGCCCACTGCCGCCGAGTGCCAAGGCAAAATTGATGAAACATCACAGGATTTGAGAATTGGCAGGCTTGCGCGATGTGGCGAGCCAGTCACAATTAAAATGATTACACGTCCTTCCAATTTTCACCGCTTTCATTCCAATAGTGCTGATAGCAGGAGATTGAGATGGAAAGGCGGAAAAAAGCATGATATATTCCTCATATATACTACGCTAGGTGGATTGAATGGCAGTAAAACAACATTTGTTGTTGGCTCGGTGCGTTTTGATCCAGTTACAGTAATTGAAGCAATAGAAGCAGGACGCAGCACTTCGGAAACGGGCTAAAGTGCGCCGACGGTTTCCAGTGCTTGGGGTTTGCTTGTGTGCTTACCACAGTATATTTCAGACGGAAACACCCGAGAGGGTTTTAAGTGGGAAAAGAATATGCAATATTGATCAAGAGCAAAAGCTACGAATATGCAATCTGGCAACTGCAGTATCCTCTAAATGGCCGTCCTCAGAGACGCAGGTGGATTTTAAACGGAGATCCGCACAGACGCTGAGTGCAGTGAAGACGGACTCTAAAAACACGCCTGACTGAGAGACTCACGCCACAGTATTCCTCATTTAAATAATTCATACGCAGAATAAAGGGGCGGGGCCTGGTTGAGTTAGTAGCGTGTTGAAAACTGGCGGTTATGGTAAGGGGCGGGACATTTCACAACAATCACAACACACTGCTCCAGCCGACCAATCAGAGCACATTGTGCTTTTCAGAAGGAGGGGCTTCATAGAGACAGGAACTAAACAGAGTGTTACTGACAGACTGGGAAGAGAGGAGCTGCAACAATGGAGAATATGAGGAAAATAACCTGTTCTAGTAGAGCCCAAAAACACACAAGGTCAATTTTAAATGCACAAAAGTGCATGTTTATTTCTGATTCTGCATGTAAGGAAGCAAAAGCAAAAGACACAGGGTTGTCCTCACCTAACTCATCCCACAGCTGGCGGTATTTGTCCGTCATGGTGGTTCCCTGCTGCCGCCACAGAGCCAGCCGCGGGTCGGCCATGAACTGCTCCGTGATCAGCGTTAGCATGCGAGCGCCGTTAGAGTCCCGCATCTTCAGCATCTCCCGTACCTGCAAGAGCACACGGAAGATTTAAGCACACGCACCACAGTGAGAACAAATGAGTCTCTTCTGCTTACCAAGGCTGCATTTATTTGATCGAAAATATGGTAAAAATAGTGAAATATTTTTGCTATTTAAAATAACTGTTTTCTATGTGAATATACTTTAAAATATAATTTTATATCCAGTGATCAAAGCTGAATTTTCAGCATCATTACTCCAGTCTTCAGGGTCACATGATCCTTCAGAAATCATTCTAATATGATGATTTGCTGCTCAAGAAACTTATCAGTGATGAAAACAGTTGATATTTTTGTGGAAACTGATACATTTTCTTTTTCAGTATTCTTTGATGAATAGAAAGTTCATTTATTTGAAATAGAAAATTATGTTTTAACATTATAAGAACCACTTTTGATCAATTTAATGCATCTTTGCTGAATAACAGAATTCATTTCTTTCAACCCAGACTTTTAAATAAAAAGTAAGTGGAGCTTCATGTACAGCTGAATTTTTTTCAAATGTAGTGGGTAGGTTTATGCTTGCATGCGAAACTTTAAGCATCACATTTATTTTATCACCTAAAATGCTAATGCAGTGATGTGGAAAAGGGAAGATCATCACAAGCAAGTCCTCATGATTAAAGGATTAGTTCACTTCAGAATGAAAATTTCCTGATCATTTTCTCACCCTCATGTCATCCAAGATGTTCATGTCTTTCTTTCTTCAGTCAAAAAGAAATGAAGGTTTTTGAGGAAAACATTCCAGGATTTTTCTCCATATAGTGGACTTCACTGGGGTTCAACGGGTTGAATACTTATGTTTTCCTCAAAAACCTTCATTTCTTTTCAACTGAAGAAAGACAGACATGAACATCTTGGATGACATGGGGGTGAGTAAATTATCAGGAAATTGTGAACTAATCCTTTAAGTTGGTGCTTCACCTCACCTTTGAAAACAGGAGATTGAGCTGTTTGCCCGAGCCGTGGTATCCCCCCTGGGACAGGAAGAGTTTGACCTGCTCCTGGACCTGCTCCTCGTCCAAATGCCAGCAGTTCTCATCGTCCACGCTGGCCCCTGCTGTGGGGTCCGGGGCCCCTAATTTATAAATACACAACCAAGCGATCAGTGA